>CAJVRI010000435.1:2347500-2790000 GCA_911649635.1 Poeciliopsis gracilis | reverse complement strand
GCCAATCACGGTTGCTAAGCAGTTACAGTGACACAGCTGGGTGCTTAGCTACAACGTACAACACTCTGCTACTATGGAGCGGGATGCGGAGACGAAGATGCTGTCTTTCGTCAGCCGGGTCTGCTGGGGCGTCGTCAAAAAGAAATGAAAGTGAAATTACTCCTCAGAGCTCAAAGCCATGCAAATAAACACATTTTCTTTGCAGTCTAACCGGCCACTTTATTAGGTTCAACTTCCTATGGAGAATCAGTCAACATTTATGGAAGAAACTTGATTCATTTAGGCGTCCAGATGACTAAGCCGATTTCAAACTGAGCATCAGAATGGTGAATAATGGGGATTTAAGTGACTTAATGTTGCATGGTTGTTGGTGCCGGCTGGTCTGAGTACTTCAGAAACTGCTGATCTGAGACTTTCCCGCATTTCCAACTTTTGGGTTTACAGATGATGGGGGAAAAAAAGGAGAGAGAATCGATTGGTCAGAGGTGAATCGCCAAACTGATACGGAATCATAAAAAGCAACAAAAGGCTCAGATACTCACTCATTACCAGCAAGGTATGCAGGACATTCTGCATGTCTGCTGAAGCTTGAGATGAGCTACACCAGAGCAAAACCACAGTCTGAGGCAGAGAACAGGAACAACCAGAATTCACACAAGTTCCCCGATAACAAAATGTCAGCTTGAATCTGTAAGTCTTAACACCTTAAGAGTGAGGGTGGGGGCGTAATGGTACGATGGATATTTTCCCAGTAGAACCAGTTGACGCTGCCCATGCCTGTTGCTACAGAATAGTCACCTAATGTTGACTTTGAGATGGTGGACTGAGGGATTTGCAGCCCATAAATCTGCAGTAACATCATGAATCTTCCATGACAGTAATGTTCGACACCTTGTTATGGTTTCTGCCGTAAAGAATGAAGGAAGTTCAAGGGGTCCAAGGAAAGTGTAACCAATATGGTGACTGGTGAATGTTAGTCAAACCAAAGCCCCATTCTTAATCATTTAAAGAAGTGTTGATCAATAGTTCTTTGAGGTTTCTGAAGAGCTTTCAAAGTTTCCGTTTGGACTTTGGATACGATCATTCTTTGAATACCTGACCGAACAACAAGTTGAGAGGCGATGTGTCCATTCTTTAGCTCATAGCCCTTTGGGAATCAAATTATGAATTGTTACTAACACTTTTCAAAGTATTTCAAACCATCTTACAACAGCTACTTCTGGTATGTTTAATAGATCTGAGCAGAGAAATGGGAACAAATTACATCTTTGTTTAAGGCTGCAATCAAATAAAATAGGTTCTTTGTTAAGTTGCCTTTAAGTCTTAAAGCAGCCCAAGTTCAGAGGAACCTTTATTCCTTTATAACGAGGCAGCTGATCGTTTTGCCCTTTTGACATTTGCTCTTTTTGAAGCAGGCGTTTCTTTCATATAGGATAAGTCACCTGTTTGGATGAATCCGTGTACAGTAGACCAATTCATTCACAGTTTGACAATTAATGACTGATCATTTTCCTCCAATTTGAGCAGATCAGAGAATGGAAATGTGTTTTACTCCATCAAATAACCAGCAGGAGATTGTACAGTTTGCTTTTTTCCCCACTCTCTTAAACAGAGTCAGAATCAAATCAGTTTAAATGTGAAGTAATATAAAGTCCTCTAAAATCCACAGTTAAATTTCACTGAATTTGATCTCTTAGAATATACTTTATTATTTACATTATTCATTAAGATTGGTTAAGGAGAAATTAAGCTGGTGCTGAAACAATTCTTTTAAAATAATATTACTTATGATTTGTAACAATTGTGTTTTATCCTCCTGTTTAAATTAAATCATTTATTATTTTTTAATGTTTGGCTTTTATCAAGGTATGAAATTGAAGGAGGTTTAGGATGAAAAGGTAATGTCTGCATTTAAACAGGCCAAGGTACATTTAGTCCTGGTTTAAAGAATGAAAAAAGGGCATTTATTTCAAAAAGTAGTTCTGATGCACTAATAATAATTTACAGTAATTTGTAATATAATAATAATTATTATTATAATTATTATTATAATTAATAAAATTTATTATAGATATAGATAAAATTAATACAATTAATAAAAATTAATTTTATCTATAAATACTGTCCAGTTCCTTAGAACTAAAATTATATATTAAGATAAGAGGAATTACTTGAAATTTCCTGGTACTGTATGTTGCAAATTCAAGAATTTGCAACATATTCTTTTTAGGACAGTACGTCCTAAAAACAATAATGAACTCCTGACACCGATGTAATACTTGTTATTATGTCCAATAAATATCAACTCACTTCGGATGCATAGACTATTTAAGGGAAACCCTGCAGGAAACTTTTAAAGTACATGTCTAATGGTCAATCCTCCGTATCAAACGATAGATGGAAAGCAGTCTGGCCTCACACCACTTCCTTTGCAAAAGCACTCTTCCAAATCACATGAAAATTACCACAGAGATTTTGAGTAATCCTGCAGACAAAAAAAAAAAAAAAGATGTACATATGTAGCTAAGCAGAAGGAAAGAGCACTGAAAGCATGCGTAATATATAGGAGGAATCCAGGTATCCCCACTTAGAACAAATGCATCTAGCAGCAGTATCTAAACCGACAGGCACAAGCCAGGGCTGCATATTAGGAAGACAATGCAGGAGCAATTGTTAAACATTGCGCTTACATAATGAGTTGCAATTAACCCAGATTTTCCACAGCACACTCCGTTTTTCCATCAGCACAGCCCCCCAACCCCGCCCCAACTCTCTATCCAAGTGGCCAACCACACACTGATAAGCAGAGTTTTACTGCATGCCCCCTGAAATATTACAATATCGCATCCAAGCAGTGTGCAGTCGCCTTATTTCGTGAGCTAATATTGCAACAATGACCGCAGTTTGACAAATCGTGCAGCTCTACTATGGACTGAACTGACTCTGGGAGTTTCAGTTATAATCGGCTTGATGCCGGTTTATTATTTGAAGAAAAGCACATGCACTGCTAATGTAAGTCATCCAAGCACAAACTAATGGCTTCTTCCTATACATTTGTATGACCCTGAAGATGGACAGATACTGGCGGATGGACAGATACTGGCGGATGGACAGATACTGGCGGATGGACAGATACTGGCGGTGTAATTTGTGGGTTTGCTCTCTTCGATTAGTAGATGACCACTGTAAAAGTGGCTGGTAACATTTCCAGAGAAGAGAATTAAAATTGTAATAGAATTAAAGCACAAATGAAGTTAATTCCTCCCATGTTTCCCTATAAAAGCACCATTACTGCACTCACTGTAAAGAGGTTCCTAATCGACTCCTCAGAAGGAAGTAGTTCTTCAGAACGGTGGTCAGTGAATTATTCAGGACTACCTGGTCACTCCTCACTTGAGCTCAACCTGCTGTATATCCCTTTAAGACCTTCACATCAGGAGGTGGATCAAGTGTCTACAAATCAATACCGTCCATTCATGCACTCGCATGATCACGCATCATCATGTAAACGTGCACATCAACAGTCCGTTCGAGTAATGGCTCCGTGAGATGCATTTCATCCTCAGGTTCAGCGGTCCAAATTATTTCTGTCTGGATCAAAATGTGACGTTAGAAAACAAAATTCTAAAAAAATACAAATAAAATCAATAATCCCTGCCTATCTATCTAACCGCATCACCATGCAGTTACCTAAAAAAGAAGAAAACACTTGTTATCACAACCACAAAATACCGTGATAAAACTTTAAGTCCATATGACTTCCATCTCCCTCCCTACAATAATGTTACATGTCAAGTTAAAAGGCATTTCTGCAAAGTGCTGCATAACAAAATGTACTCTTTGTAAATTCTTTGCATAATTAAGAAATGTGTTTTATCTTCTCGGGACATTAAAGACGAGATTAAGATTAAAAGACAACCAGAACCACAAGATGTCAAGCTGGGAGAACAGAGCAGCAGAAATGCTGTCCAGAAAGAGCTCTGCATCGAAGGGCGGAAGTGAAACAGATAGAGGTTATTACATTTATGTCTATTAATTGATTCAGCGGTCAAACTGCTCTTACATTGTTGCAAACTTTCATGATCATGACCAATTCAGTACAAATAACTTTTTGTTTCAAATAAAAAATAAAAAAAAAAAAAACACGTAAATCAAGTCATGTCCTTATTTATACAAATAAAAAAAAAATCATTCATGGCTGACAGAGAGGCAAACCTCGGGATCACCAATATAAATAATAACCCAATAAAAGAAACATTAGGCACTCAGATCAGTCAGACATGGCAGCTACAATGACCTGTGGGAAAACGAGGAAGAAGAGAGTCGTTGGAGGAGAGGGAGAGGAAGAAACTAGCGGAGAAAGCGAGACGGTGAGCCTGGACATTATAAATCATGTCTGCTGTTGGCGCCGGCCGCGTATCCTAGCAACCAGACAGACCCCTCCGCCTCTCCTCCATCCCCTCTCCATCTTCCACTAACAGCCTGGCCACTCTGATTACCCATACTGCACCGGGCCGTGCCCTAAAAACTCCTGACAGAGTTTGGTTTGAGCTTGCAGCTCGATGACAGATCGAGGCGGAGTTAGCGCTGAGCGAATCTAGCAGGAACTGACCCCAGATCAGAGCTGGGAGCAGGTAACAGACACCAGTCAGGATCTCTCCCTCTATACTGGCACACTTCGATGGAAAATACACATATCTTATTTCAACGTAACGCAACACTGGCAAAAATTCATGCAAGAATATGAAGGCTGACCATTTAACTGGCTGAGTTTTAAAGCTAACGTTAGCCTAATCAGGGCAAGAAATGAACGCAGCAGATTACAAATGAATCAAAAGTCTGTCCTCTAACAAACTAACGGCACATGACACAGTCAGGTAAACAACAACACCACGTTGGACATCTACTAATGTCCAATATGACAATGTTTTCCAACTCAATTTGTCCAGGCACTGATGCAGATGCCAATATATGCACATATATTTCCACCTAATTGCAGAGAACATCAAGTCCCTCATGTGGAGGAATTTACATATTATCGTGCCTACTCTGATCGAGAACGCCCACTGGCAGTGGCACACATCAACACAATGCTTTTTTTTTTTAAAAAGGTACACCCTCGCCGAGCTGAATGAGGAAAAACTACTCCTTCATTAAAGCGACGCATTCAGATTTAAATTTAGGAATCATCTTTAACTGACATCATAAACTGCATACAACTAAGGCTGGTGGAATAGCAGCAGATTTTTGTAATTCATAGCTTTTTATTACATAAAATGGTGTGAAATAAAGATAAATTCAGAACACATCATCTCCAAAGTGGTGGTGGAGGCATCATGCTGTGGGATGCATTTCTTCAGGAAAGATAAAGAACTTGGTCAGAGTCTGTGTGAAGATGGGAGGAGGCAATTACAAAATGAGAGACTTTGGCAGAACAACAGCTGAAAAACATAAAGTTAACACAATAAGGAGTAGCTATGATCAAAGTATTCTCATCTGTTAGGATGGCCCAGTTAAAGTCCAGACCTAAATCCAGTTTCTACAAGACTTTGAATAAATAGATCCAAATGTCTCCAGATGTGCAAAAGCTAGCAGAGCATTACCTGTAATGGTAATGCTCGGCATCTGTAACGGCAGGAAAAAAGCAGAAGCTATTCCCTCTAGTGGGGCTAAAAACAAAGGCATACCATACTGCTACAAAAAAAACAAACAAATGACAAAATGTGAAACATTTCAAAAGGTATTAATTAACTCCCAAGGCACTATACCCACGTAGTTTATGTAAGAGACGGTGAGCAAGAAATGAAAGAGAAATGACTACAAGAGTTCGTTTTTGTGAATCAAATGCAATAAGTTAGAACAAGGCAACATAAAATAAGCTAATTAAAACTATAATTACTCCCTGGAAAACAAAACAAAAGAAGCTAGTTCCAGTGGGCTGCAGAGTCGTACTGATGGACTGCAGGTGACTGGATGATTTAGTGATAAATCTTTGATCTGGGTAGAGGAGGCTGAAGCCGCCGTTTGTTCCCATCCCAATGAAACACATTAGGATGACTAACCGAAGACAAGCAAGCGGATTTCCTGAAATTGATGATGCAGGGCTGCGTGTCAGATAAGTAAGTAAAGAACAGTCATTACCTCTGCCGGGAATTAAAAGGTGGACACTGAGACTTCAAACCATGTTTCCCATTCTGTCAAATGAAAGCAAGTTTGGTAATAAAGGTAACAACGTTTGACCAGACAATCAAAGGCAAACCCGTAATCTCTCTCTCTCTCTCTCTGTTGAGTAGCTAATGTAGTTCATTCATTATAGTTATGGATGTCATATGTTCCTCTCTGTCATGATGGTGCCACTGCAGCCGCTCTGCAAACCAGGGCCACGACACTCGGCATTAGTCAGCATTATCTCATCAGCCTTCATTTTAGTCCTGCAGAGATATTTACCTTAAAGGCCTTTCAACCTGATAAAGGTCAGGAAGGCGATATAATCTGAGCAAATACCCCGACGTGTCTTTAAATCTGCTTTTCAGGACTCTGTCCGTGCTATTTTTGTTAACGTGCGAGCTAATCTTATTTAAATTGGCATGTTTTCTGATGTCTGAATTTGTTTGCTTCCTGTTACTCACTGGGACACATTTAATGGAGCCTGACTGGTTCCTTTTTACAGTGCACATAAATATATTTACATGAGGGTCGTAAAAACGTAACATCCTCAAACAGAGCAATAAAACTTCCAGCGAGACGCTTACATCCACTTATCCTGTTTATGAATGTCATGTTTTGGTGATTGGGGATGATTTTGATACAATATTTATTGGCA
This sequence comes from Poeciliopsis gracilis, assembly GCA_911649635.1. NCBI lineage: Eukaryota > Metazoa > Chordata > Actinopteri > Cyprinodontiformes > Poeciliidae > Poeciliopsis > Poeciliopsis gracilis. The sequence goes on along the minus strand of CAJVRI010000435.1, from coordinate 2,783,177 downwards.
GAAGCAGTAGAGTTCATTTATGGTTGGTTTTCTTATGTATAGTCCATAAAGTTTAAAATGGGGTTGAGGTCAGGGTTCCTTTTTTTTGGTTCCCAAATTAGTCTCGATAAGATTTGTTTAGCTAATTGTTGCACGGAAACATCAAAAATTAGCCAAACATCAACTTTCAATTTTCGTGGACAAGAACGAACATTTTAAGTCAACTGCTGCAAAGAAGAATGGCTGACCATCCAGTCAGAGTCTCATCAGAGCCAACAAAACCACGTGGTCCCATTCCACCTTCTTTAATGGCCAGAAATATGAAGTATTCATGGGATTTTTGTGTGTTTTTGACCTTGTGTGGACAACAGAGTCATTTTGAGCCTTGGTTTTGAAAAACACTGATATTGTTTGCTGTTTGATCATCCCACCCAGGAAAAGGAGCAATTGAAATAAATAATTTAAAGCAAGAAATATATCCGTGTGATGAATTAATGTACGCCGCTGAGCAGAACTACAGCGGACTTTCTCAACTAAGTTGATATCGAAATGTTTTGTTCTCTCTTCCAAATTTAACAAACGTAGGTGGAAAAATTAGAGAGAAACTACATTTGAAATCTCAGCTTTAAAAAAAAAACAAACAAAACCTGACTAAAATCCTCTTAATATTCCTCCATGATATCATAAATGCATCATCAGTTTCTCTCCTAACTCCTGCATGGTTATAATCCACACTTCCCAACCTGAAACATTACTACTTTTACTGGCAGATTATAAACAGGATTTAGATCCGACATACTAGTTTGCACTCGTTTGTTGAAATTTAAAGTCGATCTGCTGCCAGGCCACAGGTTACGAGTGTTTTATCGCCGGGAGGTAATGCGTAACCTCAGGCTAGTTTTCGAGTTCTACGACACAATAAGGAGCTGCTGGCTCTCTGCTGCAGACTCATGTCGTCTCCTCAGTTACTCGGTCCCCGCACAGCTCAAGTCTCAGGCTTCCTCTGCCGGTCCACGGGCTTGGCCGAGGCCTCGCCGTCTGCTGGCGTATGAAATTTCTGAGCTCTCAGCAGAGTGAAGGGATGGCGAAAAGGAGCGCGTGCATCAGTGGGAGCAGAGGAAATGGAGCACTCAGGAACCACTCAGCCAAGCCACAGTCTGAGAGCCGCTGGAAGTGGGTGGTGGTGTGAGAGGAAAATTGTGTTAGAGGGAAGAAGCTCAGAGAAGCCAGAGAGTGAGTGGTGCACTGCTGGAGCGTGGCTGCGCCCCCTTGTGGAGCAGAGCCGGTAGCTTTCGCCTCCAAGTCCTTTTTCTCTCCAAACTGACAAAAATTCACAAGGATTTGGAACATTTGAGAGGAATAAAACCAGATAAATAACTAATCTCTAACCTGCAAAAATGCATCTACATTCATATATTTTAATATTCTGGATGATCAGATTTTATACAGGAATTTGATTTTGCGAATAAAGATTTACAGTGCCTTGCAAAAACATTCAGGACTCGAGTCTTTTTCCCATTTTGACTTATTATGGCAGCATAAATCTAGCATTACAGGGATTTTATGTAAAAGGTCAAATTGAGAAGATCTGACAACTAAAAATCCAACTGATTTGCTCATTTCTCTTCAGGATGATATAGAACCACCAACAGTTTCAGGTTGCAAAGTTAAAATTAGTGAGGAGTCGGCCCAAGGCACAAGCAAACTAACTCTATAAAAACCTCAAGTAACATTTGTTTGTGAACGTGAGTACTATTGAGTTTAATTTTACAGCATAAATAAATGAAAAGACTTTAAACTGTTTAGAATTTAAATTTAAGAGTTAAAAAAATGGCAAATTTACTCTGGAAGTGTGCAAATAGTCATCTTCACAGTTTAACTTTTGTTTTACCATAGCTACAATCTGATAATATGGATTTAATCTTTATGTTTGAGCTCCGATTTTTCACAAATACATGCCAGCAAATCAGAACCCATGATCACGGATTGCTTTTAGCCAATCACTTGGCCCCCTGTCACTGATTCCACCAAACCTGTACAGAGACGCTGTTGGCGGTGGGGATGCGGGGCCCCTGAACTACATTCTGCTTACGGCCCTGTACAAACTTGGGCCGGCTCTGAATTAGTGTAAGACAGTCACCCTGACTGCCAGAGCAGCAATTTTCAGGGTGTGACACAGATTTTTCAACTGGATTTAGACCTAGACTTTGACTAGGCCATTCAAACACATACACATTGACTTCACTGCAATTCAACTGCACTTAAAATGTACATATTGAGTGAAATTTTGTCACAAAGCTCCAAGAATGAATAAAAAACTAGTTTAAAAACATAAATAATAATAATAATTCTCATCAACGCTGACTAGTTTCCAACAGAAAATAATCCCCACAACATAATGCTGCCACCACCATGTTTCTAGGTGGATATAATGTGCCCAGGTTGATGCACCGTGTAATTTTAACTAGGACACTTTCTTTCACATCTACTTGATTTCAAACAGGACTTCTTGCAGCTTTCTCTCCACCACGGCGTTTCGCTCCATCACATAAATTCCAAATAAGATTTCTTTTAGCTTTGCGGCTGTAATGTAGCACAATGCGAAAACATTCAAAGGATATAAATTACCCTTCCCAGGCACCGTACAAACTATTATGCTGCTCCCGAAGCCTCCAAAAGACACAAATTACTCCTAAATGTCAAGTCAGCACACGGCGACGAGAGAGCTATTTCTTGAAGGATTCTCCTGAGCTTTTCAAGGATAACACGTCCATAAATCTATAAGATAAGCCCCTCCATCCCACTTTTAAGATTTAATGAGATTCAGTGCAAGTGTAGACGTTAAATAAAGGAAGAGGTAAGATAAAGGTGAATTTTTCCTGTGGCAATATAATCATACTGTACACTCAAGTGCTGAAGGATAATAAAATAAATTAACTGTGTTTAATCTCTACCTTATCTTAAATTAAAGGAGGGGGGGGAAAAAAAGATAAGGAAAGGTTCAGGTGAGCTGCCAGGTATTAATCTATAGATTTCGTTTGAGTTTGTTAATTACACACGACTCATTTTTAGGCTAAAAAAACAACAACAAAAAACCCCAACAAAAACATAATGAATCAATCCTTAAGTCCTTGCCTGAGTAAATGGATTATCAGATGTACGATTTTACACAAACACTGACATTACAAAGCAGGAAAGTCTTCATAAAGGCCACAAAACAAACAAAAACGCTTTAACCTTTTCACATTTTGTCACATAAACAATCAAAATACTTCAATACATTTCCCTGAAATTTAAAGTGGCAAAAAAATTTAGTGAAAAAAAAAAAAAATCTGTTTAGTACATTTTTATCTCGTCCTCTTTACTCTGATACCACTAAATAAAAGTCAGTGCAACAAGTCCTCATGTATGTCAAGCTGTTCTGAGGTTTCAGAGGAGGATATACAAAACAGCTATCAGGCTAACTGGGGAGCATCAAGCTATTAGCCACACTTTTCAGATTTTCCTCAGTAATAGTTTGAGGACCAATAATGTGACATTAAAGTGAATTGTACCAGTTACACGCGTGGATGTGTAAAACACTCATGATTAATGATCCAGTTAATATGGAGAGTAATTTATTGGATGATGCTACATAATGTAGCGAGTGCATAAATGCATTTCTACTGCTACCCGCTCATTTGAACGTGAATATACTTTACTGTTGTTTACTTGCTTTTACTTTAAATTTTCTTTGTAAGTAACTTAACTTATTGTTTTCTTACACGACGTTCAATAAAGTCAAACTCAATGTTTCTGCTTATAAAAGGGGTGACGAAGTTCGACGAAAATGTACATCTTTACACGGAAAAAGTATATTTTACAAAATACATGCAACTGTAAATTTTACAGTGAAACATTTATATATATAAAAAAATAACTTTTAAATATACATACCGATGTGTAAGGAACCACTCAAGCTTCCAGTTTCAGTTTTAAAAATGACGCGTTTTCCTCGCTGAAGTTAATTACCTCACCTGGGCAGCTGCTGGCGACCAGCTGATGCTGCCTTCACGTACAGTCGGACGTAGAATTGAACGAGTAATCCCTCAAACACAGCCTCGCGCCCACTACAATAAAACGTCACCTGAGTTTTATTATGAATTAATTTATCTAAATGTGCTTCACGGTTCTGCACATCTGTTAGTCTCGTTCGGTTTAGTCGTGTTCGACTACACAACTACCTCGCAATTGTACGGGATGTACTTGAAGGCATCACGGTAACTTTTCAACAGCACTGTCAGTGGCTTTTCAGACCAGTAATACATAATGCGGAGGATGGCGGAGGAGGTTCAGCCTCGAGCAGAGCAAAGGTTAGTTATATTTCATTGACTGTTTTTTGTTTATTTATTCAAGGCGAATAAATAGTTTTTGCTGGGAATGCGGAAACCCTTGGACCGTACAAGCTGAAAGTTGCATTTGAACCTGTGTGACTTCTCCAGGGTCAGCTCTTGTCTTGAAACTGTGACCAGTCTTTAGTTTAAGTCTGTATTCGTTTACATTTGGTCACTGAAACATTTCCAACTTTCTTTCAATACGAGATTATCATATTTAGTGTTATTTGTTGTGAAAAAACGCTTTGTTTTAACCCAGTTTATGGTCTTTGCTAAACTTCACTCTTGTTAAAACTGCTCAACTGAATCTCCCAACTCTGAATCTGCTTGTTTTCAATGTTTGGTTTCTGAAGGTATGGCAGGTCGTCGTGGTATTTAATGCGCATTGAGTAATTTTAAAGTAATGTGTCTCTTTGGCAAAGAGATTCTGTATGAAATTGACAATAAACGTTACTGTTTTAGTTTTGAGACACCCCAGCGCAAAGTTTCGACGTCACTTTGTGCTTTGCCTGATGTTGTCAAGGTTTTTATTTTTTTGTTTTTGTCCAGCGATAACCAGGGAGCACTGATAACAAAAAGCACATGGACAAAGTTCAATGTATGGCTTTTGTTTGTGCATGCTCTCCTGTCTGCCTGCTGAGTTCTGTGTTTTCTGACTCAGTTCGTGGATAGCAAACTGGCTCCCCTCCTGGTGCCCCACTTCTCCAACCCAGCTGAAAGATGCAGAGGAAAAAATGCTCAAAAGTAAGCAAAAAAACACAAAAAAAGGAAGTTATGTTTCCTCTACTTTTCCATATCTTGTTGTCCCTTCTCTCTGTTGAAGCTGTGAGGCAACCCTACTCCCGGCAGCACATCCGCATATCCAACGGCAACTACCTGTGGACCATAGCCTTTTCCACCCACCCGCATCCGACCTCATCGTCCCCCCTGCCGCCTGGCTCCCAGCCCAGGACGCCCCTGGTGCTGCTCCACGGGTTCGGAGGCGGCGTCGGCCTCTGGGCCCAGAATCTGGACGCGCTGTCCAGCTGCGGACCCGTCTACGCGCTGGACTTGCTGGGGTTCGGCAGGAGCAGCCGCCCCCAGTTCAGCAGCGACCCCGAGGGGGCCGAGGAGGAGTTCGTGTCGGCCTTGGAGGAGTGGAGGGAGAAGGTGGGCCTGGAAGAGATGGTTCTGCTTGGACACAACCTGGGAGGATACCTGTCTGCGGCCTACACGCTCAAATACCCAAACAGGTGCTATTTTCTTAAGATCATGCTTAAATTAACTTAATTTAATAAATTTATGAAGAAACTGCTAGCAGTGGGCGATATGGACTTAAGGTTTTATCACGATATTTTGTGCTACTATCGTGATAGCAGCATTAAAAGCGATGAGAACTATTTATCCACCAAAACAACTTGAAAAACAATATTGATTTGTAATACGCTTCTTTAGGACATTTGTTACATAAATTTGTATCACAGTAACTGCATTTAGTTATATTTTCTAAATTATTAACATTGGTTGATGAATGAACAGTGGGGAAAATAGTGACACTAACCATCCCAACAGTTTTGGGGTGTTTAGAAGATTAATTGGAATTTATCGTGAGGGACCAAAATTCTCATGACGATAAGAAATGTATTGCGATAAACGATGCGATAAATGCCCAGCCCGTAGTAACACGGAGATTCTGCTTGTGCAGGGTGAGACATCTGCTGCTGGTGGAACCGTGGGGGTTCCCGGCCCGCCCCGACAACCCGAACCACTACTCCATCCCGGTGTGGATCAGAGCCATCGGGGCCGTCATGAGCCCATTCAACCCGCTGGCTGGTCTCAGGCTGGCCGGACCTCTGGGTCAGAACACGGACACTTTTACAAACACACACGGACTTAGACATTGCTGGGACCTTGAAGCTTTTCTTGTTTTGTTTTTATTGCATGAGTTTGAGAATTTTAAGTTTATTACACAGACGATCAGATTACAGTTCCAAACATACACTCGTTTTCCAGTTCCTATTACATAATTGGGTATGAAATTTAAAAAGTCTGATCCTTAGTAGGTCTGAAAAAGGGGAAAATCTGCATAGCCTGTTACTCTGAGGTAAAAACAAAATCCACTTTGACAGTTTATATAGGAATTAATCAAGTTTCTGCAAATCATGTTTAATTTATCATAAATAGTCTTTGTATCCCTTTAAAATTACATTTTTGCCTGTTTGTTGATCTAAGTGATGGGACAATGTCAAGTTGTAAGATCATCAGAAATAAACTTGGAGAGGCAATTCATCTTCATACAGTTAAAACATAACATGGTTATTTTTTGGTTGGAAAAAAGGGGGCAATTGTAAAAAGAAAAAGGGGAAAAAACCAAAACGAGGCCAAATCTAAATAATTTAAAATAAACTATTCTACTGTGAGACAGCTCTGTTAGTGGCGGAAAACATTCTGGACTGTTCCTGGTTTTCCCAGAAGTGGACATCCCAGGAAGTTCACCTGCGGGTCAAACTGTGCAAAGCCAAGAAGAATTGCAACAAGCCATAGTGCTGCCTCTCAAATCCACAATTTACAGAACAGAGCAGAAATTCCTTTATTGTCCTACAGAGATGAAATTCTGTTGTGACAGCAGCAACGTGATAGGCAATCAAAGCAAGTTGGTTTCACACAAAGATAAGAAAATAAAATATATATGAACAGAATAAAGAATAAAATACTGTATGTCAAGGGCAAAATTTTAACAAACACTGTGCAGTTCTTAAAGATAACTCGGAGCCAAAGGAATGTGCAACTGGGGAGGTTAATTAAAAAAAAAAAAAAAATCCATTTATGCATTTGCTTTAAAACAAAATGAACTATTTGCAATAAGTGACCAAAACAACTGTGCAACAGCAGAGATGTGGAGATGCCATCAGAAATGTAATTTATATTGAGTAAAAACTGTGCAAATTAAGGAATGCATGTAAATATTTATTGAGCTGTTTTGGGATCATTGATGGTTATAAACTAACAGCTGCTGGGAGGAAGGATCTCCAACAACGCTGCTTTGTGCGCTTAGGATGCACCAGTCTGACAATCCAATTACAGCAAAACAAAAAAAGGCTTTTATTTATTTTTGTGGAAAGGGTGTCACTAACAATGAGTATAGGTTTTCAAATTTGTATGTGAAGCAAGCCCAAAACCTTTAGATGAGAGCAAGTTTCAGCTGTTTGGCAATAAGTTGAGAGGAAACCAAACGATGCACATCAGCACAAAGTCCTGATGTTCACCTTACCGGCTCGATTTGGTGCCATGACATACGGACATTCTCCTCCCTCAGGTCCGATGCTGGTCCAGACTATCCGGTCGGATTTCAAACAGAAGTACTCCTCTGTGTTCGATGACAACACGGTGTCCGACTACATCTACCACCTCAATGCCCAGACGCCAAGGTGAAAAGTCATATTTCTTGCCCTCCTGCCTGTGGCTGTTTTAACTCCATTTGAGCCCTCAAACTACGATGTCTCTGTGTGCCAGCGGCGAGACGGCCTTTAGGAACATGACCATTCCCTACGGGTGGGCGAAGAGGCCGATGCTGGACCGGATCGATGGGGTCAGAGCCGACATTCCCATCTCCTTCATCTACGGATCTCGGTCCAGCATCGACAGCATCTCCGGATATGCGGTGAAGAACACCAGGCCAGATGCGGAAATCGTCGTAAGTTGTCTTTCCGCAGCAAAAGCCTGAAACTTGATGTCAAAAATTGATTCCCAGGGATCTGTGTTCGTCAGGTGATCCGAGGCGCCGGCCATTACGTGTTCGCCGATCAACCGGAGGACTTCAACCACACGGTCCTTCGGATTCTCGCCTGGACAGAGCGGAAAGGCGCGAACGACTGAACAAAGCAGTGAAACGCTGACAGAAGACTCCCCGGATTGATCAAAGCTGAACCCATCCCACTACGAGAGAAATAACCTTCTTTATCATGCACTTTATTTGTACGAGAAAGACCTTTGGCAAACTGGAGGCTCTCATCACTCCAATTCTTCTAAAGCCGACTTCTCTGGCCAAAATGTTCCAAGGTTTATTTGAAATATTTCTTGTAAATAAATGTGAAATTCATTTGATTTCTCTGTATTTGTCGATGCCGTTTCTTTGAATTCTCTTTGGGCAGCTCTCCTGTTCAGGGAATTTTTCTATTTTCGATGCAGGCAGGACAAACAGAACGAGGGAGGGAAATATGAGGCAGAGTGAAACGGGGCAAAGGGGCCGCCGACACTCAAGAAGCATTCTCACTTCTTTGGAGCCACGGAGTGAGCGCGGCCAGCAGATGGCAGTACAGCGACGTCATGCTTTGCAGAGGGAACAACAGCAAATTGCAACACAAAGCAGCAGCCCTCACATATTGAGCTGGGTGACCCACTCAGGAGACCTGGACAGTGATGCTCTCTCTGAGCCCGTTCGACACTCAGTCCACCACTAAGTCACAGCTGCCGTGACAGAATCGGGTCAGAGGCATGTGTCGGACTAAAAATAGGCCTTCTGTTCGGAGAGGCGTCGCTGTGATTTAAAGAAACTCTTGAGTCTGCAGAAAAGGAGTGGGTGAAGAAAGGAAATGAAGTTTATCTTTTTGTTGGGAGATGTTTGAGCGTCACTCTAACATAATCTGGGACGTGTTCTATCTGGTCTCGCAGTCACTGATAAAAGCAAACCGATAAAAGGGAAATAAGAACCAGCACAGCTTTTAGTTTGGTCGATTTTTCATAAAATAGAACTGCAACAAAAACAATCAAATTAAAATGTCTAAATTCAAAGAAATCATTAAAATGGACTTTGATCGTGGCTTGGTTTTAATATCATTTTTACACAAATGAACTGAATTACATGAATAAAGTAGGTAGTTACTTTATAAGTAACAGTTAATCAACATTAAATTACCTTCTTCAGTGGGCTACATTTTAAAACTACAAGCTCACATTTATAAATGCCAAGTTAGTAATAAGGATGCTGCAGTTTTAGACTTTTCAGTCAGTTTTGTGCATGTTTTTCAAAGCAGATGAAGTGACTGAGTGTTGAATGAACGCCTTCACTTTTCCTTCATGAATTCATCTGGTTTGGTTTGTATTGCACGTTGAAAAGAAACTTTAATGACTTGGTCAGTAACTTATTAAATCTGTGACAAGGTGGAATGAAACTTTAAAAAAAAAAACAGGATGTGACGTTTGGCTCATTGTTAGCAAGTTTGACGTTAGCATTAGCGCTAACTCTAGGCCAGCTAAAGTGGGATACTGATGTAAATTCTCGATTCAACACATATTTTCTTAAACACAAGTGTTGCGTTGGTTCTTTGTCACGTCTAATTTGTACTCAAATCCATTTAAGTGGCCGAATGTATGTTGTCTGGCAAAAGGCTTAGCTTGCTCAGCAAGTTTGACCTTAGCATTAGCGCTAACGCTGAGCCGGCTGCGTAGTTCATTGCATAATTTTATTCAAATCCATTTGTTGAGAGCCAGAATGATGAGGAAAATCTTGGTTCAGATGTTTCAAACAGAATAAATGCGCTTATATCAAATGTTATTTCCCTCAAATCTCTTCCATGTGTAAAAAAATATGCTGTAATATATTTTAAAACTTTTCCCACATCTTTGTTGGAAGTGCCGGCGGAGCATCGAGAAGCCAAAAAGGTGACAAAGTTCGGATTTCCATGCGGCATTCTGGAACTGCTTAGAAAACGTTAATATGAGTTACTAATAACAGTCACTGTGAAACTGATCTTCCAGAGAGCCTCGGTGTCTTGGCCTTCACCGGCCCCTGTAGCCCGGTTACCTCTGCCCGCCTCTGTCACTCCTGGAGCATCAACCCAGCCCGCCCCAGCCGTCTCCAGGCAACAGGGTAGCCACGGAGACCGAGCCTTTTGGATGAGCCGACCTGCAGGAAGTGATCCCGCGGTCGGACAAGGTAATTATGGGTTGTTTTCTTGAAGATGCGGGCCTGCCTGTCTGTCTGTCTGCCTGTCTGTCTGTATGCCTGTCTGGTTGTCTGTCTGGCTGTTTCTCAAGGCAGCTCCACGTGCGCGCGGCCTCTTATGGAGGAAAACATGCTCGCGTAACGTGCCCGGGCCTCCGTCCATAATGTTCACTTAAAAAGGCTGCTAGCTTTCCCCCCTCTCTCTCTCTCTCTCTCTCTCTCTCTCTCTCTCTCTCTCTTTTCTCTCTCTCTCTCTCTCTCTCTCTCTCTCTCTCTCTCTCTCTCTCTCTCTCTCTCTGTGTGTGTCTGTCTCTGTCACCCACTCAGTCACATGATCATGAAATCATTTTATTATGAAACAGAAAACAAGCCAGAGATGTGACAGCCGCTTTCATGCTGGGCTTGGATATAATTGAAAGCACAGCGGCTTGAAATAGCCGCGCATCAAAAAAAAAAAAAAAAAAAAAGGAAAAAAAAGATGGCTGCACACAGAAAGGCACAATGTTTTAATGCTGCTGGTAAACCAGTAACAGCTCGTAGGGAGATCTGCGCTGTCAGGCCACTAATAGGACCGTCATCGTTTATGTTCCGAGGTTTGTTGGCGGTTTTCAGTCCGCATTTAATCGGGACTCGGAAAAGTATTCAGACCTGGGGGTTCACGATATGGACTTAAGGTTTTTATCACGATATTCTGTGGAACTGTGGTGATAAAAGAACGATTTATTACAGGGTTTATTTATTTATTTATTTATTTTTTATTACTGCAGGGCACAGCAATTAAACCCCCACAAATACAAAAACATTCCCATTTGTAATGCATTTCTTTAGGACAGTGGTATAGAAACATTATGCATTTAATCATATTTTCAAATGTATTAATGTTAGTTGATGCTGTCATTAAATAAACAAAATTTAAAACCCCACAATATTGACAGTTTTTTGGGGGGTTTTGAACATCACTAATTGGACTTTGTCGTCACAACAATAAATCAAAATTCTCATGATAAACAATACAATAAATGCCACACCCCTATTCACACTGATTGAACTTTTCCACATTTTGGCATTAGTATGCAGTTTGCGTTGCTTCGGCGTCCCTAAAATAAAATCTTTAAATCTTTAAATCCCAACAAAGTGATACGATTACCTCCACAATTATGTAAATCTCTCTGGTTTGGTAGAGAACATTAATGAACTTCAGCAAAACAAACCATCTCATAAGAAGACGTGAAGTTATAATTTTAAGCAACATCCCTCAGAGCTCCGGTCAATCCATCATCCAGCCATGGAACGATTTCAGCACAACCGCAAACCCACCGAGACGTGACCTTTGACCTTAACTAAACGGGCCGTGAAAGAGGAACATTAACCAGAGGAGCGGTCAAGACTTAGATGTGTTGAATGTGTTGAATGTGTTGAAAGGGCAACTATTAGCTGTTCTACCCACAGATTTTTCCTTTATGGAATAAACATTTGCTTTTTTTTCACTCGTGCTGGAGAAGGTGTACGCAGATGAGAACAAAACCGAACACGCGAAGCGCTGCGATGAAACACAGTGGTGACTGTGTGATGGTGTGGAGACTTTCTTTTGCAGGAATTAAGAAACTATTCGGATTTGATGGGAAGTAAGAAAAGCGATGGTATCTTGACAGAAAAGATTGTGTGTCTGAGTGTCAAAAAACTTGAGACTCAGAAAAAAAAAAGGTAATTTAATTTAAATATTTTCTTCAAAAAAAAAAAGAAAGCTCCTCACTGGTATCAGACGTATCATATGGTATCACTGGTATCATATGTGCATAACAACATTTTTTTTTTTTGTCTTGTTCATCCTAGTGCGTCACTTTGGCATTAAAACCAGGGATTTAAAGACTTTAAAAATTTGCGCTTTTAGAGCAAACGGTCACAATGGATTTTATTTAGCGCTTTCAGAGCGAAGGGGGCTGAATCAAAAACATGCCACACTGTTCAGATTTTTTATTTTACACAATACTTTGCTAGTTAATCCCTGTGAAATATGTAGTCGTGTGACAAAATGTGCAAAGTCTAAAGGAAACCATTTCATTTTAAAAGAATAAGCATGTTCCAAGCTATACTTCTTTTTTGTTTTAAGATAATGTTTTTTTTATGTGACAATCATTCCGTCAAAGAAGAATAAATCATTTCACTAGTTTGCCTGCCAGGGATTGACGATATTTACGGTCCCGACGTTTATTTTTTTGTATTTTTTGCAGCAATCAGAGCGACAGTTGCACCATATGAGAGACATCTGATGCACCGAGTCTTTCTCCCAGCCTGCATTTCCGATAACTCATCACTGCACCGCAGATCAAATGGCAGCAGAAGAAGAAAAAGAAGAAACGTTCTGGGATATTATGCAGCGAGGGCACTTCACAGCGCCGCGCCGCGCTGCTCTCCAATTACACCAAAAGGCGACAGACTCTCTTAATGATTGCAGCATTTAGATTCTGACATGACTGCGTCAGGAAAAGGCTAAACGGCCCCCACTGCCTGCCAGCTGGCTGCTTGTTCTGCGCGTGATGCACGGCGCAGGAAAAAAAAAGAAAAAAAAAAAGGGTTTGGATGGCGATGATTTCTCTTCATCTCGCGGGAGGAATGAAAAGGATCCGAGGAAGCGTCGGCGCTTTTCCGTGCCGATTCATGAAGTCCAAAGCGCTCGCTGATTGGTGAAACCCTGCGGAGCTGCTAATTTCTACTCTCTCGTCGCTGAAACTTGCAGCTCTGACTTTGGCCTCCGAGCTATACCTCCTTTCACCGAGCGCATTTCCATATTTGGCCTCGCTTGTCAGACCTCACATGCTTTTATCAAAATTGTTTCGATTTCCAGGTGAAAGCTAAAAGATCGATCTGCCCGTTGGACACCTATCCCCCTCCTCTCTCATGTGTTTGGGGGGTGTTGCTGCGTGAAATAAAAAAGAGCAGTGTAACTAATAGGCGTTTTGGAGACAGGAAGGGCACAAATTCCTCCCAGAAAACCTTTACAGAGAAGCAAAAGGAAGCCATTTTGACCGAATTGCTACGTAACTCCACGCAGAGGCTAGAAAAAGTTATTTTCCCCACATTTCCCTTCCTCCCACTTTACTCATTCATTGTTTTCTTATGGGCATGCGACAAATTAATGGATGGATGGACGTTTTCAACACTTTTTTTATCTTCGATAAATAAAACTGAAAGGTGTGGTGTGCATTTTTCATCAGCCTGACGATGAAAAATGGAAGCCAGTGAAGCAGTGGAGAGAGGAAGTCATCGTCAATTGTGTGACTTCTGGAGGGAACTGGTTGCTCTGGGATTTATTTAGGAACATTGAAGTAACGGATGGAGCTCAGTGCAGGACAGTCCTGACAAAAACAAAATAACGAAAACAGGAAAACAGTGAGAGGCCGCGAAACACTTGAAGCTGAGGTGGAAGTTCGTCTTCAAGATGGACAACTAATCCAAAGATACATGCAGTGCTGAATTGGAAAATTTGAGAGCAAAGCAGAATTGCGTATCAGGACGGCCTAGTCAAAGTACCTAAATCCAGTTGAAATCCAGTATCTAGCCTGTTAGATCATTGTTCACAGAATTGCTCCATCTAATCTCACTGAACTTGAACTTTCATTGAAAAACATCCGCCGCTTTAATTGAAAGGAAAAAGTGTCTAGAAAGGATGGGCACACATGCACACCGCACTTTTAAGGTTTTCCTTGTGAAAATAGTTGAAAACAATGTTTCTCTTCTTCTTCACTACCAAGAGCTACTTCGCGCTTCTCTGTCAAACCAAAAGCAAACGTCCTTCATCAGTCGGGTTCTGGTTTTTTCCTGTTGTTAGATCTTTGCATATCAACATGTGACTGAGTTTAAATGTTTTCCAAAAAAAAAAGGAAAACAAAAAGGTTTCAACAGCATTGTGTCCGCGATGAAATCAACTTAATTGCACATCACCACTAATGATCTGTGTTTTGCTGAAATAGTTTCAACTCTCTTTTATTAAATGATTTAATAAACTCCCTCACATGCCTGAAAAATGTACGATTTACGAAACAAAAAGGTACAAAATGATGTTGCATAACGATCCCCCCCCCCCACTACATAATTGAAGAGTAATCTCCTAATCTTAACAGGGTGTGTGAACATTTGGGATTGCTAGTGTTTTGTTAATTTTTTTTTTTGGCACCTTTCTGCTTCCAAACATTCCTCTGCTCACCAAACACAGCTTAGTAAAACAACAGACATGCACGTTTTCATCTTTTCTGTTTCCGTAGCAGCAGTCGTCTTCACTGCGTTAAATACTGAGCAATTAGACCGTGGCATCAGTCTGCAGGCGTTTTTTTTTTTCTTCTTCTTCTTCTTCTTCTTGCTCGGTTTGAGACATTTTTACGTCTGAACACAGAACCTCTGAGTGAGAGACGTCCAAACAGCAGCAGGACGTTTTTACATTAGTGGTCGTTGGCAACATGAAGGCAAAAGTCTGCCCTTCATGTTTCATCACGTTGAAACCTCAAACCTCGACATGTTGCTGTGGTTTTTATGGGAGGAATGATGCTTCTTTTTCTTTCTGGTTCATTATGTAATTGTTTTCATCTGGTCTGTTTTAACACTTGGCTGAGTCACAAGATGGATGAGCGTCGATTTCCTAGTCTGGTCGCAGATTTTTACGTTGCACTAATGTTATTCCGTCGTCAATGGCATACCTGTTGCCTTGATTCGCTCATGTGTGTTTGAAAATATAGAAGTTTTTTTTTTTATCTCCATGGCAACCGTTCAGCCGCGCAAAAACGCCTGGGTGGACCTAACCCCGCCTCCGAGGACGAAGCTCCTCCTCCGAGATGTGGTTTTGGGGTTCCAAACTTCTGCCGCACAAAGCAGCCACTCCCCCACGCAGCTCCTTCAGACTAGCCAGCAGCAATTAGCAAACCCCTGCTGGAACTGCGCATCAGCCGAGCTCCTCACACGGGCTACTTCAAAGTGAAACGCTGGTGAAAATGTTGTTAAAAGGATCATAGAGGAGCCATGTTGTGATGACTTGCTGAGGGCGGAGTTTCTTAAAGAGACAGAGGCCCAATTTCAAGGTGTTAAATGAGGACGTCAAATAGCATTTTTAGAGTTTGTTGATAGTGCCATTTTATAGCACAATGTGGCTAGAAAGTACATAGCACTTCCCCTTTTCAAAAAATGATATTTCTTGTTGCTTCCCCTGTTTTTTGTTTCAGGTTGTGACATCCTTCTGTTTAATTGATCCCATCTCTCGTTGTGGCTCGGGTTCGGGTTCCCGGCTCGCCTTTCTCTGGCAGACGTTGGGTTCTCGTTGCGCGGCCCCGAGCAAACAGAAACCTCGCGTTCCACTCTGGCTAAACCCAAACCACAAACAGACACGGACAGGCAGAGCATCAGCCACAAGGACTTCGCACACCGAGCGCCTGTCCTGCAGGAGATGAAGGAAAGTGCGTTGATGTGCGCGAGGCAGCTGCCTGGACACCAGAAGTCGGCCTTGCTAGCGTAAGAGACGACTGATGGGAGTGTTTCATCTGCAGCGGCGATGGCAGCATGATGGCAGCTGTTAAGCCTCCACAATCGGCTCCGCTGGCAGTCAGATTTAATGTCCCGCTGACAGACACACGCTTCAAACCGGAGCCTCACCCACACACAGAGCAAAACACAGCGCACGCCGGCAAAACCGCGCGTTAGCAGTCCAGTGGTGTGGCGCCGTTGGGAGGCGCTTCACAAAACAATGCAGCTATTTTCGTTGCAATTTGTCAAGGAAGCAATGAAAATTTTAATACTCGCTGGAGACATATGAGCTAATGGGCATGTGGGGGGGGGGTCACCTAAAAGATTAAAGGACAGAAGCTTCCTGAAGAAGATATCACTGCATCTCCAGCCCATCTTAACACAAACCGGATCCAACGGCTTCCTGTCTCCAGCCTCCAGCTAACTTTGGTAAAAACAAATTTGGTTTGTGCACGAATATTTCAGTGACGTGCAATGTTTTCGTCGATAAAAATAATCTACAGTTAACACCTGAAGCTGTTAATAAAAGGATAGTATTCACAAGTCTCCAGCTTCCCCACGTCCTGGGAAAGTATCCTCAATTTATTTATTTAAAAAAAATCTAAAACTGGGACTGTGCGTGTCTGACGCACACATTTCTCTTTTTACGAGTTTTGACAAAGGAAAACAGACGGATGTTTTGAGCTGAGAGCCCGATAAATTAGAAAATGATCCCCTTGACCATCATCACAAAAACCGAACAGTGAAATAAACAACATTTTTGAAATGTCAAAATATGAGAATCTAATGTTTATACTGAGGTTCTTTGAAGATTCCATTAAAGCAGACAGAAAAGTAGATAAGGTGGAAAGGCTTTCATACGACCGCTCATGAATCGATATTAAATCATGCAAAGGGAAGAGTTTATACTTCATGGAAGTTCGGTTAAAATAGCTGGGCTTCAGGTGTTAGCCGATAACTCAAAGGTTAGTCCTTCAAACAATGAGAGCAGGTCTTGGAACAGTTTAAACTAGTTGAAATGATTAGTTTTACCTGTCAAATATGAAGGTCAAAAAAGGTACAACAAAGATGTCTGCCGTTTTGTCGCAGTTGCCAACTAGAGAACCGAAACAACCACAAGTCTGGACTTTCCAGGCATTGCTAGAGGCTCATGGTTGATAATGATTGTGATAGTAATTGATCAACTGGTTCATTACCAAGTCAAGGAAGCAGCAACCAAAATGTGTAAACAGAACAAACTGTTTGGACATTTGTCTAACAGGGAAATATTACATTCAGTGTCATAGACATTGAATATATGCCCATTCGGCTTGCCATACTGCACTAATGATGAGCCAGAGTTTGCAGGCTATTTGCCAGTCGAAATGGCAAAAACCTGCTGAGATGTACAAATCACGTGGTTTTACAGATGCATGCGAGAAAACATCTGAATCTTTGTCGTGTATGAGGTCGGGGGGGAAAAAAATGGATTTTAATCTAAAAATACTATCATGAATCAAACAGCCATTGGACGAACATCTGCTTCTTGTACACGCGGGAGACATTTTCATTCTATGTAGTGAGAGCTCTTTTTTTTTTTTCTTAGCTTTGTGCACCTACATCTGGCTCTATATTAGCTATATTGTCACAATGTGCTTCGTCTGCAGTTTGTAAAGTGGATTTTTATGTGCTGCGATGTAAATGCAGCTCCCTAACTTACCTGATCTGCTCAAGAGTCCAAAGCTTCGAACATCAACCATAAAAGGTCAGGTTTGGCTCATTCGACCCGTCCAGGTCCTGCGTCCACAGGACTGGACAAGGTTGATTTTGGAGCATCTTCACACAGGAGGAGCATTTATATGAAACTAGACAAGGGGAGGAGTAAGTGTCTGTTTTCCAGGAACAGTATCAATTCAGGTTCATTTTAGCCTAATAAAATTGCTCTGGGTATAATTTAAGTCTTTCCAGTGATAGTATCTGAAATTATTTCCAATCATTAAATAGGATTAAAATTTTTTTTTTTAAATTAGAATGTCCATCCCAATCAGGAGTTGGAATATTAGAAACAAAAAACACAGCACAGAACAAACGTACTTCCCCTTTACAGTCTAAACCGTAAATTATTGCCAACAAGTAAGATGTGGAAAAGGACTGTTTTTAAGTGAAACATCCAGTCATTTTGTGGCGTTTTGCAGCTGCGAGACGCTTTTAGACCGATGGGACGATCCGAGTCCAGCACGTGCCTCGGTGCGCGCGTGACATCCGGTCTCTGACACGCTTCCCTCCGTGATCCATTCACAGTTTGGAGGCCGCATGACAAATTTGTCGCCTGTGCACTTTGTGTGCATCTAATCCCACAAATTTTTTTTTTCCGTTTTTGTGGCCCTGCTAATGTAGGGGCTGTGATTGCACTTGGCATCATGAGTCTGCATGTGATTTGTGAGTGTGTGACTGTGTGTGACTGTGTGTGTGTGTGTGTGTGTGTAAAAGCCAGTTCTCATCTGGTCTGATCTGATTTCCTCCCAGCTGGCTGATGTGGGACAGTAGCCCAGATGTTGGAGGGATTTCGCTTCTCCCCTGTTTGAGGAGAGAAGCGCCGGAATCATTCAGGAAAAATAAACACACACAGACGCACTCATTCAATGTGTTTTTTTTTTTTTCCTGTTTAAGCATTACGGCTTAACGTCTTCATCTGTTGTTACAATTAAAAAACTTTTTTTTTTGCAGTGTAATAATAGTTGGTGGCTAAAGCAGGGCTGGTCCACGGTTGAATGAGGCCAGGGGCAAATGTCTTTTGGGGCCCCTCTTTGAGATTTGGTGGCATCCAGGAGAGCCAACAAGAAGATGTGCTGCAATTAATTTTCATTGTGAAATGCAGAGCGGTACTTAAGTGTGGTACATTCATTTAAGTAACATCTGCAGACAAACACTGATTATACAGTAGACAAGTTAGTAAGTTTAACAGCTTTTGTTTTTAGAATGTGAAACAGATAAGTAACGTGTGCCAAACGTGCAATCTATCAAATCAAATCAAAGATGCTTTTCAGCCCCCTTGGTGGGTTTGGGACCACAAGCAGCTGTTTTTTTCACGTATTCCTTGGAGCCGACTCTCCCAGTGAGAGCCATGATGGAAAATAATACAACGTTCACACAGTTCGCCAGAGTGAGTTGAACCTTAAAGCTTCATGTACCTTTTGAAAAAAAAAATTATATATATATTTTTACCCATTTGTTTAAACTGTCACTATGTCTACACACACACACAAAAAAGAAATAACTTCAAAAAATGTAAGCTACTCCCGGTTGTCCCATTGCCATATGCAGAAATGCACCGCTCCGGGTCAGAAACAGCCAACCAGAGCCAGGAAGAGTATTACAGTAGTATCAATCATGCTTGCGTATGCGCTGCTCACACCTTTACCCCGTACAACACGTACCGCCATTCAAGATCAAGACAGGGTTAGGGTAATGTGCTAATGGCGGAGAAACAACCCAAAGTTAAAGGGAAATTGGCGATTTCTTGAGTTCTCTGCTGAGGGGGGAGGAGCTACGGAAGGAAAAGGGGAGGAGCCTCGTTCAAATTTTCCACACTTTTCTCAGCACTCCCTGCTGCAGCTGCCAGGACTGAACTCTTTACTTGATGAAAAGCCAACAGCTCTTAGACATCATTCACATCATTTTTATTGTAATAGATCTCTATCATATACATACAGTACAATATGCTTAAGACAGGTTTTTATGGCACATCCATTGTACATTTTGCAGTTGCTGGTATTGCTGTGAGGTTACAGTAAAGTGACCACTTCTATCCGTTTACTTAGGTAGAGACAACAGGTGGTTTTGACCTGGTGGGTAAGAAATGATGGCTGCTACAGCAAAAACACATGCACTGTCATCGGTTTATATATTCCACTAGGGGCGGGTCACACGTTCAGTTACAAAGGTCAAACTTGAGTGGGCGGGGCAGTGTCGGTGTGTTCTTGTAAAAGCCCCGTTTTCGTTGTAGCCTTGGATTACGCTACAGCAGTGGCTACTGTGCTCCTGGAGAACTACAGGACGGACGCGGTCTGCGTCTGCGCCCAGAGTTTGATTTGATTTTGTGATTTTTTTGTTGTTGTTTTGTTTTGTTTTGTCCCCTTCCTCACGCGATCGATTGTCGCTTTTGAGTTCTCAGAGCTGCCTTTGCCAAGTTTGAATTCCGCTTAATGTTCTTTTTTTTTTTTTGTTTTGTTGTCTTTTTTGGCGAGCGTTAAAAAAACCCCAACAGCTCTTGACGATGCAGTAGGAATGACAGGATAATGGTGTACAAGGATCTAGCATTCGGGTCTCTACTGCGATACGACTTTACCGTTGATACTACGGGTACGGAGCACTGTCAGGCTATTCACATATGTACAAAATCTGCAGAGATTCAACAGCAACAGCCCCCAACGAAACACGGAAACCAAAGTGTGCGCTTTCTTTCTGCAGACCACGGTCAAGATAAATAAAACATCTAACAATGATAAAAAATATATCGTGTGCCTCTGTCATGCCTAAGTGCCGTTGTCCGTTTTCGCCCTGTATTTTTCACTCGTTCAAATGAAAACGGATGTTAAATATTATAATAAAAGATTGTCTAAAAAAAAACATAAAAAAAAACATTTAAAAAAAAGGGAATAAACACAAATCATGATATGTAACACAGTACTAAAGTTCGCCAGCTTTCAGCCGTCAGCTTATTTTAGTGATCTAGGTGTGAACACTGTGTACATACAGCAGAAGAAGAAGTGTGAAGGAGCGGAGCGCTTCGGGCTCCTCCTCTATCTGCTTCTATTTTTAAAGACTCAGATTAAACACACCGTCAAGTCAAAACGTCCCTTTAGTGTTCTGTTTAATTTTACTGAAAGTGCTTCGCATACCTACGCGCCGTCTCCTCCGTGGAGACTTTTTACGTCTCCAAATGTGCAATTTTGGCGTTCGGATTCCCTCCCAAGCGGCCCACCGTTCGCTCTTAATCAAAACCAAACGGGAGCGAGAAAAAAATAGATACAATAAAACAGTGTGAACTCAACGACAACCGGTCGTTGCACGCTGAATAAAAGGCAGGAAGAGGAGTGATTTGAACGGGAGCGGGGGTGGAGTGTGACGGACTCGGCCGCGTGGGGCTAAATGACCTGGCAGCAGCTGTGTGGGGTCGGGGTGCAGAGCAGACCCTCCTTGGGGCCTCGGTGAATGTTGACCGACAGCGTCTTCTCGTTCAGCGGCATCTGCAGCGCGTGGTTCTTTATGTTCCTGTGGTTCTCCCGGGCCAAGTCCAGCTCCCCCAGTCTCAGGGCTCCCGAGCGGGGTCCGTCCAGCAGGGGGTCCGCCAGCACGTCCCCCAGCGGCGGCTGGTGGTAGAGGTTCCCCTTCGGCGACGGCCCGCCGAGCAGCGACACTTTGTCCAGGCTGCCGGTGGAGCCGCCCATGCACATCCGCCACATGGGCCGCTCCTGGGAGTCGGCGCCGACGCTGCTGCTGCTGACGCCGACGCTGGCGCTGGAGCCTCCACCGACTCCTCCCCCTCCTCCGCCTCCGCCTCCACCCGTCAGGTTGTGGAACTGAGAGCTCAGACACAGACTCATGAGTTTTAGGCTCTCCACCAGCCCACTGGCTGCTTTGGCCGTTCCCTTCCCCTGTACCGACCCCGACCCGGGACTGGCACAGTTGGCCGGGCTCTCCTGTCCTGCCCCTCTTTTTTCTCTGTCCCCTTTCCTGTCTTCCCTGTCGTCCTCTTGTCCCACCACAGTCAACGCGTGAGGTTCAAAATGACTCCCCGTCTCTTCGTCACTCGTCTCTGAGCTCGGGGTGAAAGTGACGTTTGTCGGCGTCTTAGGAGAGGATATTAGCGTCGATGGAGATGGAATCCTAGAGTTCAAATTGAGGCTAAGACTTGGTTTAGGAGGACCAAATCCACGTAATTCTCTACTTTCCTCCTCTTCGTCGTCTTCTTTGTCCTCCTCGTGGATCTGGTTTAGAACCGGAGCGCTCATTCGAGAAGTCATGCGATTGCTAGAAGAAGACATGGAGGCAGAGGAGCAGGAGGCTTTGGAGCGAAGCACTACTTGCGAAGGCAGAGCAGAAGGGGGCAAGCATTTATCCTCTGCTCCTTCTTCTTCCTCGTCCTCTTCCACGCTGAACAGGCTGGGACTTCGTGGTTTGCACGGCCCCACAGACCCCAGGGAGCCCAGCCTGAGGGGGTTGGAGTGGGGCTTCGCCAGGGGCCTCAAACTCTTCTCCTGACTTTGTCGCGCAGGCTGCGGTTGGCTGGAAGGCGGCGTCTGGATCTCCTGCCGCTGACTGAGGTCCAGCAGTGCGGTTTTAGGTCTCGGGCCTTTGTGGAGGCTCTCAGCGCTGCGGGCGGGGGACTGGGGCCCGCCGGGGTGGGATATGGCAGGACCTCCTATCCCGTCACTGACTTCCTGGTGAACATCTACTCTGGTCGGCCAAGATTGCCTGTGAAGGATTGCAAACGAAAGGTTATTTACGTTGATCTCAGATGAATAATTAGACAGAATACAGAGTTTATTTTTATAAATGTGTATTTACAAAATATATTTTATATTTGCCAAAGCTGATGTTTGAAAATGCTAAACAAGCAGTGCTCCAGTACCAGCTTTTAGCTAACTCCAGATTACTTATGGAAATGGGAAAGTTTCAATTTGATGCTTTTTTTTTTTTTAGCAATAATAATAATGTGCATACTTATATTTAAACACTAATCTTTAACATAGAGGATTAGGTGCAGCATCAGTAATTATTACTAAACTCTGCTAAGTAGCCGGTTAGCTGCTTCCAAGCTAATTTCACAAACACATCGATGCTAATGAAAAAATTAAATGATTTCATCGAGAAAGTCTGTATCATAATTTAAATTAAAATCTTTTCTATGTCTGATTTAAGGTCAACGCTTCAACACGTCTCTCTCTAAATGAATGACAGCGTTGCTTTTTCTTCTTCACTGTTTCTCTTTTCTGTCTGCTTTTCACTCCCAGCTCTGCAAACAGCTCTGCCTTTCCATCTTCTTTACTTTCTGGAGATTGACAGCTTCCTGTCCGCTTCAGGAAACGCATGTGTGTGTGTGTGTGTGTGTGTGTGTGTGTGTGTGTGTGTGTGTGTGGGGGTGTGTGTGTGTGTGTGTGTGTGTGTGTGTGTGACGATGTGGGACGTATGCATTTACCTGAACTGGGCTTTGCTCGGACTGGGCGAGCGCGTCTGGCTGTGCTGCTCTTTCTCCTGCCTGTCCCTCAGCATCCTCTCCGCCAGCAGGAAGTAGGTAGCTGTGATGTGGTTGTATTGGTTCGACTCCAGAGCCCTGAGACAGATGGTGACAAAAACTAAATCAAGAATTCCCCTCGCATATCAACTTTTTCTTCTTCTGTTTTTGTTTTGTTGAATAACCACCACAACCCAAGAGGTTAGGATTGGGGGTTCGGGTTAGTGTAGATTATTTTGTGTGTTTATGGTTCAGTCGGAAGGAGACAACGTACTCGGTTATGGCGTCTCTGTCGGCGATGCCCCCCAGCACCATGCGCTGAATGATGGAGCCGTGCTCCTCCTCCGATAGGCTGCGGTACGACACCAGAGGGGTGGACAGCTTGGTGGCCGGGGAGGGGTCGACACCTTGGAGCCATTCGTGGCCCTCGATCTGCTCCAGCGTCGCTCGTTTCTTTGGGTCTCTCTGTAGCATGTGGCCTATAAGGCTGGAGGGAGACACGGTGGAGATCACAGAGTTTCAATCCATGATTTCCAAATTTAAAAAAATAAAGTAATAGTATAAAGTTTTACGCAATGTACTTCAAAAAATGGACTTTAGAAAAGATCCACCATAAGATTAAACTCGGCTGGACAATAAATCAATAACAATATAAATTGTGATAGACACACAATAAATGTTGATAGATAATACGTCTGATAAAATTAAGCAAATTAAGTCCTTTTTAGTTGCCTAGCAACAATGTGTTGAGCAACTCGTGCAGCAGCAGTTTCAGGTTTACTGCCTGGAAACTACTTAAAAATAAAAAGCAATGTTGTGGAGCGACAGTTGTGGGTGAAACAGGAAATATCACGCCACAAAAACAGATAAATAATTGTCGATTTTGACTGATTTGAAACGCTTATAAGTTTTTTTCAGCCAGATTGTAAATCCCTAAAAGAGGGGACAGATGTTTTAAACAAATGTTGAAAGCTGCATGTTGTTGTGTTCCTTCCGCCTTACAATTATGCACCAGCTTCAATTGGTCCATCATATAAAAATCCCAATTTGAGAGTTGTAATACGATGAAATGTTGAAAAGTTCAACAAGTATACAAACTTTTGAAAGTATTATTAAATTAAAGGTATCCAGAAATTTAGAAAATCTAGCACTTGGAAGCTCTAAATCTTTCAAATTGAAGTTCTACCCAGAAGATACAAGAGATATTGGAGTGTTCAAAAGTTTATATATACAACAAATGAACAAATACACTAACCTTTGAACCTTACTGCTTTGAGTCAGTTAATGCTAAGACTATATATTATCCCAGCATTCTTATGATTTGTGTTTTCTGCTCACCCAGTTTAAAACATGAACTCATACGCCCATCACCCCAGCAGATGCTCCGTGGCTAAATTGTTCAGTCACACAAGCAGGAGGAAGTCCTGTTTCTCTCCTCCCCAAGGCCTTATGGGAAACCAGGCTAAGTGCCAGCGTTTGTAGCACGGCGTTAACGTCCACACAGAACAACAAAGTCGAGGCCAAACAACGTTAGGCCAAGCGCGTTCCGAGCTGCGGCTGCTCGAAACTCTTTCTTTCTGTCTGGATGCGACATTAAACCCTCACTGCGCTCAAAGGGAGAAAGGCAGAAAGAAAAAAAAGAAGAAAAAAAAACATCAAGAGAGAGGCGATTTGAAAGCGGGTGCATTAGTTCCACTTAACGCAGCGCCGCATCCCTGCTGGAGCTGGAGCTGGAGCAGCAGCAGCTGGGTGGAAAAAAGCAGGACACCACGAAGAATGGCCGCACCCTTCGCTCCTCTGCTCTCCTCTCCTCCTTCACACATCTCCAAACATGAAATATGCAGCACCTGCAGAGTGCTCCGTCCATCTGTGTGGGTTTGCGTTGCCGGGGCATTACTCACTCTCTGCAGGCAGGGGAGATGTGCGGAGGCACCGTGTATCTACAGTCCATGATCATGGTGAGGGTCTCGCTGTCGTTGGCCTCCTGGAAGGGGGGCTGACCGCACACCAGCATGAAGAGGATGACCCCCAGACTCCAGATATCTGCACACACACACACACACACACACACACACACACACACACACACACACACACACACACACACACACTGTCAGCGGTGCAGCAAGAAGGGTTATTTTTAAAAAGAAAGAAAACACAAAGTGAGGCATGTATGTTTTCACTGGTTAGTGACCTAGAGAAGATTCAGATGGACACCAGGTGGCGCTAGAGCGTCTACCCCGTTTCCTCTGAACAAAAGAAGTGACCTTACGAAATTCTTAGTGCTTTGCTTTTTATTTACATCAGATAACATACGGCTATTATTACAGATTGCAGCTTTCTGGCCGATTAACTTTTTCTTTTTTTTTTTAACGATCGACAGTAGTTGCGTTTCCATTACAAATGTGAGCAAATCTTTGTCTGATGTCGAAAAAGCACAATTCTACAATTGCGGTGTTTCCATTAAATGACAAAACACAATGAAAATCAGACGTGAATCAATAAGTCGTTAAAAAACATGCTGTGATCATCCAACTACTTCCTGTTGTCTTCTTCTCGGTTTTGGCCAGTAGTAACATCTAATTGTTGATCATATGACTGCGTTTCCGTTGCAGTTTTGCAAAATAAACCAATTTCAATATGCCCCCCCACAAATAAAAAAAAACAAAAAACAAAAAACTTGTTTTTTTATTTATTTATGTTTTAAATCCCTTAAACAAATGTACTTTTTAAACACCAAATTGCCCAAATGTATGGTCAACGGAATCGCAGGCTAATGGCGAAAAAGTCACCAATGCCACAGGACAAAAAAGTTGCTAGATTTGTAACCGGCTGCGTTTTGCAAACTCGTTAATCGATAGGCCTGCTGATGGATCCTCCATTTGGAATAGGCAGGTATGACGTTCAAGCTGTGTCATAAATGTCACACAATTAAGGCTGCTGGCGGTTCCACGTGCTGCACAAAGTGGCCATTTTTTTTCCACTTGCCCTCCAAAACATCTGTGCACATCAAGCATTATATATGTATATATATATATATATATATATATATATATATATATATATATGTATGAGCTGTCTCCTCCTGGGTTTAAACGGAGCGTGAAGCACATTCGATCAGAATAAATACGTGCCGGCTCAGGATGCGTCTGTCTAAGCGAAGACGAGGCTCTGCACGGCTGCCTGCAGCCAGCGGCGCACTCGCATGTCAACACACGCATACGGACACACACACACACACACACACACACACACACACACACACACACACACACACACACACACACACACACAGTCGACAGGAAAGTAGGTTAACGTGTTCATCCCTCAGAGCTTCATGCAAATGCTAATTTCATGGAACAGTTCTTTTTAGTCTGATTATTTAAAAGAAGAAAGCAGCAGCAGCAGCAGCGCAGCTTTCTGTGCTCAGGGCTGTCGCTGCTGCTCCGGTCAGCAGGATGCTCCACTGACACACATATCACACACTCGTACGCCGACTCCCGGAGAAGTGCACGATCAGTGACTTTTCAGCCCCTTCTCAGCAAAATCTGACTGATTTAAGGAGGGAGGGTTTCATTTCTTCCTGCTTTAATTAACTAGAGTGCTACTTCGTAGGTTACTATTTAAACATAAAAAAAATCTATATGCCCATCAGCTGAAAGCCTCTACAGATACATTCAGATTGCTGTGAAAGACTTTCAGGTGAATGTGAATTAGGTTGCAGATGTTCTCCTTTTCAAACATGATGGTTTCACTAACTTTCATTTATTTTATCAAAGTTTTTTATTTAAATGTGTCACAGTGGAGATCAGTGACGGATTGGGACACGTGTGGACACAACCTGTGTAAGAATTAGATGTAGATGACATTAAAGTAGCAACAATGTGAGCTCAAAAAAAAAAAAAAAAAACCCAAGAAAGATTGAGAGACCGGGCAGTGGCCCAGGGCGGCATGAGCGTTGTTGTTTGCGGTTAGCAGCTTAGGACGATATATTTGACTTTCCGCAAGAAAATATTACAGTTTCAAGACTTTAATTCTTCTGAAACTGAACACAAGAAAGCCAACTAGAGTTACTAACGGCGACGATCTTGTGATGTAACGTGGGTCATGTTAAATAGCCATAAACGAAGAAGTGTTCCATGATCTACCATTGTGGATATTATATGTACCAATATCATAGATGTTACATATCTAGTTTTTGTTTCATTCGCTGTTTCAGTCAAACGCCCCACAGCGTCACACTTTCATGTGTTTCAGAAACCCTCAGAGCGGATGGGAATTTAAACGATGCGACATGGTTGGTTGAAGAAGCAGGGAGAGGAAAGGGAGGCGCTGAATGCTTTTCGCCCCGGGCGCTGAACAGGCTCAGACCGCCCCTGGGTCCCTGAGCACATTCATTTCAATCACTGTGAATGATTTCAAATCTGCCGTGGTGCGTTTCTAAAGAAGCTCCTGAAACAACTATGCACTGTTGTTGTTGTTGTTCATTAAACGGAAATGAAAACCAAATGAGGGCGGAAATGAAAACCAAGCAGAAGAGAACTCGGATTTATCCCCCTTGACAAAACGTGTGGGTTTTTTTTGTAACGTGCAGCAGCCTGAACGCGGAGGAGCCCTCGTGGATCTATCATCCTCGGACCCCCGGTGATTTGTCTTTGCGCGTCTCCGCTTCGCTCCAGTTTGCCAGAACACGCCGGAGAATCCAATCTGTCGGAGTGAAAACGTGTCGCCCCACCGTGAGCGAGCGGCGGCGTCTCATTCTGCTGATGGAGGGCGCGTGGCCTAGCAACGGCAAGCCCCTCATTTACTTACGTCAGCTGTTCGTTCGGACTTCCTTTCGGTAACTTTATTTATGAACCAGATGGTTGGTTGACTGAATGAACGCTGCTCGGGTGTCGATGGCTCTCAGAGTGAACGCTCCTTTCTGCAGCCCAGGGCATTGCTCTTTATATGACTGCTTCTCCAAATAAATAACAATAAGCTTTTGTGTGCTGATATGTTTAACCAAAACTCAGCCTCAGTCCTGCTGATCGGGGAATAAATATATTTGTCTCCCTTGGTTATAACTTGTCAAACTCCTCCTGTTGAATTTTGATTTTATTGTACATTCATGCGCCGTGAAAAAGAAAAACTATGTTGAGGAAATCAAACGAACTTCGCACGTCTATAAGTGGAACAGGTGCTGAGGATTGTTGAATTTGCCAAATCTTATTATGCAACAACTCAGTCTGAGACTAATTAGGCAAACACATTCAGAAGATTGGGAGCTCCTTTGGAAGATGAGCTAAACTCAGCTTCTTAAAAGATCGGTAAACGGTGATCGGCCATAAGACCACAATCGGTGCATCCCTAAAAACAAATGATCATCTTGAACTCTTTGAAAGACCAAGAGCCTTTTATGCAGCCTAACAAAGACAGAAATAAACATTTTTGCCATCATCGTTTACTCAGTAAATGCTGACTTTATTTTCTTTCTCTTTTTTTTTTTTAACCAATAGAGCTGGTATGCCTGGCACTGCATTATGCAACACATAATGACACAAAATACCCCCATTTTATACACAGACGCAACTCTGACTGATGCATGCGCCTTGCTTGTGTTCTTTGGGAATGCTATTAGGTAAGTTATTATTTTTAAGAGCAGCTTGAGCTTTTTCGAAGAGGAGGAGCAGAGCTATATTTAACATCCCATTTATCGGAGACAAAAAGAAAGCCCACACAGCGGAGAACATCAGAGGAGAAAAAGCACTTATCAGTCCGACATCATACGCTCCAAAAAAACAAAAACAAAACAAAACACACACATAAAAATGCAAATCTCCGACATCCTTCGAGGTTTTCTTAGAAGAACAGAATTGCAAATGCTCCCATTGAATGACAGTCCTTCTCAAATAGTAGCATAATTATCAAGCAAGTAAGCACAGATAAAAATAAAAAAAACCCCAACTAATTAATAAAATAACAATGGAATAGATTCCACCGCTAATAATAAAACAGAACGGCTCTAGCAGCAATCTGGCCATCAGCAGATGCGAGACAAAATTCACAGCATCTTAAGCTTTTAACAAAGTAATGAGAGACAAAGAATCCTCATCACTGAGGCGAGAAAAGTCCCCCAATGTCAAGTTTTGTCACAAAGATTGGACGCCGCCGCTGCTCTTCAGTACCTGCTACTTAACTGCGAGTCAATAAAAGCGGTCGCATCGCAACGCCCCGCTCTCCTTCCTGGTTCCTTCCACTAATTGGAGCGAGTCCAAGTTTGCCTCCTGATGGGTTTAAAAGCGCATCAGTCCCAATTTCCTTAAAGATCTTAGAATTATTTAAAAAAAAAAAAAAAAAAAATCAGTGAGCACCAGAGGGCTCTGCTCATTATGAGTTTTTTAAGAGATCATTTATTTCAGCGCAGGTATGAGAGTAGAATCCTGCCAGAGGAATAAAGGGAGGACCACTGCAGGACTGGGAAGAAAAGATGAACTAGAAAATAACCCGTCAAGATTTACACAATTTTAAGCTGTAGGGCATCAGAGTAATATGATTTTAGACGGATTTTTGTGAGTGGGAATTATTGCTGATTTTTTTTTTTTCAGCAAGAAATTCAACAGAATGTAAATATGTCTTCTTTTTTTTTTTTAAATGTCTGAATTTTTATTAGATTTTCAAATCTCCTGGTATTTCATAGACTTCCTGAGACCACACAGTTTAAGCAAAATGGTCCAGGTATTTAGAAAAGAAGAAAATGATTAAATGGTTCTTGACAGTAGCATGTAAATAAATCAATCTGTTGCCATCACATCAAACCCACCTGAAATGTTTGTTGCTAGAAATGATTGACCAAAGCGGAAATTTTCTATCAAAGTCCCAGTAAAGCGTAACCTGGTAAAAACTAGCTTCTTGCTCTACGCGTTGCTTCGTCCAGAGGGTCTGGACCCTCGGACGTTTAGAAACGATTGCTTGCCAGAGGCGTGGACTTTGTTGAAGTTTCAAACAATCGTACTGGATTTTAGCCAGTGGCTAACATTTGGCTAATGACGTACGTGATAAGCTAGGACAGCCGTGAAGAAGCGACGCTCAGAGTTTATCGGAAATTATGTGCGGAGAAGTCAAGAAGCAACAATACTCCCACTGCAGAGACTTTTGCAGAACCCCAATGGAGTAGAGCCATTTTTGCCAGTAATAAAACGTCTTAAACATTCCTCTTGCTCAGACTTTAATCGCTCAATATTTAGAAGCGTGGCTTTGTTCACTTCCTCTGCTGCCATTGCTAATTAAATCCATGGGCAGAAAATTATTCAAAAACAGAGCAGAAGCTCTACGTCATCGTTCACAACTCCTCCTGCTGCGCACTGATTGGCCTGGTTGAAGTTCTAGCGGAGGAATCCAACTCATTGGGAGAAATCCCAGAAGCAGCCCTGAAGGGAGATGAGAATCAATGGCCAGGTTAAGTAAAGCTCAACAAACGTTATGTTCCTCGTTGCAGGACAGGCTAAGCTTTTTCCTCCCCTGTGTAGCTCAAATCTAGTAGTTCTTATGGAGAATAGGTACCTGGAAAAAAGCTAAGCTAAGTTCTCCAACAGTGAGCTTCTTAGGTTTTTCCCCCCCAAGTTTGTTAGTGAAAAACAATTCATTTCCTAATGTGACAACTGAATAAATGCACTGAAATTAAAGGTTGGAGATTATCTGTGCGAAAGGGTGGCAGCAATTTGACCTGCACCATTACTTGTGCGTGTAGCTTCTTTTTTTTTTTTTTTATTGGAATCTTGAGCTGTGACTTATTAACCACTCTGTTACATAAACTCCTGGTCGAATTATCTCGTGTTCTCAAGGCCTTCCTTACCCGACCGACAACCTCCGAGCGAGGCCGGCCCGATTCAGCCCGTGTTAACAGCCTCTTTACCACTCCTACTAACTGGGCTCTGTGCCACTTGGCGTGACTTGAGAGGATCCTCGGCGTCCTGCGGATCTGTCAGCGTTGTTGCTTGTAACCCACCAACAGGTAACCGGGAGCCTCTTAAATGTCAGGACCGCCGGCCTCCGTCCAGACTGCTCTGCATCAACGGCTTTAGCCGCCGCTACGGCGGGGCACGATATTACATGCCGGCTGGGCGGATAATCCCAACAATCAAAACATCATCATCTCAGCCGAATGAACAATAACGCAGGGGCGACGCAGCTGCTCCACAGCACAGAACACATACACACATCCGTGCACTGACAGTATACACAAACAAGTCCTCAGACGGAGTGCACACATCCAACCAAAGAGCCCTATGATTACTCTACTTTTTGGAACATGGAAGATGCTCGGCAAAAAGGGAGAGAGAGAGAAAGACAGATGGAAATAGCCACAGCAAATCCACTCAGTCAGAAACACAGAAACTGCTTCTCTCTTGCTGCTGCCTTTTCTTTCCCCTGCATTTGCTCTGACGCAGTGGCCTCTGGGCAGACACAAGAACTGCTGACGCCTCTTCTCGCTCTGTCTCCTTCCCTCTTGTTCCTCGCACCTCCTTCTCTCCCCTACTAGAGAAAGAGGGGTCTGCGATGCCTCTGTTTTGATTTGGTTTCTCATTACGATTTCATTTGATACCCAAATGCTTGCTATCTTTGGGAAGAGATGCATCTTGCGGTGGAAACAATGCCTACGAAGCTGCTTCAGGTGGATGGAGAAGTAGAGAACGGCGAGGAAATCAGCTTTATCCCGAGTAGGTAGATATATTGTTATTGGTGGAAGGGCCAATACTGTTAATTAAGGCTAAATACAAACAAAAATAGATCACAGGTGTAGGGCTGCATTGTTGCTGATCACCTGCTTTCTAAGCTGCAACTTGCACATTCTGGATATTGAACACCGCCGTCCCTTTTATCAGCTGGCTGATAAGCTGCCAGGAGGCCAAAGTAGTCAGCAGAGTCCATCCATAAAGTGGAAAAGGTCAAACACTGTGGTCAACGCTATTACTCTGGGTCATTTTAGCAGAAAATCCATTGCTTTATTTTAGGGTTTTTTTAGCATCAGCAACAACTGATTCCAATGGCTGCTGGAATCAGGCTGGCTTCCTTCCCACTGCGGACTCACCGACTGCCGGAGCGTCGTACTCGTCCCCCAGCAGTATCTCAGGAGCCGAGTAAGCCAACGAGCCGCAGGACGTGTTCAGCGTCTTTCCGGGCTGGAAGCGGTTGCTGAAGCCGAAGTCGGTGAGCTTGACGACGCCTTGCTTCTCGAAGAAAACAACATTTTCAGGCTTCAGGTCCCTGTGAACCACGTGGAGCCGGTGGCAGTAGGAGATGGCGTGGACGATTTGGGCAAAGTAGCACTTGGCCACCTTGAAAAAGACGAGAGATGAGGGAGAAACACAGTCAGACATCTGGTTTCATGGATGCACTTTCGGTTTACTCGGTGGGCATTTCAACCCCCCAAAACATGCTACAAAAACAGATAATAGCCATTAGCCGTTTAGCATGGTTAGGATGTACACCCTGTGTCACAGTCGTTATGCCTTCGCAACATGATGGTGTGGAAAAAAACAAGCTTTGTTTGAAAAAGTAAGGTTGTCATTTTAATCATAATTAATTGTAAAACGTATCTCTGCCAAATACACTTCAGAACAGCTCGGTTTGATGTTTAGGAATTTTCCCCATCATTATTCGAAGCTAATATCAGCTAGCAAAAGATTTCCTTCATAGTATTTCTTGCTCAGAAACAACATGTCAGAACAGAAAATAAAACATGCTCAGCAGCTAGCAATGTTTAAGCAACAAACAGCTTCTTAATAATTAAGTCAAGCATCTTTTAAAAGCTGCTGAAAGTGGAAAACATAGGGACAAGAACATAATTTCATACTAACAAATGCTAAAGTTAGCCACTTTCTGTATGTGGATTTGTAGAAACCAGATTTGATGTGTTGACGTTGCTGAAGTAGCTCGGTGGGAATCAAGCTAGCACGCGGCGAAACTTTGGTAGAAGTCACAAGTAAATATATGTAAATTAACTGATGTCAGAGAAAAACGTGTTTTTTTAAGGTTTCCACCACCTTAAAATATTAAAAATCTGACTTTTGACCTGCTGAAAAACAAACAGTAAGAACAGAGAAGACCTGCTAACTAGATATGGATCTGTTAGCTTGAGAAACATTTAATCACAAATCTAAAAAAGTAGAATTGTACTTCTGGAAGTAATGTGTGCTGTTCCAAATTTAACAGTAAAGAAACAGCTATCAGAGTGTAGAGTTATCTGTAGAAACAAGTCGTAGCTTTTATTACTTTGCTAAAATAGCAGAACATCAAGGTGAGAAACAGCTAACCCAGTCCAAAGATAGCATGAGGAAAGTTTAGTGGAGGTTTTAAATAACTTTATGCAATGAGAAAGTTTCCACCACCTCAGATAAAAGTGTCAGGACTGCTTTAAGTATTAGGTTTACAGCTATGTTTTTTTTTCCCCCCAACTTCATTCCACGCTAATGTCAGCTAGTACAGGAATTCTTTATATGGCCGCAGACTGAGCACAGCATACCTACAGTGTAATGGGAGCACAGCGAACGGGGCTCTGTGGAGAACTGCAGCAGGCTTCTGGAAGTTAGCCAGTCAGAGGAAAGTGGGCTTAGCTGCCCATAAAGAGGAAGAAGCTAAAACATGTTGCTTCAGCAATATTATCAACTAAAAACGTATGGCTGGCGCAATATATGCAATGAGAAAGTTTATTTTTATTAAAACCCAATTCATTTCATTCCAGACTCAAAGAAACAATAAAATGTACTTTTTAAATTGTAACTCTGTTCTCAAATGCCAAGAAAGCAAAGTATTTCAAAGTAGAATCAAGGCACTGGATACCTAAATAAGAAGAAACGGTTCAACTACAAACTATTAAAACTGAACAACTCGTCCCTTTCTGTTGCCCTGACTTGCAGTGCTTCAATGCTAAATGCCACAGACTTACCCCGGGGGGTCTTAAACTAATGAACTTCAGAGGATCTGTCTGCACAATAACATGAGCGCCAGACAAACCTTGAACTTTGTTGCACTGCCTTCAACCAAAACATTGCTCACTTCAAACACGGGATTTTAATCCATCCCAATTCCCATTTGCAGATTTTCATCCTGTCCCAAGGTATTGAGTATTAATTTTGAACTTTTTTTTTTTTAATCACTCTTAATTCTCTTGAGGCAAGTCCAAGGTCAGATGACGACATGAAAGCTAATAGGTTGACAAGCTCTTGGTAACCACATAGTCCAGCGCCGTCCATCCTCTCCCGCCCTCTCACCTCTTCACTGAGGCCTCCGTCGTGC
This sequence comes from Poeciliopsis gracilis, assembly GCA_911649635.1. Taxonomy (NCBI): domain Eukaryota; kingdom Metazoa; phylum Chordata; class Actinopteri; order Cyprinodontiformes; family Poeciliidae; genus Poeciliopsis; species Poeciliopsis gracilis. The sequence continues at coordinate 2,748,901 of CAJVRI010000435.1, read as the reverse complement.
TTCATGATGCAGTCGTACATGTCTCCCCCATCGCCCAGCTCGAGAATGAGGTAGAGCTTGGTGGCCGTGTCGATGACCTCGTAAAGGCGCACCACGTTGGGGTGCTGGACCATTTTCATGCATCTGACCTCCTGGAACAGGTGGCCCCGTGCCACCGGGTCCAGCTTGGTCTTGTCTATGACTTTCACTGCAACCTGGAGGAGAGTCAGAAGGAGAAGTTAAGAAACAAACTACTCGTGTGCAGGACAGACAACAATGACAGGAAGTTTTAGGAGGGAGACGATGGTTTGTTTGTGTTGATGAATCCATAACTTTGATCTAAGATGGCCACCTACAATTTTGCCAAAACACCGCATACGTAGTCGCTCCCGAGTAAAAGGGGCTTGTCGCCATGGCTGAATTATGAATATATATCATGTAAGGGTTAGGGTTGCCGTGACGTTTAGTGACTTATTGCATGAACAAGCTTATTCACGTGTGGTTTTAAATGCATTTATTATTTCATGGAAACGCCACAGTTGGGTTTTTCCAACAAATATATTTGCACACATTTGTAATGGAAGCGCAGCTACAGTTTCCCTAAATGACGCTCTTTGGAACAAAGCGATCCATCTTCACATGCTTCATGTACAAGCGTACCTTCTCTCCGGTGAAGACATGTCGTGCCAACTTGACCACTGCGAAGTGTCCTCGGCCCAGCGTCTTATCGAGATCGTACAGCCCGGCGACCTTCCCGTCATGATGGCGCTTCAGCCCCGACATGTCTCGGGCGGACTGGTGGAAGGATCAGCCTTTTGTTGCCTGCTGGTCTTCAGCTGTCACTTCTCCATTTCCCCTGAGTTGGTTAAGTTAGATGAAGTTGCTTTGGGAGCTTTTGTTTTGTTCCAGTGTCTTGAGGTAGTCGTGCAGAGTCTAAGGATTGACAGGGATTGCCCTGGTTGCGCTAAATATCCAGGCTTGTGTTGTTGTTGTGCCGCTAGAAATCGGCTTAACTCAGTCCCATCAAGTCGTGATCTGAGGGGGAGGAAAGTAAAAAGGAAAAATATTAAAACTCACTTCACCCCAAATGTGAGAGTAAGCGCCAGAACATACGTGATCTAGCTAAGATCGTGATTTCTAATAATGAGTGATTTTTCACTGAAAGTACAGAAGTGTAGAGCTATTCAACTGTAGCTAAGCTGTTAAAAAAAATCACGTCTGACCATTTATTCTTTAAAACTATAAAAGTTTAACTTTCTTGACCCGCACATAGAAATAAAAATGTGTATTTAAAAATAAACGGTAGATAAAATAACCTTAGCTTAAGTTCACTTAATATGCAGATGACTCTGTACTGTAAACATTTCTATAATAAGGTTTTATTCAAGTCTGATAATAAATAAACACTGACTCTTTAACACCTGAGGAAACATTTCTTAGTTTTGTGTAATTCGCATCTATCGCTGTGGTTACCAAACCGGGTCCTGGGTTCAGTGACCTGGTTTGGTAAATTTAAACCAGAATCCCAACAACCATATTTTCCCACAAATATTACCTGTCATTTATGCAAAATAATAATAAAAACATTTTTGGCTTGAGGTAAAGTCTTCAAAAACTGGCTGTCCAGACCATGAAGGCCCGTTAAAACACTGCGTAAAGTCCTGACATACATCAACCTGAAAACTGCACATACATTCATTTGAAGTTCAATTTCTAGACTGAATAAACGGCATGTGAAATGGAAAACCAAAACACAAGCAGTTATCAAAGGCAAGTGATGTCTAGCGGTCAGGAAACCAAAACTATTAATACCTCAAATGTCCCATTTGGTGAAAAAATTTGTACTGGTAAGCGAATGTACACGGTACAAACATCAATTGTTTACCACTATTGCCTTTCTTCCACTTGTTATGATAAATTTGAACCTGTATGTTAAAACTCATCAGCAGATTCCACATCCCCTCATTTCTGCACTTTTTTCTCTTTTTTATCATCTGATGAACTGCCCTCTTCTGCAAACAGCCTTATATGGATGCAACAATGCTGTTGTGTCAAAGTCAAAGTTCTACCGCCGACAGATATAAATAAGTCGTCCTAATGTAATTCTGAAAAGCTGAACTGAAATAATGAAGTGGTTAGCAATAATAAAACAAGTTTTAAGAGAATTGACATCAACTCGCACATAAATTATTCCGATCCAGTCTGATCTAAGTCTACTTTTCTGGAAAACATTTAATTGCATGATAACTTAAAACAAACTCAGTTACTTCCATTGCCATGATTTATTGTTTACCTATTTTTTTTCGCTCTTTCTACCAAACTGATAAAATCTTGAGTTTGGTGCTTTGGTGCCTAACCAGCCCCCTTTTCTTTCAAAGGACAATTTTATTTACAAAGACTTCAAAATTCATCTTCTTTGTTGTATTGTTTATTTATTTTGGGTTTTAAAAATGTCTTCCAGTTCCTGTATTAAATGTTCATTAGAATTGTTCTGATCGTTGAGAATGTGCTCTTGCAATATTATTTTGCTATTACCTTTATGTTACTTTAAAATGGTCTCAAAAACAACAATATTATCATTTATCGCAATAACTTCTGGAACAATTTATCGTCCAGAAAAAATTTGCTATCGTGACAGACCGGATCTGTCACGATAGCAATTGGATCATTAATCCAATTGTTGCTTTGTTATACTCCTTTGAAAACGAGCAATCATCTCCATGTCTCATCAGCTGTTTTTCTTTCCTAAGTTGCAGGAACGCAGATTTCCTCCCAGCAGTGACTCAACGCCGTGTTCTTTTGAGACGCTGCGTGCCTTGCTCACTTCTAACCTTTCGCTCGGTTCATTCATGCTCTCCGGTCGTGCGGCATGTGACTTCATCACTCTGTTGTGAAACAAAAAAAAAAAAAAAAAAAAAAAGAAAAAACCCTGCAGGCAAGGATGCCATTCCACGTCCAGGAATTTACCTGCGTGCCAAGAACAAAACTTGCAGCATGAAACACAAAATGTACCAGCGAAGGACATTCCAGGGAGGTGATGCTTTCCAAGGCGTGTCCCGTTTTTCGACAGGCTCGGCGAAGAAGACAACATAAAAATAAATAAAGGTTGCCAAGGGCGCACACCTGTGGGCGTGACTAGTGGTAATGAAGAAATATCCGACATCTGTGGTTATATGGAAACTTGTGGTTGCTCAAAGGAAACTATAAAAGGCTCGGAAAGCGTTCTACAGCCAAAACTGGAAAACTGTAACTGTGAGAAAAAGAGTTTGTCACTTCTCCAACCAAACATCATGCAGACAAACACACATTGAGAGAAAAGTAAAAAAAACAACTTATATACCCCCTCTCTCTCGCTTCGACAGGGCCAATCTACAGCGTGTTGATTTTTCCAGTAACTGAGGCAATGAAAGGATAAAACACACACACAATCGGAGTGCTGATGATGGGGCAGGCCAGGTGAGATCAATGCCTGCTGCGGCGCAGCGCTCGGCGGCCGAGCTGCCCTGAGTCAAACCCGCTAATTATCCGCAAATGGCTGATCTGCCGGTCTAAATCCAGACTCCTTATTGGCCTAAACAGGGAGTGTTTAATCACTTTATTGGCTCAGAGCAACCGATTGACAAATCTGCAAACTAAGAATGAGCTTGGGAATTGTTAAATACGCACTGCTAGGCTTTTGTGACACGTCTATTCACAGGCCGCGCTCGCCTCAGTGTTGGTTGCATAACACGTCGGAGTTAGCCGGTGGTGTATTGATTTACAAAGTAAGTTGTGTGTGTGTGTTCGTGTGTGTGTTCAGGGAGACACGCGTATCTGCATCTGAGGTCAAAGACCTGTTTTAAAAGCTGCACCGTTCCCACAGATCCGATGAATCCCAGATAAGAGCGCGATCTGACTGTTAATTAGTTAGGCATATAGGCAGAAACTTTAACACCCAGGTGATGAAACAACCCAGACATGTTGCTTCAGAACAGCCAAGGAAAAACTGAAATATGGATCACTTTTAGCAACAGATAAATACCTAAATATTTTACCTTTCCTATGAATTAAACTCCTGTTAATGAACAGAACCATTTATAGCTCAGATATTTTATGTCTTTTGTACGGTGAAGGTATAAGACTGGCAAATTATCAAACATGGTGGTCGATTTTGATGTGGACGACATGGCTCTCCACCCAGGGCAGCAAGACTTGAGGGATGACAGGTGATTAGGCCTCTTGCAATAAGCCATAAATTAATTAACCAATTGATCGCGTGATAAATTAAAACCAAGCTCCATAATTTCCATTTGCTTGATTTGTCGTTTTTCTTTTTTCTACCAAAATTGGTCTTCAGCCTGGTGCTTTTCTCTCAAGAAGCTCATTTTTGAAGGACAATTTTGTTTACAGACATGTCATCAGTTTATTTGTTGTTTTTGATGTTTTCATTATCTATTTTGGATAAATAGTCAAATGATCATTAGACTATAAAGGTTATTGATCTTTAAAAACGTGTTCTTGCGTTATTACGCCAACAGAACTATAATATCCGAAAATGGTCTCAAAAGCAACAACATTATCGTTCATCGAGATAACTTCTGGGACAATTTATCGTCCAGCAAATGTCGTCATCGTGACAAAAAAGGTGGTTGGGCAAAAAAAAACAAACAAAAAAAAGAAGAAAGAAAAGTTGAGATGTCAGTTGCAGTCATTTCTTTTTTACTGCTTCTTTTGTCTGCTCTATCAACGGCAGACAGAGTGAACAGTCGAACCTCTGATGGAAAATGCGGCTGCACGCTCCAGGTGGCAGTTGGAAAAGGCCCCGGGGGGAATTTGAACGTTTTCTCTACAAGCATGTTGCAACCTGGTGCGTACAGACGTTTTGAATCTGTTCCATCGAATCTTACAAATTCTTTTCCTTCTTTCTTTTTTTCCAAGCTTCAGCTTATCGAGGTTTGAAAAAGTTACACTCTTCCAAAACGATGAACAACTACTCCTCGTGTTATGCAGTTTGGAGTCCTTTTTTTTTTTTTTTCCCCACCAAAGAGGAAGACAAAAATTGATCAGTTTGGAGCAAAAAGTAATGCAGAGTAACACAACCTCTACAGGCTGCTGCACACTGTCTGTCAGCTGGACGAAAGAAGAAATCTACCCTAAACGAAAAAGATTAATTTGACTTGTTTCATGTGAGACACGTGACTAGCATTGGGGTGGCAATGTCCGTCTTCTTAAAGTAACTCCATTTCTTGCCAGGCGCCTGTTAAGACGGCGACTTCGGATTTGCTGCTTAACCGGCCAAAATCATCTTGTGTTGCAAAATTGTTAAAAGACAGAACATTCTGCAGACGCAAATCAACAAGAAATCGTTTCAACGTTATACAGGAAGTAATCGAGATGTTTAATTATTGCAATGGAAGAAGGAATCGCTGCATCTTTTTGGTTTCAACCAGAACATTTTCAGCTTGGTTTAAGTGCTGCTCAATTTTTTACAGTTTTCTTAATGTCACTCTAGACATGAATGTTGCATCAGGACATTTTATGATCTGATAGGTGAGGTATATGATATCTGCACAAGGGTAAATTTAGTGTGTCATGTTTTCCTTTACAAACAATACAACCTTAAATAATTGTGTATGGTGACCTACATATTAATTTAATACAAGCATCGCCTGAACAATGTTGTCCTCGTTCTGCATGCAAGGCTGTAGTAAAGCTCCCTCAGCATAGATAAAGCGTCATGTGTATGATTTATCTATGATACTGTGCATCCAGATTAGGTCACTGTCCAGACTTATACAATGAATGTAGAGTTTGTGGATGCACATGAAATCTGCTGCTGTCAACACGCCTGCTGGCCGCATCCACAACAACATGACAGCGCAGAGGAGCAGCAGCAGCAGCAGCAGCAGCCTGCGCCAAACGGCACATCGGCCAGCGCTGCAACATGATGCATCAAACACACACACACGATCCATCAGAACCACAACCCAACTTTACACCAAACACCCCGGATTCCACCTGCCTGCATCCTCCCACCAAGAACCAGCCCGACTTACCACAGAGGAATCCGAAGCAGCGCCAGGCGTCCAATCTGGTCCATTTCAGTGCTGCGGGATTGCGCGCGGCTCTCGGACGCTCTCTTTTTCTTCTTCTTCTTCTTTTTTTCTTTTTCTTTTTTAAACCACGTTGATATCCGTCACCGCTCAGTTCATCACACTGCTGCCTCTTACGCCGAGAGGACCGGCGGAAGGTCCGGAGTTCATCTGTCACCACTCCGTCAACTCCAGCCCTCTGTTTCCCTTTCGCTCTGGCGCTATTAGCTGCGCCAAGTAAACACAGGTAGCAGGATGATGCGGAGCTCCAGGCTTTCAAAATAAAAGGACTCAGTTCTGCTGTTGTTGATTTAATTTAGTAGTCAGAAATAAAAATAAATTAATAATATAATTAAAAGAAAACACTAAGCATCTTAAATTTATACCAGCAATTGTCTCAGATCCACAAGATTTTTTTTTATTTTTATCTTTGATCTCAAACTATTCTTAAGGCAGAGGCGGTTCTGTTATTATTGGTGCCCTGGGCAAAATACTTCTCTTCAGCCCCCTTTTCTCTTTCAACTACACTAAACCTAACAAGAGCCATTCTGAAAAATGAATAGAAAAATAATATATATTAAAAAAAATTTCAGCAAGAAAGTTATCTAAATCATTGTGTTTCGCAAACATAATTTTATTTTGATTTATTTATTTATTTTTTTAAGCATTTCTTTTTCAGTTTTAAAAGTGTTAAAAAAATGTTGGGGGACAAAACAAAGTCAGGCACCGGGACACCTCGGATACATTTTACGTTCAGCGGGTATCGTCATGCTCTCCTGATATATAATGTACATATAATGTCCACTGACAGAAAAACAATGTTAAGATGAGAAAAGGTTGAGTCAGACTTTAGCAAACGGGGGCAGGCATTTGTTTTGCGGGTGTAGGGAGGGGCAAAAAATATTTATCTTCCTTTTTTTTTAATGAATTTGTGTTTTTATAAAATTGTACTTTGTATTAAACTCAAAGGCCTAGATATTGTACTAAATATTGTTTTAAGGATTTTATGAATATAGACAATATTTCAGTATTTGAAAATTATGATGTGATGGTACACTTTTAGGAACAACATGGAGCTAAAGCCCAGGGGATCTATTGAACCTACCATGCATCAGTTGATAGTTGCTCATAAGACTACATATCCATCAATCAGGGTTACTATTATGACCACTTGCCTGATAGTATTCCCCTGTTCTTCCAGAACCAGCATTAACTTCATCAGCAGTATGGGTGACAGTGGCTCATCTATTAGCCCGGGTCCGATTTTACTTCCCACATCCATCAATGAGCCTTGGCTTCCCACGACCCTGAGTCGCTGAGTCATCGGTGTTCCCGCCCTGGGTCACTTTTTATAGATATTGACCACAGTGGACTGGGAACACCAGCCCAATATCCTCAAAACAGCAAGAGCTGCAGTTCTGAAGCTGCTCTGATTCAGTCATCTAACCATCACAATTTATCACCTGTCAAACTCACTCAAACAACCAATTTCTCGCCCATTTTGCCCACCTACAATAAAGTACAGTAACTTTGGAGGAAAAATCCCAACTGCCAAGCAATCCCACACAGTGACAGGTGCCATGATGAAACAATAATAAGTTGGATAAATAAAGTGAAATACATGTAATACTTCATGAGCAATTATTCAACATGAAACGACTTCATTTTATATACATGTTAGAATAAAGGGGATGTAAATAGAACCCAATTAGAACTGGATAAAACGCTAACATGAATTTTGTGCAGTAAAACTGACTCAGACTCTGCGCCTTTATCTTGAAAGAATAATCGTTACCGTTTCCGGTTTGGTGCCCATGAATGACAGCGCCGTGAGCTGAAACGTCAGAGCTACAGAAAGCAGCGCGTTTATCTGCCCTGATGATGAACAGATTTAACTTTTGCCCACTTCTTCTCTCCACCTGACCTCTCTGTTCACTTAAGACTCTGTTCTAAAACTCACTCACAGCGTGAAGGTGACATGAATTAAATGCTGTTGCTCAGATGTGTGAAAACACGGTGATTGGATTCAAACAGCCTCTGACCTCTCCGGTCAGTTCATCCTCTTAATTTGTTTGTACGGCAGTCGACGGCTGGCTAACGGTGGCGACAGAGGGTGTGTGTGTGTGTGTGTGTTGGCAACGCTCTTTGTTCCTGTTCTCTTCACTCAACCAGCTGGGCAATGTTCAAGTGTACCATTATGCAATATTTACCAGCTCCGCCTGAGATCCGAGCCGCAGCCTGTTTGGCTAGTTGTGCTGTCTCTCAGCACGCGGGCCCGGGCCAGCCAGGCTCTATAAAAAGACTCCAAGATGGCTCCTTCCATCGGCAGCAGCGGATACTAATGAACGAACACAAAAAAGGACAACACACCGTCTCCGGACACGGTCTTTAACAGCATTCTGTTCCTCTCTTTGAAGCTGAGATTTAAATAATGGAATTTCTTGCTTTATTTTCTCCTCAATGCTAAATTAGCCAACACCGCCCCCTAGTGGGCATCTAACAAAACGGCACTGTGGTAAAATCCCTGGCATTTGTCGGATTCATACGGAGTCCCTTGGGGGACATTTATAGCATTCCCTGCAATTAATTGGTAATTACGCTCTGACGCACAGTTGCAGTAAGTACACTGTAGTGACTATTTGTCCAAAAATCTTAAGGTAATCGAAGCAAAAGTGAATTCAACTCAAATAGCCACTTGATGCACAATGGGTTTCTGGCTTACGCAGTTCCAAAAACTAAAAACTAAAATCAAGTCAAAAAAATGCAGTTTGTTGATTCATTTCACAGTTGCACGTAATACCTGGTACAAGAGCCCTTATGTTTGGCTACTTGATCGTCTCGCCTGCGGACTGATGGACTGGGTGAAGTTACTGTCTGGTACACTGAATGCTGGATAGACTGGTAAAAAAAAACAAAAAAACATGCGACCACCCAGGCGCATAATGAGCTACCTAAACCTACCTATTTATATTGTGTACCAAACTGAACTTAAACAAATTTCTAACCGACAAACTTATTCTGAATAAGTGAATTAAACAGAAATTCTAATTATAAATGAGCCAGAAAATAAAAATAAGCTAAATAATCTAAATTCTAAAAATGTAACTGAAAACAGAAAACTGCACATGAAAACGTGTCCTTCATGAAACTACCAAAACTGCCAGCAGATGGCGGTAATACCCCGTGAAAATGCCTCAAAATGGTCCAGTTTGGGTGGCTCAGCCCTTTACAATATAATTTATAGATAGGTTATTAATCTTTGAACACTTCATCATGAACAACTGTTTATTATGCATGAAGAAAGTGATGCTGAATGCATCACTCCTTCACAGTGAGGAGCCTAAATGCTAAAAAAAAAAAAAAAAAAGTGATTTACAAAGGCTTGTGCTCACAAGGTAGTTTGAAATGGTGAACAAATATTTGCAAGACACCAGCAGGTTTTACCTTCTGATCCTTAAATAGTACTAGAGTTATTGACTTAAAGTGCTAAGAGAAAATGTATACATCTACACACCATCTCTTAGCATCCTACAATAAGGTAGCTTTATTCTAAAGTAGTGTCCTCTATTCTTTATTTCCTTCCCTCTTACAGAAAGTTTGTGTCTTGGCCCATGTTTGAGCCGTCTTGCCTTCATTTTACATTTTGCACATTTTAATCGCAAAGAAAAAACTTAGGACATCTTACAAACGAAATGTTAACATATTGTCTTTGAAAAATGTTAAATTGTAGCGGGACAACTTTCAATATTGAAGGTAACTCAGAGACTAGTAAATGCATGATTATTGTGAAGGGATATAATTTTACAAGAAAACAATATTACAGGCCTAGTTAAAGAACCAGAAGAGTTAAAGAGCATTACTGAACATAGACATATGGTGATATACTTTGTTTGTGTTAGCCTGACATAGCAGGGCAGAATAATTAACCTTTTTGCATAAACTTGTGTTGAACTCTGGTCACTGACGGGACACTGCCGCGCAAGTTTCATGTGTGTCACTGCTTTGACAAAACCAGTGATAACCACATAGCTAAAAGCTATTAACTATTCGTACAAATTGTTAAACATGTTGCTATGGTAACCAATTCCTTTGAAAGGAGTGGCTTGATGCAGAGAAACTGGTTGCATTGAACAAATGGACTGGAACACACTGACCCAACGTTGGGTGTTCATAGTTACCATCTATTCAGCAGTGAGTTAAATTAAAATTATGATAAATTAATACACAGACGACAGATGAATAACTGAACAGAATTTATTTTGTGAAAATTGTTCACTTCTTTGCCGCCTCCTTTTGGAGCTTCATCACCTCATGCTTGATGATCTTGTTTCTCTGCACAAATAAAGGAAAAATAAATAGTGCACTGATTAATGTGCTGCTTCAAACTCATTAACTTCCACTGCACACGTTCAAACTCATAACTCACAAGCTTCGTTTGGCCACATTACACAAACCATCCTCCTTACCCGTTTTAAACTAATCCAGCTAATCATGCTAAATATACATTTGACAGTTTACATAAAAATCATTGATAAAAATGAACATTTTAGTGGAAATATTGACAATAAAAGTGGGATTCTGCTTTCAGAATCACAGATTACATCATTTCACAGTGTTTCTGTTCTTTGATACACATTAAAAGCAACAACTTCCTCCAATTCTTGATCAATTACTGATAATGAACTTTAACAGCCTACTTATATATTTAGCAGCAGTACAAGACTATTGGAACCATAATCAGAATGAAACAATTCAAAATGAAGCGGGTTTTTTTTATAGTCTGACTTCAACTGCTTTTGATCGCATTCACAACTCTGCTGTTGACATTTTTGGAAATCTGTGCACCCAGTAGTGACAATTTACAGAAATAATCTGGTTTATGAGCCCAAAGTGGAAACAAGAAATGAACTTTGGTTCAAGAAAGTTTCCAGGAAGTTCTGTAAAAACTCAAGAGTGAAAATGTGAGTTTTGTTGGATTTTGCATCACGAATCAGAGCGTCCTGATCGAGGAGGCTGGGTCTGCTGTACTCACCATCCTTTTGGCCTTCATCACCTTGTAGCGGTCAAAGTCAGACATCTTGGCCCTCTGTGAACACAAAGATTCAAAGGTCAGAGACAGAACTCATTCATGTCAAAACTTTTTTCAACACTCAAATTTCCAGTTCGTTTTATTTTCCAAACGGCGGAAGCCGATCAGCAGCATCACCTCGTGTTAGCGTCATTAAACAACTCAAACTGAAAACGTCAGTGGGATTGAATGCGATGTTAGCAGCTTTTAGCCCACAAGTTCACACAAGACAACGTTGTTCAGTTGGATGCAGTTTTTTCAGCTTAGCAACTGTTTCTCTGTGTGACTTTACCGCGGCCTGCTGGTATCTAGACCTGTTAAATCTCTGGTGATTGATAGTTGGGCAACAGCCTATTAGACGGTGTGTTCCAGTGCTTTCCAGGACTCAATCATTTGAAAATAATTCCAGCGGACTCACGGTGAAGCGGATTTATCCAGCATACACCCATAAAGATTTGTTAAATTTACCGATAAATTTATAGTATTTCTATTGGGGAAAAAAATACAACTGAATACTTTAACCAAACACTTGAGATGAACTCAATGTCAACTTTGATTTTGTGAAGTAAAATGGAACAATGGACAATATTTACTGTGATAAATTTCTCAGCTTAAGAATGTAGTTGTCACGATAAATTGCAATTAATGCTATCGAAACCCCTAAACCTGTCCGTATTGCCTGGACTGTTCATTTTTACCATTTTATTTCTACTTTGCTCAATGAGAGTGTCGATAAATACATATACATTTGGAAATGTGACTAAATTCAGTTACAATGTGCAGCTTATCGCACTACTTTATGTGACCGGTGTCCTAAAGTAGCGCATTACACGTGTGTGTGTTTCTCAACATCAGTATTTGTGTTTGTGGGGATATGCACAGTTACCCCAAAAAGTCGCAATAAAAGTATCAACATTACAATAACATGACATAAAATCATGATCAAATTTGTAAGTCCATATCGCCAACCCCTAATAACATTAAAAAGAACCTTAAAGAATAAAAGAAGAAACAAACAGACTGTGACATGTTTTTTACCTTCTGTCTCGCCTCGATCTTCTTGGCCCAGCTGCTCTGAGACCACTTCTCGTTGACTTGGGCCTTCTCCCAGGCTCGCCTCACAAACTTCTGCCGGGCGCTGGGAACCATCACACACTCATTAGGAAACACACAAAGTCTTTCTACAGACGCGGGGGAAAAAGGCCCCAAAAGCTACCTGAATTTATTTGGATGCCAATCAATAAACTGCTGAAGTTCTCATATAAGGACGTCAAGCAGTGCGACTTAAAACTATAAAGTGAGACATGCGGCGCTGGCGATCGCAATGTTTTCATGAAACAAACTTTTACGACAATCCCAGAGAAGCACCAAACGCAAATGTTTGGTGAAAGAAAAGCAAAGATGGAGATCGCCATACTCTCCTGCAACGTTTGCAAATCAAAGCCGACATGCAGTGGAATCTCATTTTCCTCTGCACCCATAATGACCGAATCTTTAATGTAAAGGTGTCTGAGCTCACCTGTGAGGAACTTTGATGACGTAGTCAGTGAGCTGCATGCACTTGAAGGGCATGGCTTGCCTCTTCACCCCTGTGCAGGGACCGTCGACAAGCGCCTGGAAAGTGCAAAGGCAAGTTTCACTTGATCAAACTCTGGCTCTGCCCCCGGTCAATAACGCGAAATCCTCCCAAGTACTTACCCTGTTTTGGTCAATAACATCTATAATGGCCACCAGCTTGCCAGCATGGGGACCAAAAGATATGTAGGCGACACGGCCGATCTCTACAAAGCGTTTGAACACCTGAAGAAACAATAAGAAGGCAGACGTAACTCAATCTGAGAATAAGCAGGCAATGACGTTAAAGTGCGAGTATAACAGCGCAGAACAGTTTAGCTTGGCGTCGCTAATGCATCGTTTCTAACACTTAGCAAAATACAACTGAGAACCTTAAAATAAGTAACAACACAACACGAACACACACGCGTAATGAAACTGAAGTTATAAATCCATAAATATTGTATTTCAGTCGATCACCGGGTAGCTTTGGGCCTACACGGCCTGGCAGACCACGTTGTGCTGCGGCTATTAGCCGACAACACGCTTCGACAAGGCAACAGAACCCGCTACAAGCTAACCAGACTTTTTATAACGTGTCAAATGTAGGTTTATAAGGATCTCAGGAAAGCGTGTGCAAACTTCAGCGATGTGAGAACCTCTAAATGAGACGAAATTCAAGTTAAAATTTCTCCGACTCTCATGGCGAACTCACCATGGTGGCAGTCCGGGAGCAGAAAGGACGTCACAGCTTCCGCTCGGCTCTCATACGACTTCCCTTCGTCACACGCATGCGCAGTGGAACAATCACGAAGTTACAGACAATAAAGCGTTTGTAAATATGCATACGCACCGTGACTGTCAACTGTAGTTAAAAATGGGAAAGTAATAACAAAATAGTCATCTTGGTGTATTTAATATGTGTTATTTGCACCCTCGAACGGCTTAAACAACATATGGTTGCGTAATACTTTTGTTGTCTTCATGGGATATAAGACGATTCCAACGTCAGTTAAAACTGCTGAACTCAATCCTAAATAGGGTGTTGCAAACCAAGGGGTTTGATATCTACAGTTAACTGAGGAATAGTTTCAAAGTGAAAGTGTTTATTAAAATAACGAGCTTGTTGGCTCTCTAGCACATCGTCAAATTGAACAAGAGTGTTTGTGTTTCCCAATATTCCGTCAGTCCCTAAAGGCACCATGAAGGTGTGGCGAAACAGACAAAAGTGCGGAAGTTCATTTGTTGCAACAACCTCGAGAACGAGGCTGTTGATCTCGAGCTATTTGTTGGCCTTCTTTTAAAAGGTATGTAGACGCTCTTATTTTAAACTCATTTAAATGAGTTTTGAACTAATTTAAAACTCATTATTTCAATTCCGCGTTGGGTTCAAAACTGTTAAGTTACATTTCGAAGTATTTTACTTACCAAAAACATAAAGGGATGACAAATAACAATTTTAAAGTTAGAATGCCCAAATTTGATGTTTTAGGTGCACTCGATATATTCTTAAAAGAACAAAAGCGGAAAGTCGGAACGGTTTTGAAGGCTTCAACTACAGGAAGTGAAAACAAAGATGGCGCTTTAAGGAGCGCCTGTTTGTTGCGCAGCTGAGAATGTTTCCATCTGTTCCAGTATTATATAATCAAACGCAGACACATTAAAGTTGGCTAAGATTTAATAAAACTATATTTAGTTTTTTCTCAGCCCTGTTCACACTGTTTTATAATAAATGTAATTATAAATAAACTATAGAAGAAGCATATTCTTGATACTTTTTTTCCCTATAATTTCTGGGGGGGAAATGACTGAACATACTTGTACATGTTCTTTTATCCTTATTTAATTCCCATAAAATGTATCTTGTATTTGCCGTGAACGCTTGAAACCGCAGTCACATTCCTCTTACGCACACAATCTTGCCCAATAAAACTGATTAGTTTCTGAATCTTATGTTCTTAAAAAAGGACTTTTAATGTTTCATTTTATATTTTCTCTGAACTTTTTGTTTGTTTGTGTTATTGTAGATTTGTTTCTGACTCTTTAAGATTTTATATAACTACTTAAAAGTCAAATTTGCCTAAGATTAACATGACTACTTTCTGAGCTGTTTTAATTAAAATTGAAGTCACTCTGCTTAGATTCATCATTCGATTGTTATTCTTCATTCTTAATGTATTTATGGTGTTTTCCGTCAGTCCCTGAAAGCGGTTCGAAGGTATGGCGAAACCGATCTTCAGCAACAAGCTTGAGGTTGATCCTCTCAAGGTAACAGGTTTAATCTATACAAACATGCCCACACGGATTTATTGCTCTTATTTTCAGTTGTTTAAATCAATGCAGAAATACTGACAGCGACACACTTGCAAAATAAATCAAAAGTTTGTGTATGTGTTGTTTAAAATATTTTATTAAAGCAAAATACCCTAAATAGTATCTTTTTTGTTAAAAAGATACTATTTGTTAAAAAAGATACTATCATTAGTTATAAAGTCTTTTAAAATTGGCCCATTTTTTATTTTGATTTTTCCTGAAATAATCTATGTTTGTATTTAATGTATATCCATATTTGAAGAATATTTATTTATTTCTTGTTGTTGTTCAATTGACAGAAAGCCAGAATGACAGAGCTTCAAATGTAAGTACCAGTTTTCTCTTAAACTTGAGGTTTTGTGAACTGACTTGAAAATCTCAGTGTGACTTTAATTATGAGTCATACGAACAGTTTCATTTTGTGGCGAGTCTGAGTCAGTCTGAAAAATATTCATCAGGAGTTTTTTTTTAACCTGTTACTTTTACAAATAACGTTTTCAAGATTCAGGTGTTATTTTTGTTATTTAGTTTATTTGGGGTAAAGGGTCATATCTTGTAAAAGGGGGTTATTCAGTGTGTTTGCCCTTGGATAAATAAGTAGAAAAGTGAAAACACTTTTTGGCACTAGAAAATGGGCGGAGAATATCATGACAGTTGCCTGTTGACAGTATAGGGACGGTGGACTCAAGTTTAAGATTTCTTCTAAATGTGTTTTTGAATATGAATTACATAGAACTAATGTTCCCTCTAATTTTTCATGTGTCTGGGCATACACACAAGCTTCTTGAGCTGAGGACCAAGACGCTTGGTCCTCAGTATTATAAACCTGAGGACCAATACGCACAAGTATTATAAACCTGGGATCATAGAAAGTTGCATGGCTTATTAAAAGAATCAAATTACATCAGCAATTTTCATTTCTTTGCTTTTAATTTAAGTGATTGGACCAATTGAAAAAAAGAAAACATTGGTGTTCATGAGATGCATACTATGTTATAAGTAAGAGGTCCATAGTCAAAACTGATGTATGAGCTCAATGTCCAGTTTACGTTGTTCTTTATTTTATGCGTTACATCGATTTTCTTGTGCGCTGAGAATATGCGAGTGGTGCGTGATTGCGCAAGCGTGCAGCTTAGAGGGAACATTGCATAGAACTTATCAATTGGAATTAGATTTACAAAGTAAACTTGAAGGAGGAAAGCCCAGAAGTGTGGCAGGAGTTCTGCGTGTTGACATAGAAAGGCATTTAATTCGAAGCAGCATTGATTCTTCATTTGGAGCTGTTCCTGGGATGCCAATCTGGGAAGAAGCCTCTTGCGTAACTGATGACAAGAAACACGATCTGACCTGAATAAAGTCCTCAGGATAACCGCAGGACGGAATAGGAATAAATGCTGAAGATGATGCCAGACTGGCCTTGTTTCACCTGAGACCCAACACTGCTCTGGGAATCTGTTGCGCTTTTCATGGCTGAAATGTTGTGGACTCAAGTCGTTTGGCTCTTCTTCTTCTACAAGGTACAGAGGTGAAATAAAAGGACCTTCCGGCTCTTAGCACCTGAAAGGTAAATGGATTTGAATATTTGCATCACACTGTTCCAAATTCAAGCCTATGACAGAGTGAAAAGAAAACGAAGATAAGCTATTCTTGTGCTGACAACTTCTAGTTGGGCGTGGATCACAAATCCTGGGCTTCATTAGGAGTGAAAAAATGTAAACGATCAAGTGAAGACATGAGGGATCCAACCCCGTAGGATCAAACGATGGCTCCGTCTCCTGGATGATGAAGTATATCAAATTCTTTTGGACTATGCACCATATGGTCTGGTTCAGTTTGCTTATTTTCCATATCATAATTTTGCTCATTTACTGCGACTTGGAAAAACGTGTTCTTGTTTGTTGCAAAGACTTCAGTTAATGTGTATTAACTGAAGTGTGCATAGAAATGAATGTACTTTTCAGAAGTCTAAAATGTCTGTCTTCTAATTGGTCCTATGTGATATTCTTATTTTATAAGACATAATTTTGGGATTTTATTTTCATTAAATACTGGCAACCTTGATCTCACCATGCTGTTTTGAACATACAATCTGTTTCTTCAGAAAATGAAACTTCATTGTTCTACAATGTGACAATAATAAAGTTTTTCATTATATATTTCATTTTCTCGTTTGATAGTGGCTGCAACTGTGTTGGGTATAAAATGTGGTAAATACTTATATTTTTCTATTGGTTTTGAGAACATGAAGACTCACTTTTGTGATGGATATGTGTTGGAACTGCTTTTACAAAGGCCAGCATTGGACAAGCTATATGCAAGCAGAAAATCACTGTTCTCAGAGCAACTTAAAGTGCCCAGCAAACCTACCCTAACATAAATACTGGATGTTGGGAAGAAGCTGGAGAAGTGAGGACCAACACATGGACTGGGAGAGCATGAAGACTCCCTACAGGAAGGCCCTTTGCTCCAATAGTTGTCAAATAATCTTCAGAATGTGGATTAAGGAAGAAGCTGTGAAATTTCCTGGGATGATGATCCACTCGTACAAAGTGGATGATGTTGGTCTAAGGGTTCAGTTTCCCCTGGAGCAGATTGAAGAAGAGAGAGAAGAATAAAACCCAGAACTCGAGCCCAAACTCCAAACTCCAGATCCGATATCTGCATTGTACATTATCTCTGAATAAACTCATAGTACCAAACATCAATTTTGGGGGAAAAAAAAAAAAAAAATCTCTCTTAGTGATGCTACTTCTAAGCATAACAGATAAGAATTAAAGTTGTGTTTTTGTTATTTAAATTGAGAGAAAATGTGTGAAATGTAGAATACAGACTCAAAAAAAGATGCCTTGAGGTTGGTTGTGTTATTTCTAACATGTTTTTTGGGTGATTTATTTTTGTATCAGATTCAGTTTGGACTATTTCCTACAATGTAATGGAAAAAGAGGTAGGGCTCATATATCTCTATCGTATTTCAAAATGAAAATGTTTTTTTTTCTTCACAAGTTCCTGATATCTGTGATGTCCTTCAGTTCCAGATTATCTGGGAAAGGTGTCAACGATTTGTGTGTAATAATAGAGGCGAAGAGATCTCTCTGGGTTCAGTTGGGTCCAAACTGACCGTTGGACCAGTGGAGGACACAGAATACAAAGGCAGCCCTGCAGTGGTGAACGGATGGGGAAAGTTTTATCTTCCCGAAATAACAAAGATGGAGGTTATCGGCTATGTGAAGGGAACTTCATACCCATGTGACCAGCTTGTCCTGATGACCGGTGAGGACCAGAAGCTGTACGGCTTTGATGGAGACGAGCTGCATCTGGTGGCTTCATCCCTGAACAGATGTTCACAGAGGGAATAGCCTACCTGCAGTCCAGAGTTATTACTATGGGGAGCCTTTCAAAGACATGGTGAGTGATTGACTGTGAATGTGTGAACATTTATCCTGAATGCCAGCCTGGGATCACCAACAATGTGTTTTATGCTCAGACCAGAGAGGACTGGGCGAAGGTGAAACGGGCCATGAGGGGAAGAGGTTGCAAGAGGAACATCGTAAACTGTTGGCTTCTCACAAAGACGCTTTCCTGAAGAATCTCAAAACCATCAGACAAAGACAGAGGTGGGTGTCATTTTAAGTTGGGTGTCAGAATAAGTGGTGAAACAAGATTTTCATAAAACACAAACATGCTTTTTATTTATTTTTTCTTTAAAACTTGGAGCTATCTTTCTTTAGTTAGCCCAGCTTGAGGCATGAAAGTACTGTTGCATCTCTAAATTTAACAGTTTTAGACTGGAACTGACCAGTAAATGATACTGGATCCTCCTATAGATGCGAGACTGACGTTTAGGTTCAGTTGGATTCATAAAAAGCAGTGGAGCTCTTCATAGAACCGTGTTAAACCCAGCATAGTAATCATTTTCTATTCTCTTCCCTGCAGGTGTCATCAGCAGAATGGCAACGTCCTCCCCAAAAGCAACATGATTCAGTTGCAGAAAGGTGGAACGTGACTAAGTTTTTGTCACTCATGCAGTTTCAAAAAACCAAGCACTTTACATTCCTGTTGGAGAAATTGTGATATAAAATATTTGTTTTTCTCATTCATCTTTATAATGCATCTCATTGTTTAATTTCATCTTAGAATTAAGAATGTTTCTGTACTGTTGCATTACTCTGATTCCTTTCTCAGAAGGCCTAACTAAAGGAAAGTAGTGACAACAGGTTTCTGCAGGGTTATCTCTCAGCGGGAAGCAAAGCCTCTTTGACCGGCTAGATTGCTATAAAGTATGACCGTGAAGATGTACAACTGTAGCTATGTGATGTAACTCCCTTTAGAGTTCTTTGTGATTAGGGAGCCTGAAAACAATAAAAAGAGAGGAGCAGGCAAATGTGGTTTCAGAGCAGTAGGAGATTGTAACTGTCTGTTCTCCTCGCGAGTAAGAAAGAATCTAACTCTCTTGTGTTTGTTTAATAGGTGTGAAACCTGACAATTCCTCTATGGATGTTATAAAATAATAAATGACAAACTGGTGTTCTGTTCCTCTCAGTAGAACAGTTGGGGATCAATCAGATACAGTCTAGTCTGCACAATCTAAGGCTGCAATGGTTCCTGCCTGACTAAGCCAGAGCTGCTACTGTCCTGTCTGTAATAGTTTTGCTTGTGAAAATCAATTAGGCAACCTGATCTGGAACCTGCAATTACATCATGTGTTCAGCAACCAACTGGTAATTGTTTATAATATTGCAGTATAACACAGTACTGGGATCTTGGACACTAAATTTTTCAGAAACACTCTCAACATGAACCTAATTTATTTAGTTAGTTTATTCTTCTAAACATAAACAGTTTTGAGGCTGAAAACCTGGCTGTTAAATTTGTTAATTTGGAGCAGACCTCAGAAACTATCGTCATATAGACCCAAACTTGTTTTAAACTATATGAAACAGGTTTCATATAGTTTCATATATGAATGTCAATGTGAAGATACTAATTCAAATATGAAAAAGGGGAAATTTCTGTTTGAGGATTTGTAGTGTGAAAAAGTGTTTGCACCCCTTCCTGATTTTATTTTTTTTAGGATTGTCACATCTATTTTTCATATCAAATATTAGCTAACAACAACAAACACAAAATGCAGTTGGCATTTTGGTCTTTATTATTGAGGAAGAAAGAAATCTGAACCCACATGGCTCTGTGTGAAAAAGTGATTAATCACCCCACGGTTAAAACATGACTCATCACACCAAAGCATAATTATTGCCACACCTGTTCTTAATCACATCACTGGAACAGGACCTGCCTGATAAAGTGAAGTACATCAAAAGATCGACTTCATAAAATCCAGACATTCTAATGAAATTCAGCAACAATGAGAAATAAAGAAATTGATCAGTTTGGAAATTGTAATAAAGTGATTTCTAAAGCTGTGGGACTCCAGCAAACCACAATGATGGTTCATTATCCACAAGCGATGAAAACATGGAGCGGTGGCGAACTTCCCAGGAGGGACTGACCAACCAAAATTACCCCAAGAGCTCAGCAATGACTCATCCAAAACATCAGAAAACAGCAGGCCTCACTTAAGGTCAGAGGTCATGCCTAGACAATGAGAAACAGGGTGGGTTTCAGTATTCCCAGAACACATCTTGATAACTGGGAAAACATTTCATGAACTGACCAGACAAAAGATGTCTCCTTTTATACCTGGAGCAGGGATGGGCAACTCCAGACCTCGGGGGCCAGTGTCCTGCAACCTTTACACGTGTCTCTACTTCAACACATCTGAGTCAAATAACGAGGTCATTAACAGGACTCTGAAGAACCTGACTGCACTTAGGAGGTGATTGAAGTGTGTTGAACCTGAGAGACATCCAAGAGTTGCGGGACACTGGCCCTCGAGGGCCTAGATTGCCCACTCCTGAGCTTGAGGAAAACATCAAGCTGGCTTTATAAGAGTGGCCCAATCAAAGTCTTGAAATAAGGAAGGGGGAAGCATTTCTTCTGAATGTCCATTAAGAAATGCTTAATGGACATTCAATGAATGACTGATGATTGATAGACATTTCTTGTCCATCAATGGACTCATTGATCAGAGACAATAAATTTTGCATTAGAGTTCATGAAAATCAAACTCAGAAATTTTAGTTGATGTGAAAAGCTGTTTAACAGCAACTTCTTGCTAACTTTTGTCAAATATATAAAGGAAAAATGAGTCTAAGTTAAAAAAGAAATGGGCATATTGAAGAGATTTCCACAGAACATTAAAACATTTTTGGCTTGAAGTGAAGAGCTTCACATAACACTGGATTGACAACAAAGACTAGCGTGGATATAGGTTTTATCATTTAGTTACAAAAAAATGGTGTTGGAGCGGCCACAAGTAGGTGTGATCTAGAATCTTTTGGGATGCTGAATGGTTTTTTTTTTCTGTTCCTCAGTCTTCAGTTTTCTGCTTTGGCTTTGTTTGCACAATACAACACTAAAACATTCTCCACATCGTACACAGATGTCTCCAATGACGTTCCCAACATGTTTGAAATTCAAGTTTTACTTGAAGTTTGAGTCAATATAAAGTATATAAATAACTTAAATGCAAGGATTCTGTGCACAGGTTTCTCTTTTTAGTGAATTCTCCCTAATTCAAACATAGTCGAGATTTGTTCACATCCTCCCGTTGGTTCCTGGTTAAATGTTTGGTTCTGTGTGTATTAGAAACAAAAAAAAATACAAACTTCTTATAGTCATTCAACCCTGGAGAAAGATGATGAAATCACTAGAGCAACGTCAAATTCTAACATCATGTTTGTGTGTCCGCAAACTTTGATCAAAGTTCGTGTTTAGTCATGAACAGACACGCCCGTGTTGAAGCCTTCATGCAGCTTCCTCTTTATAGCTAGATGGGCTGGTCACACAACATAATTTGACTTTACGTCACACAAAGGAAACTTGATCTGTTGAGTTAAGGGGAAGGAACTTTTTCTGTCAGTTTCATTTACTCGGAAGCTACGATGGTAAGCAGATTTACTTGTGTGCGATTCTTTTTGCCGTTACCATTAGATTTATCTTCAGTATGTATTTATAGAGCTTAATACATTTCTAGTCGTAGTAATCATCAACACAATGTGCTTTTTAATGTAACATGTTGATTCAATTATCTCACATTTGCAGGCTGCTGAGCAGAAACGGAAGTAAGTCAGTCAGTTTATAGAAACACAAAAGCCGATCCCTGATTTTTCATTTTTCTTAATTGTATTCTTCTTCTTATTATTAAAGTAGAGTGGAATATAAGGACAACAGTAACCTTTTCCAAAGAAATGCTTTCCTACTTATTTATAAAATGGTGGAAATGGCTTCACTCACTCAAGAAGACACTTCAGAACTAGTGGATGAGGTGTGTATGATCGTAGTATGTTGCTTCACACACACATTCACTTAGTGCTTCTCATGCATGTAGATAATTAACTTTTTTAAGTTTTTCTTTTTTTCACTCTCTAGATTCTTCATAGCATCTTCTTTTTGGGGGAAATTACCCAACCAGCGTTTTCTCCCAGAGAACTTTTTCTTGATAATGATATCATGTTTGATTACTTAAAGGAAGTCTATCCGGAGCCTTTCAAATTTTATTCCTCTCGTCTACCAAGACGGAGTCCATTTTCATGTGTGCTGGACATGGTGAGATATATTTACTGCTTTGCAAAATAATTTATGCCCGTACAATTTTTCAAGGCTTTGTGATTTCACAACTACAGAGGTCAACATGACAGACTGACAGTGAGTGGTGAACAATTGTGAAGTGGAATAAAAATGGTATAAAAGAACCATTTTGAAATGGAAATGAAACATGAAGGTTCTCGTGTGTGTTTATACTCTGGCCCCTTTACTCCGACTCTCCTTGTTTCTATTTTGAGGTATGATGATGGCATGTTAGTTTTTTACAGTGCAGGTAGAGGCGCAGCGAGCATGTAAAAGAAGCTGCCACAATCACCAAAATTGACTTTTTTTCACAAATAGGAATCAACTGGTGCAAAACTATAACAAAGTTCAATCAACCAATCAAGTTCATTTGCACAGTGGGCAAAAAATTATTTAGTCAGCCACCAATTGTGCAAGTTCTCCCACTTGAAAAGATGAGAGAGGCCTGTAATTATCATCATAGATATACCTCAACTATGAGAGACAAAAGGAGAGAGAAAAAAGTCAAAATCACATTGTCTGATTTTTAAAGAAATTATTTGCAAAATATGGTGGAAAATAAGTATTTGGTCAATGACAAACAAGCAAGATTTCCGGCTCTCAGATCTGTAAGAGGCTCCTCTGCCGTCCACTCGTTACCTGAATTAATGGCACCTGTTTGAACTCGTTATCAATATAAAAGACACCTGTCCACAACCTCAAACCGTCACACTCTAAACTTCACCGTGGCCAAAACTAGAGAGCTGTCAAAGGACACCCGAAACAAGAGAGCATTCAGACGAACCAGAAGATGACTGGGAGAACATCATATGGTGAGATGAAACCAAAATAGAACTTTTTGGTAAAAACTCCACTTGTCATGTTTAGAGGAGAAAGAAGGCTGCGTTGCATCCAAAGAACACCATACCCACTGTGAAGCATGGGGGTGGAAACATCATGCTTTGGAGCCGTTTTCTGCTAAGGGACCAGGACGACTGATCCGTGTAAAGGAACGAATGAATGGGGCCATGTATCGTCACATTTTGAGTGAAAACCTCCTTCCATCAGCAAGGGCACTGAAGATGAAACGTGGCTGGGTCTTTCAGCATGACGATGATCCCAAACACACAGAGGAGTGGCTTCGTAAGAAGCATTTCAAGGTCCTGGAGTGGCCTAGCCAGTCTCCAGATCTCAACTCCATAGAAAATTTTTGTATGGAGTTGAAAGTCCGTGTTGCCCGGCGACAGCCCCAGAACATCACTGCTCTAGAGGAGAGCTGCATGGAGGAATGGGCCAAAATACCAGGAACAGTGTGTGAAAACCTTGTGGAGACTTACAGGAAATGTTTGATCTCCGTCACTGCCAACAAACGGCATATAACTGAGTATTGAGATGAATTTTGTTATTGACCAAATACTTATTTCCCATCATATTTTGCAAATATATTCTTTAAAAATTAGACAATGTGATTTTCAGAAATTTTTTTTCTCCTTTTGTCTCTCACATATCTATGATAATTACAGGCCTCTCATCTTTTTGAGTGGGAGAACTTGCACAATTGGTGGCTGACTAAATACTTTTTTGCTCCACTGTATAACACACTTCAGCAGTAAGGCGGTTCAAACACAAAGATTTAGCCTTAATTTAAAGGGAGCTTAGTGTTTGCTGTTTTGAACTCATGTTTATTGAAAAGTGAACTCAATGTATCCTCAAAAATGATCCTCCTGGAGAAATAATTTCGGCTTTTGTCTTATTGTGCTTGTTTCATCTCAGGTTGTTCATCTGAAAGGTAAAAAAAATGACAATGCTATTAGAGAAACCCTGAAGGAACTCATCACAGAGTTGAAGAGGGGCAATAACCAATATACATTGATTTCCACCACAATCTGCATCTCTGCTGGCAGCGCAGATTCAATGAAACACTATGGAGTCTCCATGTCCACCAATGGTAAGACTACAGGCCAAATCCTGGTTGCTGCATCCTGCCTCAACTTCTGGGAGGAACATGTAGCTGATGCAGTGATGAGCTACTATCCTTTAACAGAGGAGCAAACTTTCATGTAACCATCAAACTTCCTGCAGGTGTCAGATGTAAAGCCTTTTGTCTTACAACGGGAAACCCAAAACCTCCCTGCCATTCTTGTTCAAATATGTTTGGCTTGGATACGACTGACACACAGAAGTGGGCTTATGGCAACTGCGCAGAAGTTGAAAGTTTGAGTAACTTGCTTAGAGAGGAAGAAGTTAGAGAGCGAGTACAAAGAATTGGAAACTGGACAGTAGAAAACAAGGAAAAGGCTAAACGTGCTGTTATCAATCATCTTAGAAATGAACTGAAGACACTTGGCTTTGCATGGGACAAACAGTTCTACACTGCACAAAAAGCATTAGCTGATAATGATGGTGAGGAAGATCTTCTGGTAGAATAGACTTTTACAAGATGAAGAGCAGATATTCACAATGACTCAGCTTTAAAGTCGCAAACAACTGAGAGATGTCGGATGATAAATCATTTTTGATCTTTTCTGCAAAATGCAAAGCATAAAATTTTTTTGGGGAAAAAAATAGAGGTTGAAAATGTAATTTATTGTGCATTCCATGCTTACCCTCTCATTACGGCAAATCTCTTCAAACGCCCATGTCTGTCCAATCTGAATGTGTAGTGATCTGTGTTTGAGTTTCTGAGTCTCTGAGTTGTCCTGTCTCCCCTTGATTGTTCCCAGGTGTGAATTGTTCTTTGATTACCCTCTGTATATTTAATCCCACTTGTGGGGTCCTTGTCGTTTGTTTGCGTCGAGCTGTTCTTACCCGGACCATCGTTGCTCCAGGCATTGAGCCCTGGCTTCCGCTCAGCTGTGCTGCGGACATTTTGGTATTGTTCGACTGTTTATATTTGGAGTTATTCACCATTAAATCTCCATCATTTCTTATTTACCTGGGTCTCAAGCGTCTGTCTCATCACCTCCCATCACACATCATGACAATGTGGCCCTCTGAGCCACGTTTTATCTTTTCGCTGTATGGCTCTTCATTGCAATAATCAAGTTGAGTCCTTGCACTGTCACTAGTATTTCATACATTGTGTCTCAAGTTGTCTTCGTGAATTTTCTTTGATTTATTCTGTCGTAAAGGTTGACCAATAAACATCCTTAAAATGACTGGCACAATGCCTGGAGTACAGCAGCCTTTCTCCTCCGGAAGTTGCTGGGCGGGAAGAGCGAGCGCTGCGGGAAAGGGCTTTTTGCACGTCAGCTTCCACGTTCGGGGAAAAGCGGCTAGATTGTTTCCGATATATTGAAAACGGTACTTTTCACTTTTCCAAGGTAACAATAATATACATCGATCCGAAGCCCCAACAAGTAAGCCGCATAAAAGGTTTTAAGATGTTCGCCTCGTTATACATTCACAGATACGAAGGCGAGTTTTACTTTCTTTAAACTTTGTGGCTAACGTTAGCTTATGCTAGTAGGCAATATTGTCATATTTTTCTTTTAAAAATCTGTTAAAGGATCTAAACATTTTTCATCCTTTCTAACAGACAATGTTTCTACCTTATTTTCAAGTATACTACCTGTGTTTATTAGAGACCAAGTAACGGGGGATTTTAGGTTCAGCCTTTTTATTTCTGAAGCCTGACGAAGCACAACAACCTCGTAGCTTAACAGTAGGGCAGCTCTGGTTCAGCTGACTGTTCAGGTTCAGAGTAGTTACTTTTAGAAAAATATGGCCGTGTTGCTTAAGGTCTCTGTGTTATTTTGTTTTATTACTTTTGCATGCTTCTTGTGAAGGGCTCAGATAGGACGGTGTTTACAGCAGTACAGACGGATCAGTTGCTCGGCTGTCCGGCTCTGCTCTCTTGTTCCCAAACACTCGCTCTTTCAGGCTGAATACAGAAGCAATTCAATGGAAATAACACAGGACGACTCCTTTATCTTCGTCTTTAGGCTTAAGAAGCTGATCCGGAGTGAAGTGAAGGCTGCAAACTTTGTTGTGCAGCGTTAGCTTTAACTGGTAGCGATGAATATTTACAAGCCACCATCTTCTTAATTCAGGGCCGCTTGGAAATCCATGAAAACTTAGAAGTCAGTTATATTAGG
The DNA here is from genome assembly GCA_911649635.1 of Poeciliopsis gracilis. NCBI lineage: Eukaryota > Metazoa > Chordata > Actinopteri > Cyprinodontiformes > Poeciliidae > Poeciliopsis > Poeciliopsis gracilis. The sequence continues at coordinate 2,722,154 of CAJVRI010000435.1, read as the reverse complement.
AAGACAACAAACTGCATAGTATTGCTTTATTTGCGTCTGAAGTACGACTTTGTCTTTTCTAGATATCATAGTAACTGAAAGCGGAAAAAAGAGAGCCGCATTTGCGCATGAGGTTGTGACGTCAGCGCGGCAGGCGCTCATTTATACAGGTGAGCGAATAGACTGAAGATGGCGGATGGCTGAGTAGTTGACAGTTACAGTGCAAGTGTGGCTTTACGGATGAACTGCACAATAAATTTTATATATTTGTGCATACAGACAAATTAATTTATGCAAGTCTCAACAAACGGGAGGTGAAAATCGTCGTGGGTTAGGGTTAGTGTCTGAGTGTGGCGAACGAAGGTGCCGATTAATGCATAAACTAAAAACCTGGAGCATAGACTTTTTTTTTTTTATAAGCGCATTTGTGGGCCTGCCTCTTTTTCGTTAAATTGAATATAATTTCAGATTTTTGTATTTCTTCAGGTTAACTTAGAAAGTGAGCCATCATTGTTACAGGTTAGTTTTCTAAACTACAAAAAACTATAAGATGGAGAGGAACTACATGTCGTGCAGGCTAAAATATGGGGAACTCACGTATCCGTCAACAGAGAGCTACTACAACAGTCAGGCCTTTGAAGAGGTGGTGAGGAGAGGTTTTCTGACAATCTGCTGCTGATTTACTGACAGTTTCTGGTTCTCGTTTTGTTTATTTCCTATTTGCTTTGCAGATTGAGGAGGACTGGGTCAAGGTTGAGAAGGGAGATGTGGGCTCATGTAACGTTAAAGCGAAATCAGCCAGAACAAGTAGACGGTTAATCAAAAGTTTTATTACAAAATAATGGTATTGAAGGGACTCCACAGGATGAGAAAAAACTGGTAGGGCAGGAATCCCGTGGTGGGGGGAGGTAAGGTGAATGGACGGAGGGAGCTCTAGGGACAGACAAGCCAGACGACCAACCAAATCCACCAACCAGAGGCTGAGTCGTGAAATGATTGGGGGTCATGCACAGGAGGGTCTCAGGCAGAGAAAATCCAGTAAACAGAAGACTAGAGACAGGGTCAGAGACAGGCAGGGTTCAGCAACAGGAGGTCAGAACTCTTCCAACAGCAGATGGACTAGGCAAATATCTGTGGTAAAAAAAAACAGGCAGGATCAGAAAATTCTTTGGAACATGAGACAAGGCTTGAAAGCTGTGACTGTGGAAACAGACAATCTCGTTTAAATAGGGAGCGGCACAGTGCAGGTGAGGTTAACGAGTAATCAGCACAGTCAAGGTAGAGCTGAAGGCCTTGAATCAAGACAAATCAAGAGCATAACACACTGGTGGAAGCAAACAAGGCATCTTTCTTGGAGAGCCTAAAAGTCACAAAAATAAGTATTTATCCAAAGGTGGATACTATAATGAATGAAGTCTCCCTGTATCAAAAACAAGAGGTTATGCTTTTAAAATCTATGCTGGAACCACATTATCATCATCTGTCATGTTAAGTACAGGTTAAGTACTTCCTTCATGAAGTACTTTCATTTTGGCTTCATCTTTGTTTTATAAACAGTGACTTGGGGGAATCTGTTTTTTTACAGTAGGATAGTATTATCCAATCCTGGATGGGATTTTCTTTTTTAATGTAGCCAGTGTTAGAAATAATTATATGCTGCCATATGAAGTTAAAAAATCACACCATTACATGTTCACAGTGGATGAAAAGAAAAGTTATTAACCAAATTTCTGGATTTATTTAGTATTTAATTAACAGAGAAATGGATTATACTTGCACAAGCTCACCACTAGATGGCAGGAGAACCAAGTTTAATTAATCTGTTGAATTTCTCCAGAATAAGAGAGCCTTGTTTCACACTCCTACCCGCTTTCTGTATTGCATCAACTTAATTAATTGATGCAAGTTTATAATGCACCAGTATATAACCATATGTATCTGTTGAACTGTTTAGTCTCCTTGTGTGCCTTTACATACATGCACCTCCCACTTTTATCATATCTGATCTTGTTGTGTTTCTGTAACACTTCATGCATTGCTGATAAATAAAATCTACCAACTAATTTAAAGAAATAAGATTGTTGCTTGTCACAGTGCTGCTGTTTAGAACCATGTTGTTTTAGGCTCAATGTCTTAATGCATAACCCAAATGTGCTTAAGTTTAAGGTCACTAAGTGACTGATAGTGATAATCTCTCCTTAAGTTAACCTGACCACAGAGCAGAATTTGTGTACATAAGATGTAAACTTTCACTTTTGCTTTATCAGTTCAGAATATTTTTCATAAAGGGCTTGGGGTTTTTATTTTTGTAATCAACCTTTGGATTCTTTTTGGTCAGCAGTGATTAGATGAGGCCTGCAGTACTTTAGATTTTGTTCTAGATTCTTTAGGGACCTCCTCGATCAGGGCTAGGCAACTCTAGGCCTCGAGGGCCGGTCTCCTGCAACTTTTAGCTGTATCTCTACTTCAACACACTTGAGTCAAATAATGAGATCATTAGCAGGACTCTGGAACCTGATTGCATTTGGGAGGTGATGCAGCTATTGGATTCAGGTGTGTTGGACCAGGGAGACATCTAAGCGTTGCCGGACACCGGCCCTCAAGAGGGCCATTTTTAGATAATTTAAGAGCAAAAAGCCGTATAGAGTTTGCATGTTGTCTCTACCAGAATTTTCCCTGGAAGCTCCAACGTCCTCCAGTAGTTCAAAAAACTTAATTGTTCTGTTTTTAACCCATATAAAGCACTTTATGCTTCGTCTAGCTGTGTGAAAATCGATTGATGATGAAGAGCGATGGTCCCAATAGTGACCTCTACGAACAATGTGCAGACAGGCAGATGAGAGGTCACACAACTTTTCTCTTCCACATATTTAGCTGACCCTCAATCCCACATCCAGTTTACTCCATGAAGATGTTGATTCCAGAGAATGCCCTCAACTGGGATTCAAACCTGCAGCCTTCTGAGTCTGAGAGGACAGCGCTGATCTCTGGACAATAGTTAACACTTCAGTCCTTTGTTCTGATGGTGCTGATGCTTCAAATGTACATGTAGTTGTTTCTGTAGAAAGACTTGAGGAAACGACAAAAAAAGCTGGATGTCTGCGAAACAATAATGAGCCTTGAAACACTTGAAGCTACCCAGCACAACAATACGCAATATGAAACCACCGTTCGAGTTCACAGAGTGTGTTTTACTTAGAGGTGAGAGAAAAAACCCAGTCAAAATGAACTAATTGCGCATTAACTGCGAGCCTGTCTTCACTTCGTGTTGATTGCTGCCCCTGCCAGGGCATTTCTGAATCCGGAGGCTTGAGAAGCAAGTTAAGTGGCCTTCTTGACGAAAGCCTCAAGGTCTGGTGAGTGATGAGAAATGCGATTTATTTTCAGCTGTTACGTCACAGGTGCTTTGTGCGGCTTTTCCTGTGGCCTTCTCTCCAATAACATGTTTGTTTTCGAGTCTGGATTTGTGCAGCCAACTGCTACCGGTGAGGGAAATCCTGTCTGACCTCTCGGCCTGTTTTGATGAAAACACTGGCCCTCAGTGACGTCAAAGAGAAGGAATGTTAATTTTTCTTTAAACCTCATTAATTTTGCGCCTCTAATCTTTGTGTGAACTGACATGGGTTGGGGCTACAGAGATGTAAGGGGCCTGGAAGCGGATGCCCCTCTCGAACAATGAGAGCGGGATCACGCTTCTGTTCAGAGAAGTTCAAGTCCAAAGGCTTTGCTGAAAGAGCTTGTTTTGTTTTGTTTTTATAGCTATAACCAATGAAAAGCGAGTTTCGCCCGTCGGAAATGTGCGAAGAACTTTGTCAGTATTTCACGAGTGTCGGGAAAAAAACACAATTTCACAATTGTGAAGTTTCCATTAAATAAGAAACACAATTAAAATCACAGGTAAATATGTTTATTCACATGATTTAAAAAAAACAAACAAAAAAAAAACATGACATCATCCTCCAACTGCTTCCTGTTTTCTTCTTTGTGGTTTGCACCAGCGACAACATCTGGTTGCTGCTCATGTGACATGATGTGGGAAAAAGTGTTTTGTTGCAGATTCGCCATATAATTTCCAATGCCGCCAAAAACCCACCTCATCCTCAGGTTATCGAAATAACCTGAGCTTCCGTTATACCATTGATGCAGTAATTCAAGCAAATAAAGTGTTGAGTGCACGTCATTTCTAGAATCCATGGACTTTCTGCTCTGTATGTTCATATATCCTAGTCAAAAATCATTTTTGTTGAACCAAAGTAATATTATAGTGTTTTTTTTTCATTCATCAAAATTAAACTGATAAATTGAAACTACAATAAGTAAACTTTCCACTGACCCTCCAATTCATTTGATGTACCCGAATGCACCACCATGTGATTTGGGGCTTTCGACTCTGGTAAACAACAATGAGTGTTTTTATGAAAAATAGCTGCATGCTAAGTTATTTGTTGTTGTTGTTTGGACACTGTGAAACAGGCCAGTGCCTGCCACACACATTCAGCACTGTAAACAATAGCTTTTATGAAAGAGCATCCAGATTTGCCAGGCAGTCCCGGCCAGACGGAGCAGTAGGGGTTATGAGGGACCACCGGACTCGAGCTTTCAATCACGCCGTTCAGTGTGGCTGGTCCTGAAAAGGTGACTCTGCTGGCCCTGGTTGGGCCATTTTATGTCGATGCCCTGCAACAAAGACGGTAAAGAAACAGTGCGCCTCTCCCTGTTAAAGGAGTTAGGACTTCCTCGACAACCCAGAGTCCAGGTGTTGCTCAGACAGCGTCTGATGAAGGCCAAGAGGGGGTTTTATAATCCGCTGATTGTGTTTTACTGTAGCATCATACACGCACCAGTTGGGTTTTGTTTCTGGAGCAAAACTCCCTTTTCGAGGCGTCACGGTTGGTCGGCCTCGCCTGCGGGGCCAGCTCCGCTCTCACGAAAATGGGAAGGCTGAAATAAAAGCAGCATTGTGATTTCGAATGCGGAACAACATTGAAAGACTTAATTTGCACATAAAATCTGACATGAAATCATTTATAAGGTGTTACTGTTGGGGGGGAAAAAGAGCCTGCAAACAAGCCAACATCCCTAGAAGTCTTATGTAAGAGACCCTAGACGGAGCAACGGGGCCCCAGGCTTTGTGACGCTGTCATCTGCTGGCGTAGTAAAACAATGGGAGTGAAGGGTGAGAGATAACAGAGCTTTACCCCTGCTGTGATAATAACATAGCGGTGGCTAAATTTAGGGCCTCACTTTGGCTAAACTGCTCGCTCCATGTGTACGTGGGCACAAGTACACGGTTTATGTTACAGGGACATAAATCTCCTCGCGCAGTCACGTCGGGTTTTGAAGATTCGGTTCTGTGTCTCAAGCAATTACAGGTTGAAAGGCCGGTTTAAGAATAGGCTGAGACTGAATTTGGGTTACGATTAAAACAAGACGAACAAAAACGGAGTCGGAGTGAGTGCGGTGTCTCTCTGAGGTGATAGAAACAGCCTGGACTGTATTTGGGTGTGTCAGCGCCAGCGCACACCACCCCGCCCAGATCTCAGGGCAATGCAACTCGCAGCTCATAATTGACCCTTTCCAGTAAAAATCACTTCGCACAACGCTGCACGTGCATCGGCGCGCTGTGCAACATGATTCATGTCAAATAAGCGGCGGTTATTTGACTCGGCACACTCGCCCTCCCTCCCCCCGGTTCAGACGTGACCCTTTTTTTTTTTTTTGTGAAAAGGACATTGTGGCCTTTCACCTATATTCTCAATGCGAAGCAAACTGTTCATTAAAGCAGCACCAGAGGTCACAATTAAGATGATCCTCCCATTGAGGCAAACATTGACATCTGTTCTTACCTTTTAAAACTGCAGTTTAACCACTGACAAGATCTGCCACTGATGCTTTCTGCCTTGTTATGCTTGACTGTTAAATCAGAATTTGAAAATGAAATTATGTGACAACTATTAAAAAAAAAAGTGTCTGACTTGTGTGGTGTTTGCCACTTCTACCAACTGAGGGCGTCATTGAGGGCGATGTTGGTGACTCACATGTCCCCCTCGAGTTGAAAGAACCACGATGTGTTGTCCTAGTAGCCCAGCTAGGAATTAGGCCTTTCTTGGCTACTCATTGGTGTTCATGACATGGCAATGCAAGATGGCCTCTGACGCGCCCATTCATTCATCCATCGTGTCGAGCAGTCATGGAGAGAGGGGCAGGTAAACCCCGGACCAGCCATCAGTCCATTGCAGGGAACAGAGGACATGCACACATTATCACTTCAATTTGGAGAAACTAACTATCTTAATAGTTAAGATAGCGTAAAACAGCTGTCTCTGATCTGTGAGAAGGCCTAGTACCCAGACAGAACCGACAGATGGAAAGAACATGCGAAGTCAATGCAGGTAGTCCAGCACTTCAACCCAGGACCCTCTTGCTGCCAGGCAGCATTGCTAAGAACCATGACACCATGCTTTTTAATATTCTTGGCGCTACCCTTATTATCCTCCTCCCATCTTTGTGGTAAAGTCGTATAAGCTTGGCAGCCCACGGAGTTTATTTAACTCCACTGGACGCAGGACTTGCTCAAACGTTCACCTCCTTAGAGAACAACTGGGGGGCATGACACTATTTTTCTTTGCAGCCTTACTGTGAACAAGGGTCCTGGTTTTGCAGAAGACTCCAGTCACCTGCCTCTCTTTGATCTGCTGTTCATAACTCTCGACTCAAGCCGGCCATGAACTGCCCGCATTGCACAACAAAAGGAGTTGCTGACTGGAACTCTGCAGGATCAACATATAGAGCATTGTGGATGAACTGAGATTTCTTCAGATCCAATGTGTTAACCACATGTCTCATTTCAATATGTCAATATGCGCTGCCGTCAAGAAGTGCTGTGCTGTCATAATAGTTTCCGTTGTGTTTTTGTTTTAAATCCTCCCACCAGCTGGTCCCAGCGGTGGCCTGTCATCACTACGTTGCACTGAAAATCCAGCCAACTCTTTCAGAAGCCAATCTTCATGGAGCAGTAAATATCTTGCTTGAGGGGTCAGAGGCATAAATACATCGCGTTGATTTCAATCCTTAGTCTTTTCAGAAAACGCAGAGACCTGAAAATTTCCAGCTTTTGCCAATCGTCCTTCCAACTATTGTGTTTGTTCTGTTCTCGAAGGCGATGACTTGTGTCTTCGCCAAGAAGATCTCACTGATGAGCAGAGACCCAGGCAGAGAAAAAGGAGGATGAACTGCTGGCATGGTGTCGTACTCGTTTTCTGGGGTCAGTGTGAATCATCTATATTCCTGGACTCCATGAAACCTGAATGCATCCCAGACGTAACCATGGGCAACCTGGTCAAAAATCTTGTCCAGGTCCAGAAATTCTGCATGGGATGATCTACTTTTTAAAAAATTTTTTATTTAACCCATGTTGTATTAATTCACAACATGGGTAAACTCAGATGATTTGTCTGGACATGTAGATAAGACGCTAAATTAAAGACCACACGTTATTCATACTGATGTAGGTAAAAAAACAAAACAAAAAAAATCATTTGAAATTTTTGACTTGTGGGGTCTACAGTTGAGCAATTGTTATGTCCCATTAGAGCCTCTATGGTCCCTTTGCCAAACATGTCTTTCTTTCATGCCCTCATAAGACTCAAAGAGGAAGAACAGCATAAATCGGTCACTTGACATAATTTGGCATCCAGCAATGGAAAGGATCAGCTCATTTGTGATACATTCCCAACAGGTGCTTCCACTTCTTTTCGCTGGACCACCTCTTTACTTGGAGTACGTCTACTACTTTTGTTCCAAATATTTGGTTGTACAATTTGTATGTTAATCTCCACTTGATCTGAGTAGAAAGGGGGGAAAAAAAATAATAAGCTGCACCAGCTACTGACCCTTTTGAACCTTTCCCGGGATCACATATTGTACTTGTTGTGAACACAGCTGGCAGGGACATATTGTATTCTGCTACTTCCTTTCTGAGCGGGCTTTGGGAGGAAAGAAAATGCTGCGGTTACCTGTGGCAGGGAAAATGCAACTACAACTGGCTGTGGTGACTTGAAATACTTGAAAACTTCAGAACAGACTGCCGGATGTTCGCAGGAGGAGGAAAGCACAGATAGGGGTCATGGTTGGATGTTTTTACAACTTCATTAGATTTCTATTTGGGGGCCGTTCTTCCCCATTTATTCTCAAAATTGGTAAAACCTACTTGATTCAGACAATGTCAGGCAAAGTCTCCGCAGCTATGCAAACTCTGACCAGATGCCTGAGTACAAAGAGAGGACTTTGAACGCATAAGCCATTTATTTTGAGGTTTACGAAAAAAAAAAAAGTCAACAAGAACAGGAGATTTCGAGTTGAGGTCCGAAAGAACAAAGGACTTTCCAAGAACTGTTCAAAAGATTCTTAAAACAGCGAGAAGAGTCCGTTTGTTGGCTGTGAAAGAGGTTTAGGAAGACTTAGCAAAACGCTTGAGTTTTTTGAGCTCCAATTAACATGAAGCAACCCAATCACAAATATATTATTTAGAGACTTGGGTCAAGATAAATCAGCCAGACATCCGTACAAGACAAAAACATTTTAGGAGCTAGAAAAAAGGCCTCATGAAAAGAGAAATTATTTTACAGTGGACCAGTTTCATCCAAACGAAGCTTAGTGGCCAGAAATGCAAAAGACAAATGAAACAGCCAAAGGGCAAAGGTTACTCGTTTGTGGGCAATGTAGGCTGGATAAGCGGAGGTGTTGGCAAGTTTATTTGTCCTTCTAGCTAGCAGGAAAAGTTTGCTTTTTCTGCTAGCTAGCTTGTCCTGCTAGCTGGCAGAAACAATTTCTAGCTAGAAATTGTTCGTTGAACAGTTTAGACTGTGGCATTTTACTGAGCGGGGCGACTCTGTCTTAGTCTGGCTATCAAACATGGCGCCTTTCGGTGTTGCTCTTGTGTTTTTGTGCGTTGTTCTGTGGCGGTGCTACGGCGCCCCCGATTGGCCCGGCATACCTACTACATCGCATTCTCTCGTGGTGCATATCGGTACATGCAACCAGCAGCGTTCTCCCCACATTCAGTTTAAATGACAGTCCATCTGCAGAGAAACACAAACGCCTGAGAGGAATGAAAAGCCTAACAACTGATGACAAGCCAAATCCGCTCTACAGCAACCAAGGCCTCAGCACACATCACATGTTCTCTCCTTTACTGTGTCTCAGCACTAAATGTTTTCTTGCCACGGACTGGGGCAGCGTGTTCCCTCCACTGTTTTTATTGGCTGGCTACCAGGATATCTAAAGCCATCATGAAGAGATAAGCCAATCAGAGCAGCCAGCTCGAGCTCAGGGCTATCAGCGGCGATGTTTACCTAACCCCGTCGATACTGATACCAAAACACTTGTGGGTGTGTGCACACGGTCGCAGTTCCAGCTTGCTTTGCATTGCTGCGTGCATTACAGCGTGTCATTGTGTGTGCGTGTGCATGTTGTTTTTTTTGTGTTCTTCACAGACCCCAGGTATTAAAGTTTTACTCACAGGGACATGTGGTTGTGTGTTTCTGCTGACTGGATTCCTCCTCTCTTCCCTTCTCCCTGCTGCAGTTTGTTTTTTTGCTGTTCTCAGAAAGAGGGAAGGTCGACTCTTTAAAGTAGGAAAGCTCTGGACTCTGTCAGCTTTGTTTTGGTGCCATTTGACTCATCGCAGTTGGCCGGTACACTTTCACAGAAACTCCTCCGTTTTACAATACGCTCTGTTCACCCCTTGTTTCAACTCTCCTCGCCATCAGAGGTGGAAAAAGTCCTGCTGGGAAATAACCAAGTAATAAATCTGGACTCCTCTGTCACGATTTATGATCCAAAAACCATAGAGGGGGTTCAGGGGAGGGAGCCGAGCTGCACAGAGTCAAGAAGAGTCGGCCATCGACAGCTAATTTAACCATATAGGTGAGGGATTTCAGCAAGAAAGCTTCGCCGAGCTCTACAACACAACATTATATATATATATTTTTGAGAAAACAGATAAACCTTTACTATTTAAAACAAAGTTCAGTTGTTCTTCTCTTATAGCTGGTGTTCCACTTATGAACACGAAATGAACAGTGTGTACTGCAGGCCAAAACAACAACAACAACAAAAAAAATTAAAAGAAAAAAGACAAAAAGAGCCATTTTAGCATCAGATTTTGTAACAGTGTATGCAACACATACTGCCGATCTCGACATCTTTTTTTTTTTTTTTTTTTTTGTCGAACAGCTGCGTTTTTCGACATGAAGATAACTTTTTGTGTCAGGCTTTTTTATTCTTCAACAGAAATTGTTTGGAGAAACAGAAGACGAACAGGCTCCTGCAGGCGTGTCTGCGCAGCAGGCGCACACAAAACGCTTTCAGAGCAGCTCCAGCTGCCCGTTAATGAACGATTGAGAAGTGGAAGGAAAACTTGTTTTTTGATGATTATTTTTTTTCCATTTATTAAAACATTATCAGTGTGATGTGACTTTGCATTCATCCCCCTTTCTACTCTGATAGCCAGGAGTAAAATCCTGCTCAAGTAATTGCTGCTTGAAAACAGACTTTTAGGATTTGTATTCATTTTTTAAAAAAGGAGAAAAAAAATCGTATGCATTTGCCAAGGTTGCAAATAGATAAGAGCTCAAATCGCGTGTTTTCCTGATTCTGTTGGCTCAAATTTTCCCACTGGAGCAGAGAAACAAAATGTAGCAAAGCACTGTTTTTTTCTTTTTCCAGTTTTTAGTGAAAATTTCTTAGAACTCTTAAGACAAGCCAAAAGTAGCTCATAATCCTTCCTGATGAGCTGCATGTAAGTTAGTTTAGTCTCATTTCAAATCTACTGAGAAACTAGACAGACAAAAATAAATAAATAAATAAATAAATAAATAAATAAAACACTTTGTACGAAGTTGTGTTGTTGCAGTACACGTGCTTCTTTCACAGACAAACTTCTGGACTTATCTTTCTGTCCCGAAACTCGCCGACACCAGATGCGTTTTTGGAAGAAACGCTGCACTTTCCGGAAACAAACATACATATGCACACATAATGTGACTTGCCCTGCAAAGCAGAAAAGGTTTTGAAGGCAAAGAGCTTTAACGGAGCTGATTAGACAATGAGATGCTGTTGTTGTTGGTGGTGAAAAGGCTTCTTGTTCTGAAAAGTGTCCTGGCTGATAAACGAACACTGCTCTCTCCGTTGGGTACATTTTCACAGATTAACCTCTTAAACCCTTCTTCAACTCAAGCTTTCAGAACATCAGCTTATCTCGTTTTCTCTCTCTCGCTCTCCGACTCACACGAGCTTCTGTGAATTGTTTAATGAAAGGCTGAGCTCCACCTTGACCCACACAACTGCGGTCTTAGATTCTGCGAGTGTTGCTATTAATATCCCCTGGCAGCAACTTTGGCAGCCGATAGCTGATACTTATAGAGGGGAGGCAAGGCATGATGGGAGGTGCCTGCCGTCGCCTTTCTGGTAGAAAAGGGAAAAATCTCTGCATAAGCTAATAAAACTCACTTTTAATCTGTTTCACAGTCGGCAGCTTAATATAGCAGGAATGTGCAATTGCGCAGCAGCATTTGCAGAAGTGTGGAGGACTTTGCCGCGGTTGGAGCCGTTGGCTTGACTCCGTTTCTGCCCTCTCAGTCGTTCCGGTTAAGCCAGGAACGTGGGAGCCTGATAACAAACTGAAAGATCGGTTTACACGGAAACACTTATTACCCCTGAAATATTGTTTACACTCCTTCGACTGCTTGTAGCCGTCTTCATCTCCGACTTTGGCAGAGGAGCGATATTTCATGTCGGTCTCCTTCATAGGACTCATTAGCTCAGCACAGAATGAAAAACCCCTGGAGCTGCTGCAGACTCACTTTCTGAGGTGCAATGCAAACATTCCCAGTAATTTAGCCGGAGCAAAATTAAATTCCTCAAATGATTCTTCCTCAAGCCTTCCCTTCTTTGTTTTTTTTTTCCCTCTCTCCCTCTCCCCTTGTTCTTCTTCTTCTCCTTCTTCTGGTATGCTCATAAAAGAAGAATACTTGGAGATGCAGACAGAACATTCCTCTATCATGCAATCTGTGTTGAAAGGGGAGTTGTGTTCCCTGCTTTCTCAGTACTCTATTCCTGTATTCCTGCAGAGCCGGAGCCAGATGCAGGGGTGGCGTTTCAACCACACCGCGATCCAACCCAAACATCTGCCCGGCAAAAGTCTGAGGCCTTCTCTCTGAGACAAAACACAGGGCTCCTCTGTGCGATACCATTACAAATGATTTCTCTGTTTGATGGGGGGGGGGGGTTGCTGTGGCGGCGAAGTCGGAGGGGCTGTTGCTTCCGGCTGGAAACGCACGGTGTGAGATGTTTCAGCGAACCTCAAAAAACCCCAAACCTTTTTCAAGCTGGCGTTTTTTTTTGTTGTTTTTTTTCCCCTGACCCTTTAACACGACACACAAGTTGCATCAAATATATATAAAAAAGAGAAAGGTGCAGTTACAGGCATCATCTGAAGTGTCTGTGAACTTAATAAAACTTAGAGCTGCAAATGTTGCATGACCTTTTGAAAAAAAAAAAAAAACATCTACTATGAACAGTAGATGTTCATAGTTTTGATGAACATCTACTGCAGGAAATGCGCTGTCATTCTTACATTACCACAATTTTAGTTACATTTACGTTTTTGGACGCATGACAAATACTTTTGTCATGCGTGTCATGTCTTTATGTTGAAGACACGGTTTTCAACATAATTAAAAAAAATAGACATGAACACCTGTTGATGGTATTTTTACTAAGATTCTGTTGTAGACATTCAATGCTGATATGTCGCGGGGGGACAGCTAAAACTTCATTAAAGGGGCAGTATTATGTATTTTACAGGCATGTGATGCCATTTTACAGCACAATTAAGAAACTATGTTATCTTCAGTTGTTATAAGAATGCTGTATATACCAAATACAACTTAGAAGAAACTTGACTTTGTAATGTAACGCCTTGAAATTGGGCTTCTGTCTCTTTAAGAAGCTCCTGCTCTTTCTGAAACTCCGCCTTCAGAATTTTTAACAGCTTGTATTTTGTTTATTTTTACCAGCGAATCACTGAGCAGACGCTCGTGCGATGAGCTCAGCTGATGCGCAGCGCCACCAGGTGTTTGCTAATTGCTGTTGGCTAGTCTGAAGGAGCTGAGTCGGGGGAGATTTGGGGGATGGCTGCTCTGTGAGGTGGAAACTTGGAAACTGCAGCGTGGAGGTGGAGTTTCGTCCAACTATGGGAGATTAAAGGATTTCTCAAACAGGCGTGGAGGAATCAAGCCAACACTCCAGGTTTGCTTTTTGATAAAGGAATGACATTATAATATGCCTTAAACCTAAACAAAAGTCGCATGGAGCTTTACTCCCAGCACAGCACTTTACATGTTGGCTCAAAAGTTACATTTTGGTCGCGTCTGTGTTGCAAACTTAATGTCCGTCTTTTGCCAGAGGTTTTCTTCTTACCACTGGTTGAGTTTTAAAGAACAACGCAGGAGAACCTTTGGAGATCAACAACTGGTGGGGCTCAGTGGCACTGCTGTACCAGAGAGAAAGGAATGTCCTGTTATTAGTGGAAAAGCTGCTGTTATGTGGATTAATCAGCAGCTTTGACTTTGATCTCCCGATTCAGTCTTAGTGACTTTGGAAGGGGAGTCGGAGCCAGCCCACCTTTCAGAGGCAACGCAAGCTGCACTCAACACACTCATTAGGAGCGAAATCCCTCAGATGATCAAGACAAATCATCTCGACGTCTCTGTGTTTGCGACGTGCGTGTAGGAAAACCTTGGAAAAAAAAAATATCTCCCTTCAGGAAGCAAATACGCTGAGCAGCCCTTTGCTAAACCCAGAGGTTAAGATTAACAGAGTCTCAGGCAAAGATTAACCGTTAATGCAAAGGTTAGAGAACGCTCTCCTCTGAGCGGGAGCCACTGCTGCAAGCTCATAATAAGATTTAGGTTTGTAATGTAGATACCCTATTATGTCCCAATCCCACATGGAAGAAATATTATTTGGTGACTAATTTAGATTTCATGATAACTGCCGTGTTGGGAGTAAATGAGGCTGAAAATTTGAGCAACTTCCAGGCTTAGTTGTGAGGCGGCGGTAAAGTCCAGAGGGCCCGGCTGGGATTTGTTTTGTAAACCGGTGATGTGATGAAAATACTCGATCAAGCGGGCGTATACAGTTCTGTGAAAGAGTATTTGCTTCCTCAAAGATGACTTTTCCTTTTCTTTCACGGTTAAATGATTCAGACAATCCAGCTAAACTCAGGATAAAATGTTCAAAAAGTTTTTTTTTTCCTTCTAATTGTCATGAAGTGGTGTGAGGAGGTGGCGAAGCAGACGCTTGAGGCGCAGGTTGAAGTGAAAAATGGTGGTTTAATGATGAAATAAGTCCAACAAAAGTCCAACAACCAGGCGGTACTGGAGGAAACGAATGGACAACGGGCAGCCAGGGCAAACGCCAGACAGGACTCACAAAACGACAGCTTAGACAAGAACACAGGTGGGGTTAATTACACAGAGGGTAATCAATGAAACAGACACACCTGGTAGCATTCCAGGGAAGACATGACAACACGGAGACTCAGAGACACAGGAACTCAAAATGAAAACAGAAAAACTCAAATCAACACAGAGAAAAAACCAAATCCTTACACTTATAGAAATGTTGTTTATTACGGAAAATCCAAAGTTAGCCCTCCCCTATGTGAAAATGTAATAATCACACCCCAAAGCTCGATTGGTTTCAGAATCAAAACCTCTTACACAGGACCTGTCTAATGACAGGAAGTAGGCTAAATGATCTTAAAAAATAAAATAAAATCAACACACCATTCCGCAAGCTAAAGAATTTCATGTGTAGATGAGAAACAAAGTTATTGACATCCATCATTATGGAAAACCAACTTCAAATTCTTTGGCAGTCCAGTGAAATACAGCAATTCCATTGACCATTTAATTGCACAATTTAACAATAAATTTACAGAAACAAAAAAAAAAAATTTTCAGTAATTTATTTATGTATTTAAAAAAAAAACTGGCAGATTTTTGCGAAACTGTTTCCATTCGCGTCACGCGAGTCACATGATCAACACCCAGAAGTTGCCATGGGCGCAACCACGAAGAAGACGACGACAGGAAGTAGTTGGAGGATGATGATGTTGTGGCTTGCTTTTGAACGTACCTATTCACGTGTGACTTTCACCACGTTTCTTATTGACTGGAAATAGTGCAGTTGTGGAAATTGTGTGTTTTCGACGTTAGTGGTACATCGGCGAAGTTTTGCGAGCATTTCGTCATGGAAACGCGGTTACTGGAAGCCATTATCCACAAAAGAAGCGAACCTATGGCGGGGATCGCTCCCGGGAGTCGCTGATGTCTGCAAAAAGATTCTGCAGAAATGGCCACCATGGCAACGAATGTATAATTTGATTGATTGAAGAGGTAAACTATACTGCACCTTGAAAGACCTTTCTAAATATTCAGAATGCTTAAATTTGAAGTCATTTTCATATATAACTGAAAGTGGAAAGTGTTCAACAAATTGCTTTCCAGGCGAGAAGTCCGTCTTTCGCTGCCTGACCTCAGAAGCTGAAATGTAGGATTTTTCCTACAAAGCTGAGAGTTCAATGCTGTGAGGACGGCAAGAAATAGAGACTGTGCTTTATCGTCAAGCAAATAGTTCAGATCTGGGTCAATAAAAAATAAAAAGGTCAACCTGTGTCGTTGCTGCCTTTCCAAGTATGAAACAGAAGCGCGCAAGAAAGCCGCAAAATCACAACGTCAGCCGTGTAGATTTCAGGATAGCACAGAAACCAAAACAAAAATGAAACACAGCTCCTAGTAATGCATTCCTGTCGAGACTGTAAAATGATCCCAGACAGATAAGGTGGCAGCAGCTGAAATAACCTGCACTTACCACGCTGCCCAGCGCCTTTGGGCGCACGCTAGACAATAGGGCAGGGAAAAACGCGCCACATATTAAAACAAAAGTAGAAATAAACGAGTGCAGTCAGACAGTTGGTGCAAATTATGAACGTCACGATGAAATATTTTCATCTGTGGCAATATCAAAAGGCCGATCTGCAAGTGCGCGCCGTCTAGTGAAACGCATTTCAGGCTTTCCGTTTGGACAATAAAAACATGTTCCACGCCGTCTCATTCGAATGCACTGTTTGTCTCTCTGTTGGGAACTGGTTTCTTTTGGACCGAAGTGTTCAACGCGTCCTCTGAACATCTGGAGAGTTCATGTCCAAAAATGGAGAAAAAAAAAAAAAAGAAGAGTCAAATAGCAATATTTGGCTGAGTTTAAAAGCAATAGCCGTGCTCGCAATCCTTCGGAGAAACCGAGCAAATCCAAGTGAGTGAGCTAATTGTCTGCTGAAACTTCGTAAAAACGAACTGAGAGAGCAGATATTGTTAAAGCTGAAGAATGTGTTGCTCTCAAAGCAGCGGTTCAGGAGTTAAGTGGGGTTTTGACGAGAGAATATGAGCTGTTAGTATCTTATTTAGTGTCAAAGAGTGTCAAGAGAAGGAAAACACTTGGCATCGAGCTAATAGCTGGTCTGAATTAGCAAATTATAAAGCTAATGACATAAATTCAATGTAAATAAAACTCTTGATGATCTATTCCAATGATATTTAGTCAATGTTTAAATCCCTTCAGGATATTTAAATGTTAAAGACCTACGTTTGGATTGCAAATGAAGTTTGGGTCTCAGATATTAGCCTTTGGGCTAATAAAAACAATACATAAATCCTAATATATCAAACATCGCAGTGTTTTATATTTTAATATCCAAGAGATGCTTCAATGTTTTCCCACATTTCATTTGATGTTTCTTTTGACTCAGAAGACCCTGGTGATCCATGGTCACTTGTGAAAGATAGACCCTAAACTGGAAGTCAAGAAAATCAAATGTTAATTAATATCAGTAAAACAACTGATTTCACCTTTCAGATTACAGTTGTGAATTAGTTGTTTAGTCCAAAACTTCTTCACGGCAAGATATCTAAGTCCGACTTACATTGGATGGAGAGGCTCTCAATTGCTTCCTGTTTGACATGTGACTCTGTTGACAGTCTTTATGTTGCTGGAAGGGATTGTCCTGGACAAAACCCTTCTTTACAAACAATTTGTAATGTTGTAAGCTGATTTGACCCATATTCTAATCGTCTTACGCATCTATTACCTAGGTGCTGTACTACCAACTTTAATATCTATATCTGGTCCCTGAGCGCCCCTACTTCTAATGGCACCCTGGGCAACCGCCTGTGTTATTCATATCAAAAATCTATCCAATCTACTTTTTCTGTCTTCAACTGAAATCAGAAATAAAGTCTCTCCACAGCAGGCTTGTTTCAGGGTGTTGATGGTGTGTTCACGCTTTGTTTGTGTGTTTTTTTTTCTCCTGGCGATGTGCAGTGGCGGTGTTCCTCCACACGCAGGCCAAACACTTCCATTTTGGTCTCATGTCACCAGAGCAACTTCTTCTTCATTAGCAGCATCCTCCGTGTGCCATGTGGCAAACTCCAAACATCACCCCACCCACACACTTCCCCACAATGCACTTCGTTATGTAGCAGTGTCATGTAAAGTTTAATTTAAGGTTATGGTTCTAACATGACAAAATGTGACAAAAAATAAAGGGGTATGAGAACTTTTTCAAGGATTCGAAGGAAGAAAACTTGCGGTCTTTCTATTTTTACGACTTTTTTTTAGACATTTGTCAGGGCAATTGCTTTGAATCTAAATAAAACAAGCTGGTTTGGATTTCAACTGTACTGATCATTTAATTCCTGTGAGCGTCTCCTGTGTTCTTACCTGCACAGAGACGTGAAAGTGAAAACAGTCCTGGGTTAATATCTTAACTTTGGTGTAAAAAAAAAAAAAAAAAAAAAAAAAAAAATAAATAAATAGTGCAATGGAAGACTTTTACGTAAACGTATTTTCACAGAAGACATGAATGGCGATAAAACACCAACCCACCCAGACGTCGCCAGGATTACGTCAAAAGTGTTAGATACGACAAATCATCTCTCCTGAAGTTTTTCATCCAGGTCTTTATGAGCCACGTTTTCCATCTCAGAGGGCCAAAATCCACTCCTTGTCTGTGGAGGAACAGCGACGTTCCAGCTCGGAGGTGATCATCCACACAGTATACATATATTTTCAAATCCTGGAAGTTGTCAACAACAGCTCTCAGACCACCCAGCCACAGACACGTTGTGAGCACAGACACACCCACCAACGCACACAGCGGGTCCGGCTTCAAAACAGACACAAGCACACACTTTGTGTCCTGGGAGAAACACACACACACACACACACACACACACACACAGAGGCTCACTGTGTCATAATGACCCGATTCCTATTCCACGAGGCCACACTCACTTCTGTTTACTTGTGTTTGTGAACCAACCATCTGTGGAATCTTAATTGTCTCGCACATGAAACGCGCCGCCTCAGACGGGGATCAGCTTTGATCGGATTTTTTCGCATGTACAAACTGTTTGCGAGTGGGACGGTTTAGCCCACACTGGTAAGCGTGAGCAGTGGTGTGCATACGATGACCCCCGATGACCTCCTGTGAGACGCCCATTCTGTGCTGCGTCTGGGACGGTTGAACTATTTCCCAACAACAGCCTGTGGATTTCATTTTTTTTTATTTTTTTTTTAGTTTTTTTCCTTGTCATTTTTGTTTTATGTAACCGCCACGCTCCTTTTCAGTGTTTTCAAAACACTCCGCTTGTCCACGTGCTCGCTCGGCTGACCCGTTTCGGCGGGAAGCGTCCAGCTGCTTCTGTTGCGGCCCCCCCTGACGATTGTGTAACGCCGCTCCACATTACCTCCGAGTGTAAACAGAAAGAGCTGTGGCCGATCATTGGTCGGAGCCTGGCCTCCACCTTCAAAGTTTGTTGGCTTTCCTCGAAGGCCCGGCTGCTCTCAAGCGGTCGATGGCGTCCTCTCGTAAAAAGCCTCCGTCTTTTTTTTTTTTTTTTTAACCAGCACACAAGGCTGCGCTGGAACCCGTACTCCTGTCTGAAAACACATAT
The DNA here is from genome assembly GCA_911649635.1 of Poeciliopsis gracilis. Taxonomy (NCBI): domain Eukaryota; kingdom Metazoa; phylum Chordata; class Actinopteri; order Cyprinodontiformes; family Poeciliidae; genus Poeciliopsis; species Poeciliopsis gracilis. The sequence continues at coordinate 2,703,096 of CAJVRI010000435.1, read as the reverse complement.
TTAGGTATGCTGTGTTGAAAAGACGTGTGGCCCTTGATTTTCCTCACTGTCCCACGTTAAAATTTGGACAAAGCCTTTTCTGTTTTAGGTCAGTTGGGATTATTATTGTTATTCCTTTTCGATGAACGCCAAGATAACTGGAGATGAGGTGTTATTCCTTCCTTTAAATTCAGAAATGAACAGATATGGATATCACTTTGTTTTTAATCAAATGTATTTTGGAGTACAAACACCAAAATATTCTGGGAGTGTGTCTGACTGGTTGTGTCAGAAGGAATGAGCCAGATTTGCAGCAAACTATTGGAAGAAGATTGTGGAAAGAGACCTAATGCAATTTAGAGAATTGGTATGTGCAGCTACGACTTTGAATCAATTAAAAAGTCTCTTTCTCCTTCTCGTGATTGTGAGGAAAGGTCATGGCAATCCTGCCGGACGTAGCACAAGACAGGTTTAGCCTGGTTTAACATTGGTAGCAATGTTAAATCTGCGTCTTTGTACGCAGTGTGTAAATATCTGGCTTAAAGCGTTTACGATGCGTCAATTTAAGACACTGACATTCTTATGAACTATGTGTCAGGCCAGCCAAAGTGGAAAACAGCGAAGGTTCATCAAGCTGGGATAGAGAGTAAATCTCCTTGAGACAACCCGCTGAGGCTTTGGCTTGAGTTATCCAGTTGACTGCCTTAACCTCCTCCGAACATGTCGCAACATGTGTGTATACGTGTGTATGCAGGCGTGCGGTCAGCAGTTCTGCGTTACTGATTAGAGGTGCAGAACAAGTGCAGGACTTTTGCCAACAGACGCCGAGCCCTCCTAAGAAAACGCAGCTTTCATGAATTTATCTTTATTCAGGAATGTGTCTTTGTTGCAAGGGAAATTTCAGAAATAGCAGCATAAGAGAGAGTGTTACACACTGATGTAGCTCGTGTCCCCGATACAGAACCGCCACAGTGAGTCCCGACCGTGGCTCAAGCAGTTCTTGTTGAAAGTGTGATGCGGACAACAGGTATGAGGAATGACTGACGCTAAAGCTATTGTCACACCGTTTATCCTTAGACGTGCACGTTGGCTCGTCTGAAAATGCTTTGACATGTGGGTTCAATGCAGAGGTCCCGTATTTGACCGGTTACTTTTTTAAACGACGGTAATTTTGTAGCCTGTCGGTCATTTGACGCCCGTAACTGGTGGGAATTACAGATTTTATGCAAAGAGTTCATCGCAGAGGCAACAACAAAAAAAAATCCTTTCTCAATATCATGTCATGGACACTGAGCATGTTTCTGACGCTGTCAGCGCGTTGAAGCGTTATGGACCGGACGCTGGCTCTACCATTTTGGTAGAAATGGCGGTTTTGATTCAAGTCTCCATTACAGACCAGAAAAAAACTAAAGAGATGTTGTGTTAATCCATTTTACAATATGCCTCGGTACGCGTAGGGTTAGGGTTAAGCTACGTTTAGCCTTAAAGTTTATCTTTTCCCATAAACACTGCAGCATCAGCGGATGAAAGTTTGATGCTTTATAAAAAGTCCATCTGCGCTTCCAAGTGGTCACATGATTTTTCGCAAAACTACTTCGGAAATAATTGGCACTCCAAACGTTAGCAACCTGAGGTGAGTGACTTTTCATCAGTGCAGACAGAGTGTTCACGTAGCACAGCATGAGACCAAGGAGAGAATTGCTCGATTGTTGCTACAACATTTGAGAAGCACATGTGCAATTTCTTTTGGCAGTGGAAAAGGTGAAATGCCATTTCTGACTTGTGATTCTCATTCCACGGAACTTTTCAAAAAACAAACTCTGTGGTGACCAAGTAATGTATGAAGTTCTGTGTAGAGAAAGCTAATACTAAAGTGTTCCTTGTTCAAAGTCACTAGACAGACACAGCACAGGGTGAACGGAATGTGATCTACAATAATAAATCTTTTCAGGACCCTTTCGTCAGTAAGACCCAAAAGTAAATTTAATGTATCATGTTTTCTGTAATCTCACACTCTTAATCTACGTGTCGACCCCGAACTACATGTGCTTCAGTGTGCCGCCACTAATCAGCTGTGAGCTCACTTCCTTAACCATATAGACCTTCTTATCTTAAACTCTTTGAGCGTAAACTCTGGATTGGGCTGAGTTTGCTGATTGCACTGCCAAACATTACCTTCTGTGAGGAAAGATACTGTCCACAGAGCTAAACGAGTCCAATTTAACCTAAAAAAAAAAAAGGATCACGGACTTGAAAGGCTCAGTCAGATAAGGAATTGCAATCTTTACTTCAATGCCTGAAACTGTAAAGGAATTGCTACAGATGTAGCTGAGTGCAGCTGCAAACGCCCATATGTTGGTTTTGTAAAAAAGGGCCCACATGGAGGCCTGATCCCGTATTAAAACAGCCTGGACCAGATTGTCTTTGGGTTATGTGTGTGTACATATATGTCTGATTTTTGGCAAGCTTCCTTTTCTTGCAGAAGTGTGCGTCTTCTTTGGTGGAAGACGAAAGTATTTCTGCTGCTGTCACTCTGTTGGCCGTGTGCTGAGAGAGGTGTCATTATATGCCCATAAACGCCGAGCGCTGAGGAATAATTATGGGTTTAGCTAATATGTAAGTTGATAAAGCCACTGACTCCATTTAGAAAGAGGACCAGTAAAAAAGAAATGATCAAGTTTTTATTTTTTGTAAAAAAAAGGCTTCTTTAGAAAGCTAATTGAATGCCAATGTCTGTAGCATAGGTTACAGGTGGCACTGAACCTCTCATTAGTCTTCTTATTGAGAAAAACCCGATGCAAGGAAACGAAAACAATATACAATTTTCATATAATACTAATTGCGGAGAAATAACTTACCGTTTATCTATCCATCTTCTGTGGCTTTGCTGATCGACTTGGGCATTCGTGGGAAGGGCAGAAAAGAAAACAGACGAGGCTGTGAGCAGCCCGTACATGGGTTTGATTGTCAGCGCTAAAACGTCAGCTGTATGTGGACCTGATTTAAGAGTTAATTGCAGGTGAGCGTCTGTCTCTGAATGGCTTAGCCAATAACTGAAACTAGCAAAAAGTTTTAGCTGGAGTGAGCTGAATTCACAGGCGGTTCTGGTCAACAGTGGACTACAACGTAACGGCTTGTTGGTGGTGTAACACGAGACCGTGTGGGGTAAATATGTGCTACCACAAAATAGGAGGCTGTGGGTGGAGAAAGCGCAGAACACAGAGAGGGACTAGCCTAGCGGTCCAATGTTTTATTCAACCTCCATTCAACAGAACAGAGCCAGACTCAGGCCCTCATAAAATAAAATAAAAAAAAAAGAAACCACAGAAGAAGAAGAAGGAAACAGCTCAACTTTAGTAACTGATCTGGTTTGTAGCCACATGAATTGAAATGCAAAAATAAATCATCTTACATACTTCTCCCTCTTTAAATGACATGTTCTCATCTCAAAATGAAGTCATTCTAAAAAATAAAAAATAAAAAAATAATCACAGTAGTTATAGTCCCAGTGCCAATACCCACTGCAGCCATGTTGAATGTTTTGCCACTCAAAGGGGGTGTGTCAACAGCGGCGCTACGTCGACGTAGGAACGTAACCCAGCGACCAGCAGCGCGTGAGATAAGTCAGATTTTGCAGCGCAGTAAAAGGAGGCGGGGCTGAGCTGGAGAGAGAGAGAGAGAGAGAGAGAGAGAGAGAGAAAGAAAGAGAGAGAGAGAGAGGTTTCACCCCGGCGTGCGCGCGCGCGTGCGTGGTAGGGACGAGACTATGGAGAGTCAGCTGGTCGAAGAACGGGAGGGAGCGTGGAGTGGGCCGGACGTGTACGTGTGCTTGTTGGCGTGCGCGTGTGTGAGCAAGAAAAAGCGTGAGTGTATGCGTGTGTGTGTGTGCGCGCGCGGTTTGTACGTGCGCAAGGACAGCGCCTCGGGGGACAAGGTGAACACGGCGGCGGACAGAGGTTTTTACTTTGGGGGTGGGGGGGGAAGCAGTTTGTGCCGAGATTCAGACGAGGAAAGTTGGAGCGTTTCGCCGGTCGCTGATACGTCGTGCATCCTGGACACGAGCTTGTCCTGCGTGCTTCTCCTTTCATAACCGTAAGCACTTTGCGTATTTGTTTAGGAACTGCTTTAGGAGCGCGTTTGCTTAAAGTCGGAGGCTGCCGTTCCTCTCGGTCGTGTGGGAACGTGCGGCGGAGCGACAGACGAGCTTCTCGCGTCAGAAATGACTTTACAGACAGTTTTTGTCACGCTAAAAACACACACTCTTCTGGGGCGTCTTTCCAGTCTGACGTTAGCTTTGTTAATGTCGTATTTTTGATTGATAAAGAGCGTCAGGCGTCCTACAGGTTAACCCTGTGCGAGCACACAAACTTTTGATTTAGTTGGAAGCAATTTGCTCTCTTTCAATCTCTCTCAGTGTCGGTGTCAGTGAGTGGTGCAATGATTATTTCGTTCACAGCGGTGCTTCCTGAACTAATGCCAGGCATTTACCTCAAGCAGCAGCAGCAGCAGCTGCAGCTGCAGCATGTTGAGAAGCTGCTCCCATGCAGGACTAGCTAACTGTGTGTCATTTCTCTCAGCTCTGAGTTCACCTAGGATAATCAGTTTTTGCATGCTGCTGGTGCATAAAGAGGACCACATGCAGGACCATCACTCCTGGTGTGATTTTTTATTTATTTATTTATTTGGCAGAGATGCACCCCAGTCTGGAGTGTGGAGAAGCACTCCAGCAAGTGTGGCATTATTAAGTTGCTTCATAGTCCATGAAATCTCTCTGTGTTCCTGTATTGGTTGTAAAGCTGAATTATTCCCTTTCTCTGCAGGAGGAGACACAAATGTCACTAAATGTCAAGCGCTCGCTGCTTTGGCTCAGCTTTCAGGCTTATTAGGCTTGCACATACAATCAGCAGGGCTTGCCCTTTCCGATTGGTGTGAGCAGCTCGATCCTGCAGAGGAAGAACCCACGGGACTCAAAACTGGATTTAAGTAAAAAAAAACAACAACAACAAAAAAGGAAGGGTGGCGTGGAAGGGGTGCGTGCAATTATCAGGAGTGGAGTGAGTGTCTTTTTCAATGTGTGTCCAACTGTGCACACACACATTTGGACACGCATTCTCAGTCAGCGAGAGCGACCTAAAGATAGCCGAGCCCCTGTGGAAACAGTAATTAGTGGGGTGAAAGGAGAAGGCGGAGGCGGAGCTGCTGGTGGAAGACTTATTATTCGAATCATCTGATATGTGTTGTATAATGTTCTGCACAGAGAGGGCAAGCATAGGGAAATTAGACGGAGAGAGATGGCTGGACTTTGTAGATTACTGAACTTTGCTTAAGTATACATGTGGTTCTGGTTTCAGTAACAACAATAACAAGAGCCCCGACATGTGATCGCAGCTTCTTGCGAACCAGGCGGATTGTGAGGTTCTGCAGGTAGTTGAGTGGATTTTCATGGCGATTAGGGCTTTCTAGCCGGGATTCTGAAACTAATAAGTGGGCATTAGGCCGGCATGAGGTTCCCAGGTTGTGATAATCCTGATTGTTATATTTAATCAAAGTGCCTGGATAAAAATGTATGCTGCAATTAAATTACTTTTGCTTAAAGGAGAAGCGCAAAACCACAAAATGTACACCAGCTAAATTTGGAAACGGTTTTCACAATAAGCTCCATAAGTTGCTAATGTTTGGCTTTTGCAGCTCGACGCCCATAATATGGATTGGCGTTTTTTTTCACCACTTGGGACGAACCCAACCGACAGGTTGTGTTGGCAACGGTGACAAAAGTTGAACGCATTTCAGCTTTCTGGTGTCACGTTTACATGTACGAGCTGTGAATTTCACGTGCACAAATTTCGCCTGTCTCCTCATCATGCAGGTTTCGTAGGAAACGAGAGATGGCGCCTCCTGTGCTTCAAGCCCATTGGCTGGTGGTGGCCTTCAGTCGGTAGCCACAGCTTTAAAATGCGAGGGATGGATTAGTTTCCAGACCACATCTTTGTAAGCAGTTTGCACTTATAAGCGCAGAAAAAGTGAAGAAGTATCCTCTCAGCTAGCTGACCTGCAGTCCACTAATGACGCTCTGGGAAGAGCATCTCTTGGAGCCATAAATCCAAAAAAAAACAACAAAACTCCAGGCCCATTCCAGGACTTTCTCTTGAATCTCATTATCGATTTTAAAACGACATGACGGAAAATGTCTGTGGCTTTGAAAATGAGACATTTTAAGCTGTGACGGCGGTTAAACAAACATTTAATGCTGACCGTGCGAGAATCCTCTCAAAACGCACACCAGGTCACGTCTTGTCGTGGCTAGCCCCCTCCCCAGAATATAAGAAACTTGCTGATTGCTTTTCCTTAAAAACTCCCCCTCCGCTTCCTCTGCAGGCTGCAGGTGGTGAGTTAGTCATGTGTTGCTAGCTTGGAGAAGGTTTCTTCTTTAGTCATAAGCTCCTGGGCTTTGTTTGAGGACTGTGTGTGTGTGTGTGTGTGTGTGTGTGTGTGTGTGTGTGTGTGTGTGTGTGTGTGTGTGTGTGTGTGTGTGTGTGTGTGTTGAGCAGAATGGCTGTGTTTACACAGGAATCACTGTGCACATGCACGTCGACGCATTCACAAGCCGCGCGCACATGCAGGCTTTTCTTCTTTTTTCCTTTAGGTTAAAGATGAGTGTTGGGTTTTAGAAACTGGACACCGGTTTTACAAAGTTGTTATCACAACACCCGCATGGGCGGCAGTTTCAGAAAGGCCTTTGACATCTGTCTTTCTGGAGTTTAAACATTTTTTTTCCCCCCCTTTTCCCTCTAATCATTATCCTGTCAGTTCAGGCTCGGTTCGTCTCATTTATCCACTGTGCTCCTCCTTGTGCAGGGTGCTTGCTGAGACCAGAGGGTTCCCTGCGAGAGGGAGCACAAGGCAAACATCATGGCTTTAGCAGGATGCCCTGACTACTTTTTACGTCACTCAAACTACCAGGTAAATATTTTCTGAGCTTTGTGCTTGTTTGCATGTCAGTGGTACAGAGCGTGAATGAATGTTTTGAAGTAGCGCAGCTCTGAAATTCAGGTTTTTTTTGTTTTTTTTTACATAGCGGTGTGAGCGCCAACCTGGATTGATTGAGAACTAACTGATTTGTGGCTCGACGCTTCATAATGTGGCTCCGGCATCATTTATAGAAACCTTTATGTTGTTTTACTTTACAGGAAGAATGTCCTATGAACATTTTTTGTACCAGCAATGTGGTGCTCTGATTTTCCTGATGTTTTGCTCAAGATCTTGGATCTTCTTTTTTGTTTGTCAAGTGCTTTTTATTTTGCTTTTCTTGCTGTTGAACTGTAAGTTAAATGTACTAGTGTTAGAATTGTCCTACTTTTGTCTTGAACTAATTGATGATCTCCAGTGCCACTTTTCTTATTAATTATATTTATCACACCTAGAAACTGTATGGTCTCTAAATGAAACTCCATTATTTTTTTACTCAAGTGCAATAAAAGTCAAAATAAACATAAGTGCCATAAGAACAAGAACAGAGAAGAGAGAGAAGGATAAAGAGGACAAAAGAAAACACTCTAGAAGTTTGCTTCTCCACCTACAGAAAGGGAGAAAAAACAGAACCGAGAAACCAGAGCAACAAACATGTGCAATGAAATTGTCAGCTACTTGGAAAGTTGACATTTGTAATGTCTTTTAACCGATTCGCATCTGAAATAATAACCTGTTAGGATTTTCCTCCCCATTTTTATATTTTAGGAAGCTGTGAAAGTATTTTCACAACAACGTTCAAAGAATTGCCTTTGCAAAGGCTGCCAATAAGCCCCGATCTTCTTTGTGAAGGCACAATAATTCATGTAAAAAACATCGTAAAGGCAGACGCTTTGATATTTGAGAACAGTCTAAAAAGTCAGTAAAGCTCCTGCGTTTTCACGAGTGAAAGAGTAAACATGCCAGACAGAACAAGCTAATATTGCAGGAGCTCCTACAATATTACAATTACGACAATATCAGTCCAGCACATAAACAGTCCGGTGCAGTACAGTGGACGCAGACTTAATTGTACAAGTGAATCCAGGGTATGATTATCAGTGTAATATTGTCATGTGATCAGCAACAGGCTTAAAGAAAGCAGCTGTTTGTTTCCAAGTGTCTTGGAGAAACCTGTTTTCAGACTAAAGGGTTTTAAAGGTGTGGGTGTGCAGCACTAATTTTCACTTCAAAGTTTATTTTTTTAAGCTTAGTTAGTCTTCAACAGCCCTTGAAGTAGAATAATAATAATAATAATAAAAAAAAAGGAACAAACAAAACATAGGAATGTAGTGTGATCTTCTAATCTGGATATGAAACTTTTGTCAAAGCTGATCTAGAATTACTGGCTTGTTTTAACATTAACTAATGAGCGGTCTGTTGGATAAAGGCTTTTTAGAACTGGGCTGAATAAAATAAATAAATCAGAGTCTTAAGACAGATTCAGATTTATCTCCCCATAAAATGGGCCTTATATTTCAGAGCTGCAGTTTCCCCAATTATTTAATGGCACAGCTTTAAATCCTGAGAAATGGTTCAACAAATGCAGACAAGGCTCAACCTGCACACCCATTAAAAAGGTTTTTGGGACCAATATCAAACACCAAATGGGCTGATATCTTTTGAAGCATTAGGCCTTTATATTGCTTGAAAATACTTAGACTCTATAGTATAAAATACCAGTTTGCTCTTTAATAATGTTTCCATAACAAATTAAAGAGCAATGCAGGGCATCATTTACAACAGATAAGAAACATGCATTTCTACTGCTGCTTAAGCGATGTAGCATTTATTATTGCAGTAGTAGGGATGTTTAAGTGCATGCTGTGCAGAATACAGTACCTTTTTGTTGTTCTGCTCTTTACTGTGTACCAGTACTCCCAGTTGTTTGTTTAATTAGTTGGGCTCTCTGCTCAAATAGTCAATAATCAGCTGTTCAACAGAAATGTTTTGTGTACCGTTTTCACAACCTGAATTATTTTCCAAGCTCTTGACTATGACTCTTTTGTAAGCCATGATGTAAGCTCTTTTTTAGCCAGCTGAACAGCAGTGTGCAGAGGGGCAACTCTTACTTCACACACCCAGATAAAGCTCTGATCAGACGGACACTTTCTCTTGCATATCCTTAAATGGTCAGTAAGCCACAGGAACTTTTTAAAACCTTAATTTACCTCGACACCAGAGACCAGCTGAGTTTATCACATCTCCGCCAGCGAGTTTTGCTCGTGCGAGACGCTGCTGGAATAGGTTTAAAGGCTCCAGAATTCATGCAGGCTTCAGAAATCGACCCATATTGACGTCGGCGCATGACGATAATTGTGTCATTTTGTTTGCAGAGCTGTCCGCCTGCCGAACTTGACACTTGACCCAGGTCGATCCTATGAACAGAGCAGAGTGGTTAGCTGGAGTTCAACCAATCACATCAATGTTGACATCGACCTTCAACTAGTCTGCTTGAAAACTTACCTGGTTTTTGTGTCTGTAGGAGACACGAATACTTTTGAGGAACGTTTACTTGACACAGTGAGGAATTATGTATGATTCTTCACTAAGTAACTACTATTATACTACAATTGGCAAATGGTTAATAACTCCTGGATGGAAGTTGTAATGTGTAGGCTGTGATTTTCCTGATGTATTCAGGAGTGGTGTGTCCTAGATGGTCTGTGCGGTTGTATGAAAGTGATGAATGTGCCAAAGTCAAGCGACTCCCCATCGTCTGTTTGGTTATGGATAAAGTATGTGGGAGCTGTAATAGTTAAGTTATTTATTGCATGAAAGGACAGAACTCTGGATTATAGTTCTGCAAACCTCTCTTGGGGTCTGCATGTGTGCAGTAGCCTGGCCTCTTGCCTCGAGGTTGGGGTCTCTCAGTCTGGTTCGGTGAAATATGGCGTCTCTGCAACACAACAGACCCACTTCCAGTGTCCAAATCCTTGCAGAATGAGCCCTTTGTTTCTCTGTTTGGGGTTTCTCCTTTCCAACTCTGCAGTAACCTAAGGAATTTGGTTGAACAGCATTGTGGCGCTCTATAAATAGAACTACTAAACAAACACCGTTAACAAGCTGCGGACTTTGTTTTGTGACAGGCTTTTGGGATTGACGTTGTGACGTCTCGCTGCGACTCAGAGTGGGATGAAGGAGGTGACGTAACGTCAGCCGCCTTGCTGCTCTGGGTGGAGGTACAAACGTGGATCCTGCTAGCCCAAACCGTGGGACTGCAGAGCTCCCGTTGAGCTGACATTAAGTTGAATTGGTTCTCTTTAGCGTCCAGGAAGGAGTCTTTGCTCCAGAAAGACGGCAGTGAATAGTGAATCGAGTCTCTGCAGAAAACATTCCTCCATCCTACATCTAGTGCAGGGAAAAAAGCAGATTTAGGTTGTTAAACAGAAAGAAGCTGGCTGTAACGTCGCCGTGTGTTCTTGTGTGAAGTTTGCCAATTGAGATGAGACTGCATGTTCTCCCTCCAACCCCCCCGTGGAGTTTTTCTCTGGGTGTAGTTTGTATAGATAACGAGCAAATGAGCCGTCCCTGTGTGAACTTACATAATGCTACACATAACGCCGGGGATGTTTGGGAATCTGGGCACTGCTCCACTCCTGTGTGTGTGTGTGTGTGTGTGTGTGTGTGTGTGTGCGTGTGTGTGTGTGTGTGTGTGTGTGTGTGTGTGTGTGTGTGTGTGTGTGTGTGTGTGTGTGTGTGTGTGTGTCAGTGAGAGCTTTGGAGCAGTGCCAGAGATGTATCAGATTGAGTCGGCTGTAAATCGTTCTTTCTTTTCTTGCTCTCTTTGCAAATCCGTCTTTTTGTGGGTAAGTTTACATTTGCAAATGTGTATTTGTTCCCGTTACACAACACCAAAACATTTTTGACTTGCAGCTTCGTTGAGTCGTGGCTTTAGTTGTTCAGGAACGAAAGAGGAAAGGGTGGGCAATTTAATACTCCAGTATTTTCAAACTATAAATATTTTTATTCCTTTTCTCATCTGTTTAAATGTTGTATTCTTTCTTTATGTTGTTTTCCATGATCTTTTTTTCTGTTTTCTGTCTTTTTTCCTTGCTCTGTCTTTACTTGTGTCTGTGTTCATTGTGTCTCCCCTCATTTTTTCCTTTGTTTCTCGTCACTATTAAATTTTGGAGGTAGTTTTCTAATAAACTCTTCTTGTGGAGAATGATGTCCTTTCTTTTTAAAGGAACACAAGCCTAACATGTTGTTAGCAGGTGAAATAGTGGGGCTTGCTGCTCCAGTTGGTCACTTATCAGACATGCCACTTGTGGCACGTGGCTTTTTTTTTTTCACAGCTGGAAACATTTCCAAACATCCACACCTGTAGTTTTTGTAAGGAAAAAGTTTAGAAGCTCTCATTAGTTATGCACCATGGATGAATTTTTATCGATCCAAAATACTAATCAGTCCTTCAACACAAGTACTAAAGACTAATTTTACCATCAGCTTTGCTAATCATGTTCAGTGTTTCCCAGTAGAAATATACTGATTGGTAATGACTACAAATAGATCCTGTGTGTTGCAATAAATCCCATCAAAAAACAAGTTGAATTTGTTAAAGCACCAAGCCTCATTTTATATTTCATTTAATTTGAAAATACTTTAGAAAGCCCAAAGGGGAATTCAGTGTTGATCAAATGAGACTTTGCACAGTTCATCATTGCTTCTGCTTCTTCAGTTTGATCACTACAATGATTGTGGTTGTAGTACATATATATGTTTAAGTAAATGAACTTAAAAAGAACATGAAACACTCTTGACATTTTGTAATTGTCAGGTACTGCTGCTTATGTATCTGAACACAAAACGGCTTCAATGCTGTTTCATTGGGTCCCTAAAGCCGTAGAGTCAAAGTGCATCAGAGTTCATTGTGAAGGTTTATGGGGAATGCGGCCATTATAATCGACTCTTTTATAGCAAGAGCGCTTCGAGTTAAGGGGTCTTTTTAGCAGCAGTTAACAGTGCTGCTACTGATGACTCCTACTGGACCCAGAATGCTGCTCTTCCTCAAACCCCACACAGTCACTGCCTTGTGCCCTGGAGGAGGCAGGCTGATGCAGGACTGGGCAATACGATCAAGATGTACCTGTAGAGGGGTTTTTGTTTCTAAATAAAATCATTCACATATTTTGTGATCATTTCTAAAGATACTGCTGTACTTTCAAAGTTTAAATTGTGCATATTTGCTTCCTGCAGCTGGTTTTCAGTGGGAGTTCAGAGGAGCTGCTGTACCTCAGCCCTCGCTAAAGTCTGCAGTCAGACCACAGGCCCAGCAGCCAAGCTGTCTTCCTTGGAAAGCTTTTGGCCGCTGCTTCTCAGAGCTATAAATCTCGCTCCTGGCATTTATGGATGTTTTCGAAGCACAGAGGGGAGATGCGAGCCGGTGTGTATGTGTGTGCATGCATGCACAACAGGACTCCTGGCCGCGACCAGTTCCTGGAAGCGGCGCTTCCGCGTTCTTCCTTTTCCTGGAAAAGGGAAGATTTTCAAATTTGGCTTTTGGGCCTTTGTTTCTCTCCGACAGCTTTCTCGCCTCGAGGCTGTTTCGGATTAGTAAAGCTCACCATTCTCTGTGTCCCCAGATGTGTGACAGTGCTGTGGTTGTTCTGTTTGTTTTTGTCTTTTAGCTGCAGATGTGTTGATGAAACCGAAACGCTGCAGGATGTGCTTCATGTTTGTATTGGACAGAGGTGGCAGTGACAGCTGGAGGTCATCAGGGTCATGGGGTTAGCATATGGCTTGACATTACTGGAGAGCAGAGCCCTCAACCGTTCAAACTCGTGGGATTTCATCCTCCAGGAAAATCTCCGGCATCCTACGGGTGTGGCTGGATTACGTTCACTTTTAAATTAAAGATTTACATTTTTTTTGGGGCAGGAAAGGATGGAGCGCACTTCCTCCCGCCGGCCTGAGGAGCTGATCGTTTCCGGTTTTCAGCGCACAGCCAGTCAAGCTTCGCCACATCACCATGGTAACGCCCCTCTCTCCTCCACATCCATTTTCGTAGAAGGCCATTTAACACATTTTTTGACATTTGATGTGAAAACTGATTGAAACACAATTAATTGGCGTAATGTACCGATTTGGTTCAATATGCTTATCAATGTAGGACACACTTACATCCAGTGTTGTGCTAATTCACAAGAGCTAGTTCAAAGTTCAGATAACATCGATTTCTAATTCACACTTTCCAAATTTCAAAGCTTAAAAATGAGTAAATTTACATTTATTTATTAATTTCCTTCTACAAGAAAATCATTTCCACTAACTTAAATTTTGACAAATGACATTATTCCTTAATTAGCTTAATTAGGCATCACTGGACAGCTTTTATAATCATCATTTTAAACGGGTATTCTGGCAAAGTTGAGCTTCAGACAGCTCTAAACTACAACACACACTTGAAAAATCAAAAACAGATATGAGTCCAATCATCAATCAAAATGGTTGCTTTCATGTTTCACTGCTGAGAATGTTTAATATTTGCTTAAATTTAGTAAATAAGATGATTTGTTTCAAATGTAGCTGACTTAGGAGCTGATTTCATGCATCAGGAGGAGAATATTTGAGAAAGTAACTTCTGTCACGTTCAAAATACAGCAAGGTTTATGCTCCTTTCCATGCACAATGGTCAGAAAATCAACAAACGCAGCATTAGGTTGGCATTACACAAATATGTAACAGTGTGACCACATGGTGCTTACATAGCAGACAAACCAGTTTCTTTTCCCTTACCTTGAAATAAATGCATACATTTTCCTTTGTGAGAGAGAGCTGGTGTTTCCTCTATTCACATGCAGAGTTCATATTGTTGGATGTTGTCACTTTGAGCTGCACTCAGTTGTTTCTCAAGTTTAATTAAAGGGTCTAATGAAGCTCAGCATTCTCCGAAAGCACTTCTGTCTGATGAACCTGCTCATTTTAGTGCTATTTTTGTACAACATGGATTACCAGTTCAGTAATAAACACTTAAATCTAACTAGGTTGGGTAAAGTACTATACAGTTGCGTGTAAAGTATGCCAAGAGGCAGATTTACTTGGAAAAGTTTTGTTCCAGCTTTTGTGGTCACGATACAAAACAAATGGTTCTAATTTCCCACATGTGTGTTTAGTGTGAGGTAAGTGTACTGCATTGATAAGGGTTGGAAAAGATCCTCATATTAAAATTTCTGTTGTGGAAACTATTTCTCCAATGGTTTAGCGTTCTGAAACTAATTTAAAACCGAAGAAAGGGTGACTCACACAGATGCAGATGCACAAAGGCAACCCAATAAATAGTTGCTGTTTTGCAGAAAACATGATTATAAATCTTTGTTTTAGTATTATTATTATTTTTTTTTTATTGAGCCATGCAGTAAAGAATTTTGAAAGGCAAAATATTCCTCTGTCACGTTGCTCCATTATCCTACAGCTTTTGTTCTGTCCATTTTTCACACATCATCTCCTCTTTTGATTGCTGTCTTCATGGAGCCAAACAGATGATGGCCTACTTTACGCTCGCTGACTTCCTAGAAGTCCCTCTCTCTAATTGCCCAACTTTTACACCATCAAGGAAACTGTCTCCCTCCATCAGTTCACGCTCTGCTCACCATATGGAGACGTCGCTCACACCCCTTTCTCTCACTACGCCTCCCCCGTACACGCACAACCTCATCGTAAATCATAATTACGTGGAGTCGTCATAATGCAAAACTACATAAATCAGTCTAATAAAATTAAGCCATAGCAATGCAGGTGTAGGCTTGTGGGGCAGAGGAGAGGATAAAGGAAAGCAGGCCCTTATTCTGACAGGAAGACCGGTGAGATAATTCATATTAATTTATCCCCTTGCTTGTTCAAGAAAATGTAAGTACATTGTAATAAAATAAAGCACATCAGAGCATTACATTGCTAATCTTAATGCTTAAATATCTGCAATATTTGTACATCCTCTACCTGAGGGGAAATTATGTCTTTTTAATCCCAGTGAGTTACAGCTGATATGATGAGGATTTCTAAGTGTTTGTCCTTGTTTTAGGTTTGTTTTATCGAGCCGCCCATCAGACGTCCTTGGACAATTTCCTGTCTCTTGTTTTTTTTGTAAAAATTCATCTGCTATTATGGGTTTTAGTCACTTTTAATTAAAATTACATAAAGTATAAAACAAAGGTTGGCCTTTCTGCCTCGATAGGACATTTAAAATTCACACAGCTCTAGAATCAGAGCAGATGCTGTCCTGGATTTGAGAAAGCAGTCCATGTAAAACAGGGTTTAATGAACTTACAAGTGCAATACAAAATGGACTTGATGTTTCAAACTTAAGGGTTAGGGTCGGACCTTAACTCAGATTAACCAGAGCTACTTTTCTGTTGTGTGTTTGACTTCTCTTATTCCCTGAAGTCAATTTGCTCCATCGCCAGTTCGACAAAACATCCCAAAGGTGGGTGGGAATTGAGCAGGGACTGGAGAGCACATTTAAAATCAGTCAAACTCCCATAGTGCCAGGAAACGCTTGCGCACATAAACATGTTTATGAATTAAACATTTTTAGCGCTACTCTTCAGGTAGTGTTGAAAACGTCTCTGGAAATCACAAAACATGCATTTCTTCAAATACAATCTGTGTATGCATAGAGGCTCATCAGTATCAAACTAAAAAAGTTAAGGAACAGAGAGATCAGAAAGATCTCGCATTGCCAGTACCTATGAGAGTAAATTGATCATCAAATGTTATCAATATTCCTGTTCAAACCCTGATTTATCCACTCTAAAAGGGTTAAAACCGGTATAAAATAAAGATCATATCTCTTTTTGGACAAAAAAAACCTCTTTTCTATTCAAAAACCTGTATCTCGTGGACTTCAGCAGCACACAGCAGCCATGAATGACTGAAAACAAGTGGAAGTCTCCACAATAAAGTTTTGCACATTACAGAACGGGCTTGAGTCAAAGTCACTCGGATAAAGTTACGTTTTGGCCTTGCATAACTCGGACGCTTTACATCAGCCTCACTAATGGATTGGTTTATATTTAGACGGGCTCAGGTTGCGTGCCCTTCGTTTATGATAGCCCCATCAGTCTTTCTGATAACCTGACAACACGCTTTATTGGCAGGCAAGCCCAAAAGCACCACCTGCAACATAAACGCTACAGATGTGTTTTGTTAATAGATGAATTAAGTATTTTAAGCAAGCAAAAAATAAGTAAGATTCAGGCTAATACTAACTACTATCCTTATGTTTCATAATGAAAACACTCCAGGTTTCCTTACTGACCTCTAGGCGGTGGTTGGGGATCAATAATTGCTGGTTTTTGTGGCTTTGGGTTAGTGTATTTTGAGATCTTAGAGGAACGGACCATCCACTTTTGCATGGCATGTTTTGTTGTCAGATGCTAACCAGACAGCTGCAGCAAGTCCTTCACATTCCAGGTCAAAGTAAATGGACAAGAAGGAGAAGGCATTTTCTTTCTATATGTCCTCTGGGCTCCCTGTGCAAAGCCAACAGTGGAGTTGGCCAAGCCGGCCGCAGGAGGAGGGAGAGGAATGCCAATGAAACCATCATTATCCTCCTAAAGCTGCACAAGGCTGCTTTTTTTTTTATTTTTATTTAAGACTCTGGTAGGCTAAATGATAAAGCGTCGTTGCAACAGTGAAAAGACAGATTAAAACCCTTGAAATCTGGAAGCGTGTGCGTGGTGTGGGATCTCCATATTAGCGGACATAAAATATTGATTTAAGGGTTTGTTCCCATGTTTTGCCAAGACGCAGATGAATTACACTTTTAAAACATGCCCACAGAAATCTCAGCTCGCCAGCGGCAGCTGCTTATTTTTCAATTAAGTCCAGCAAAAGCGATCCTGGACAGGAGCGAACGCTCGCTGCTCCAAAAAGGCCCCAGTTGATAAAAATCTTCCAGTATTTTCCATGGACTAAAATTACCCTAATTGTGCAGGTTGATAGCTAAGACAGGAGTTTACAATCCAGATGTTTTTCCTCTGCAGTTGACTTGAGTGTTTTTATTCTTGGAACTTGCTCCGTAATATTGCCTCCATCGAATATGTTGGTGCCTATTAAAGTTTTTGATGGATGGACTTGAGCTCAGTTGAACATTCATCCCATTAGTGGCTACAAAGGACTCACTGTTTAGTCGTTTGATCTTGACTTATGCTGTCTGCCTGCGCTATAAAAGCATGTTGGGGTGGATAGCGAGCCAAAGACATTTAAAATCCCTTTATTTATATCCTGTCACACTTTTATGCATCTTTCTCGTGTTTCAATGATGTACAAAAGTGTGTCGCGTTAAACATCTTTCAAGGATTCCCGTTCATACCGATGCTCCACTGGTACTTGAATCTCACGTCAGTGACCCAATAATTGTGTTAATTAATTTCATGGCAGATGTTTGATCCACACCAGAAACGATCACTGAACCCAACATGCTAAATTCTTGTAACCCATTCAAACCGTATATTTTGCAATCCCCAACTTGATTCACATCCATTATTCAAAACAGTGAAGATCGTAGACAGTAACTTTATACATTTAGTATATCATCTACAGTGCCAAATGTGACATTATAAGAAACCATGTGATGGCAGCTTTACATCATTGGTGCTGTAGATTTATTTAACGTAACACTTGGTTTCCCAGAACCGTGCTACTGACATTACTTTTGGGACTAGGAAGATTTTGTGGTTTCAAACTTTTGATTAAACGGGATAATTTTTTGTAAACATTGGATCATTTTTTTTACTATAAAAAGCAATAAAATGGCAACAATTGATGTGTAAAAATCAACCTAATCCAAAATCAAATGGTGAAGCTTGAGTGAGCTTTACATAAGAATCACGTTGGTCGTTTTCTACTCTCCGGGTTTTAGTTCCTTCACACACCCATCTCCTGTCCCACCCATGAACCTGAACATCACTTGACCCTGTGTCCCAGACTGTGCTGGACTGTCAGGCCATGCCTCTCTGTGATCCAAACATGAGCGGCGACTCCTGTTTTTTTTGGAACAGCAAATTCCCTTCTGCTCTTTGTGTTCGCCATGTGTCTAAAGCACAGCAGAGTGTTTTCTTTAAAAAAAAAAAAAAAAAACTTGTATAATCCAAAGCACGTGTTGGTGTGCGCTGCACATTGCACGTGGTGTCCCATCCTTGTTCTGAAGCGTGCATGTGTGTACGGTGTTTTGCTGCGCTGCTTCGTCCTGACCATTTAAGCCACCGTGTGCAATGAGCGGACGGGTTAACGCTCCCAGAGCTCAGTAATTTCTTCCTCCAGGAATGTTTGGAATTCTCCGAGCGGTGTTGGGGTGGGACTCGCTTACGGCTGAAAGGCTTTAGACACAGACATATACACAAACACATGCAGAAACACTCTGAGGGGGTAGTTGTGGACTTTTAAAGAGGGTTTAATGTGAAGTTTTTTCTTTTCAATGAGGGGAACTGTTTTCCATCCTGCTTTTACACTTTTTCTCCCTCTATAAGCCTCTGTCTTTCTTTAAATCTTAGAGAAATCTCCTGAGGAATTCACTGATTGTTTTAGAGCAGCAAATAATCTGCACGTTGCTCAACTCCGAGGCTCATTGACACTTGGCCTCTCAAGTCCCAAGAGGACTTTAGCTAATTAAAAATGGTTCAGTGATGATCCTTCACATTTCATACCGGCTTGGCTTGCACTGTGGCTTCTGGCTGGAACCACCATACTTTGTCAGATGTGTCAGTCTTTTTCGATGTCAGACTTTATATTGATGAAGTGTACTTGACAGACTTTTTAGGTAATCCAGGTAGATGTAAAATGCAACGTTGGGTGTTTTTATACCTGAGACTTGGTCCGATTGGGGACCAAAGTTGCAACATTTGTTGCATTATCAGCTGGTTCGGTTCGCTTTCACACCTCCCCTTGTCAGATGAACAAAACTCTTTCAAAGCCAGTTCACCTCCTCGCCTGTGGTGGCGCTGCCACAAGAACTGCAAAAACCTCAGGAAAACACACGGGATGCACAAAAATTCACTTTAAAAAACAAGAAAAAAGGTGGGAGGAGAAGATGTAAAACTAGATAACACAATTATCTGTTCGATAACCTACATTTCTACGACATGAAACCAGAAGGTTCATTAAGCAAACATGGCAAAAATCATGGCTGGGTGTATTACTTTTGGATGGTTTATGCGTAGTATTGGCCTGACCAGTGATTATTGGGAAAGTAAGGCTGAGTGTTGTGTGTCAGGGTAGAATGACAAAATATACATTTCTACAGTGTTTACTCTGAAGAACTTATAAAATAGCCATCGCCCAGGGTAACAAGGTGCTACATTGCATTTTCATACTAGCTCAAGTGCACTTCTGCCTTTTCCCTTGGAAAAACGTATGCTTGTGATGAAAGTATGGGGTCATGTTTTTGTTCAAATATATCTTTACCATAGGTAGGTAAGGAACGTTATAAGTTACCTCGGGTAATCTCTTAATAAGGAACGTAATAGAGTGGAGGGGTACAACTGTGTTAAGTTCTGCCTCTCACTTCTTTCTTGCTCTCTTCTTGGTTTTCCTCTTCTCTTCCCACAACCCAGCTGCCTCCACAGATGACGACGTGGACCTGGAGCAGCTGGTGAATGACATGAACTCCTCTGTGGAGAGCGTGCAGTCCACGCAGGCAGAGACGGCGCTCCTCCTAAACAACGGTCACATGCACACGTCTCACCACCACCACCACCATCACGCTGCCCTGGGACACGGCCAGGTCCACCGTCGCCACACCCCGCCCCTGCGGCCCTCGCCCCCCTCCAGGGAAGGACTGAAGCACTCTCAGCCCATGCACATCCAGGCTGTCAGGTAAACGCACCAACACTCTGGCCCTGTGTGTGTCTGACCACCTTAAATGCAATTAGAGGAGAGCCGGCAGCTTCCAGAAATGATCTCTTTTCCATAGCTACAATGATGTATTATAGGTCAAAGTCAGAGGTAAATTAGATTAAGGGGATTTACTGCAGAAAACAAATGCACAGAATTTATTTTCTGCTCAATCAGGTACAGTCTGTCAAATAAAATGATAATAAAAGTGTGCATGTATGAACATGCAGTGAGTATTTTACACATTACATTTTCTCACTTTATAACCACAAACTTCAGTGTATTTTATTGCCTTTTTATGTGCTGGACCAACACAAAGTTGTGCATAACTGTGAGTTGGAAGAAAAATGATAAATGATTTTTAAAAATTTTATTAGCTTGCAGCTGCAAATCCAGCTGCAAAGTCTTTTGTAGCTACCAGCTTTGCTCATCTAGCGACTTTGAGTTTGCTTAAGTTCATTCAGGAGGAAGGGAAAGCGTCTGTGAACATCCAATGTCCAAGTCATTTTTAACATAATCTAAGTGGAGTTTAGTGCTTATTATAGTTATTATTCATTTGTAGCTTTGGCTGTGTTTTGAGTCACAAGCTGAAACTTTGCTTCAATCAAGTCTTTTTCGCCCTCTAGCAGGATTTTTTCATCTTTTATTTTTCTTCTAATTAATTCTTACAAGCTTCCTTGTACTTGTTCAGTCAAACCACTCCAGGCCACCGTATTTCACCGTGACGACGTTGTGTTCAAGCTGATGTGGTGTTAACGTCATGCTTGTTTGCTAAAGTCTAGTCTTATTTTACCATAACATCTGTTTGCTGTATCCTCTGCACGGTTTGTGGCGAAATGCAAGATGGACTTCTTATAGTTTCTTTCAATAGTGGTTTGTTTTTCTTACATAAAGGTTAAATCTGTGGACTGAACCAGTCTGCAGCTTCCACATGATGCAAACATCCGTCACCAAATATCGGTATTTATTCTAATGCTAAACTACACAGACGGACTCAATTCAGTGCTAATTTTGCGACTTCTGATGGGTTTTAGTTGTACTGAAAGTTATTTAGGCATGTCAGCATACACAAGGTGGAGCAGGAATGAAACGCCACATTTTTCACATTTGTATTTGTCAAAAAGTTTGAAACTGGGGGTAACTTTCCTATTTTCCCAGTTTATTTGATCCCATCACATTATAATACACAGAGGTTTGTGTCTTGTACTTTTAATGCGCTGATCATTTCTGTTCTCACATTCTAGTCGAGCATTCAGCGTTCAGTCTTTTATATTCTGTATGTGTTCATTCTGGGGCAACAACATAAATGTATTTGTCTCCCTCTGCAGGTGCCTAAAGGAAGAGCAGAACTTGCGTCCCGCCTCCCTGCCCGCCATCCCCAACCCTTTCCCAGAGCTGTGCAGCCCAGCAGGATCCCCCATTCTCAGCCCGATTCAGACCTCCGACAGCCATGCAAGTACACCTTCAGCACATCCTTTGTTCTCCTAACGTTAAAAACATCAAACTACAAACCAGGAAGAGAAGGAACGTATTAGCAGTCTTAGTTATTTCCCTCCCTCTTGGCTTCCTATCATATTGATTGATCAGTAACAGGTCAGTGAGTTTGTGTGAACGTAAATCTGGAAGTGTTCAGAAATCAGCTGAGTGGCCCGTTAGACTCAGGTCAAAGTTGACTTTGGCTTCGCACTACACTTTTCTTCCCTGACATCACATCTCACCCTGGTTTATCTGACCCTGCGTGTGTGTGTGTGTATGTGTGTGTGCGTGCGCTCCTGCGGCGTCATCACTATCAATCATGCACACACAAACAAACACAGAGACGTGTTTCGCTGGGGTTGAAGGTGAGCCGTGTCTCCAGGATGCCGCAGACGGAGTGCAGACTTCCGTTGCCGAGCCGACGACCTGAATGGGAACGTCTTCGAGTCGGATCTCCCTGAACCTCCTGAATCCGTCTGCCGGATTTGACAGGACACACTCATTTCCGCAGTTCACACGCTTTTACCCTGGCTATATGCGTTAATGTGTGTGTCTGTCACAGTCTTGCCCTTCCTTCCCTCCTGTTCGGCCTGCTGTTCCAGGAATGTTCCATCCGTCTCAAAGATGTTTTCAGGATGCCCACCCTGAACAACAACTTCTTTTAGATGGCCACTCACTTATTCCTAACAAAGCTACCCAGATGGGCTGTAACAGATACGTGATAAGAAAAAGCATTATTTTAGCATTTTGTTGACATCATCTCACAAGGTCTGGAGTCACAAAGCAAGTCTGCATTTCGTACAATGAGTCCTTTGTGTGCATGTGAGGCTGACAGCGAACTAAATGTTGCCTCATGTTTTTTCCACATTATCTTCATTATGTCCACATTTTGACCATTTAACTATTAGCCCATGTGTCCAAACAGGCAAGCATTTTCCATTAGATGTGTGTTTAACCATTTAACTAACTTTCACATCCATTTTTTTTAATGCAACACAACTGAGTTAGCACAGGCCGTATCACACTGAACCCTGATTGCTTACCAAGTAGTTTTTTGTCTAATTTCCAGGGAAAATATCTCGGTACACTTGAAACGAGATAAAAATAACTTATAAGTAACTCTTCAGCAAGATATAGGAGCTTGTTTTAAGTAATTCTTAATATTGATGAAAAAGTAGTAATTGGATTGGCAGATTATTTCACTTACAATAAAACATTTTCCACTTGTGATAAGTGAAATGATCTGCCAATAGAGCTCGCACTTTCTCATCAAAGTTAAGGGATTATTGACTATGGGTTGCTGAAAAGTTACTTATAAATTAGTTTTGTCTTATTTCAAGCGTACTAAGATATTTACAAAAACTACTTGGTAAAATGTTGTGTTTTTGCATTGTGATGATAGAAAAGTAGGAAAGTACTGGCAGAACAGTGATGAAAACATTTTGGTAGATGAAGCCTAAAACAAGGCAGCTCGACTGATAAATGTATCACACTTAGATCGGCAATGTTGCTTATTTAAGGAAACGTCTCTCCCACTGTGTTAGTTAACGATGACAGATTAAAATGGTTGTGTGGATCGGTATAGGATGCAAATCCCTTAATAAAATAAATGGAGCCTGAGCGAAGCATCCAGAAGAAACGGTCCAGTTGGGACACAATTCGGTGTGCAGGCTGACTAACAATAAGTTTGTAAATGTTTCCATTCGCACGGAGCAGATCTGCCTAGTGCGACACGTCACAGGGCGTTGCTTGAGCGTCCAACAGACAGGCAGAACTAGACGGACCTCGTACTGGGCCAGGAGTGACCTCAATTCCAGTTTTAGCCCGTACCAATCATCTTTCCAGATACTGACGCAAACAGTGTTTTTATTTATTTTTTTGTTTATGTCACTACGATGATCATTGACGATATCAGACAAATATGATTTTAGGTTCTTTGCCACAGGAGGAGTTTTGAGACTAGCAGAAAATAAAGGGATTACCAGATTATCCCAATTTATTTATGGGATATTTTTCATGACTCAAGCCTAAGAACAAGTATGGAAATTAGTATCTGTATTTTCCACGTCTGGGAGAGTATGAAAAAAAGTCTTTATTTTTAACTCTTGATTCCCTTCCTAGTGCACTTAATTCAGTCCTTTCACCTTGTCCTTCCTCCCTTTTATTCTTCCTGTTTTTCTTTTATTCTTTCATCGTTTTGTCTTTTGTTCCTAGGGTCTTCCCAGTCTTCCTTGTCAATCTCTTTCTTTTGCTGTCCTACATTTCTTCTTTTTTGTCCTTTCTTCTTCGTCTTCCTTTGTCTCCTTTATCTCTTTTTTTTTCTTCACATCCACCCCCTTTCTTTTCCTCCTTGCCTTCCTTCCTTGTAGTTTGTTTGTGTTGTTTTTGTCAGGTCTCATACTTGCACAATCCTGCTGTGAAAATTGCCTAAATTTACAGTGAAAGTTTGTATTTCATATCTAATTA
The DNA here is from genome assembly GCA_911649635.1 of Poeciliopsis gracilis. Lineage (NCBI taxonomy): Eukaryota > Metazoa > Chordata > Actinopteri > Cyprinodontiformes > Poeciliidae > Poeciliopsis > Poeciliopsis gracilis. The sequence continues at coordinate 2,679,339 of CAJVRI010000435.1, read as the reverse complement.
TGAACATAAAGGACTGAACTCTGGAAAGTTTCCTGGAAAAACCTGGAATTCAAAAAATGTTGAATCAGAGGTTTACCAACACGAAAACGTCGAGCAGAAAAGTTTCAGTTTTGACAAATTTAATGAACCCCAGTTGATGGCGTGCTTAGGGTTCGTTACACAATCATTTCAATCAGCTGTTCTGGAGCAGGAACTCGTCTAAACATGAAGGACGGTGGACCAGTTGAGGACTCCTGCCCAGATGCACACATTAATTACTTGGACATCTGTGCACCACACTTTCAGATGTAAAACAACCAGTCGACTTCATGCTAACCCAACACACGACTCGTCAGTCTCTGCTAATGCTGAAACTACTTGGTCACAAGCTACGATCTGTTATACTGCATGTCTGGAAATGACGAAACATTAAGGAACAAATAGGTTTTCAACTTTTCAGTAACAATATTGGAGGCTCCAAAAGTAGCTCACACACGCGCACACACTGCTTCTTTAATGTTTCTGCCTTGGGACTTATTTTCACAGGTCGTTCTGCGAGTTCCTGTCACGAGATCTGGCAGCTCTTTCTACTGCACTGGTGGTCAGAACAGATCAGAACGGTTGTGGGACAAACCAGACTAAAGCTCTCTTGTTAAAATAACAATGGTTTGTTGGATATAATTCTGTATATTGTAAAACTGAGAGTAATCAGAACACTAATAGTTCTGATGATCGCTCTGGATTTGAGGAACAAACATCTTCAGACTTTAAGGATAATTATTTCATAACGTAGCGCGTCTTGACATGGTGCATTTACTTTTAATAGGGAAATGCGCAAAATGAGCATCGACTCGTCTTGAGCTGATAAAACTGTCACTAATCAAATCCGTGTTATGTAAAATAGACAAATTTTCTTTTACGTCATACTTGATACGTAAATTTTTATATCAACTGAAGGTAACAGTTACTTGATGATGCTACAAAATGGCATTATGGGCCATAAAAATACATAATACTGCCCCTTTAAATGCTGCTTAACAGGTTGACTCTGACATGTGCCGTTGCCGTAGCGATGCGGTGCGCGGTTGCGTTAAATGTAAGCGGACAGCTGGCATAGAGAACCTGTGTAGGTGTTATGAGAACACATACATATGAATATATGCAGGTCTGTAAATGATGCATGCCTTGGAGCAGGAGGAGCATATGAATGCAGGCGAGTCACACATATGTGCCGTGGGACGATCAGCTGATGGTTCTCTGGTGTTTTTCTCCCTGGGCTGTCGATGTGAATATTGTTCTGAAGATCCGCTAACAGGCTGACATTATGTCTCTGTCAGAAGTCCTAAATTGACTTTGGTCGGGGCTTCAGGGCCGTTTCTCATGGCTAATAATTCTAAAGGCCGTTTCCCATGCAGCTTGTGCCAGCCTTGCAACATTCATTTGAGCCGTGTTTTCCCCCGCCTTTCACAGGGATTTGCTCAGGTCCCATCTGTCATCGTTGAGCAAATGCGTTTGCTTTGGCACCGTGGCTGTAACGCAACTCGAGCTTTTATTTGTGGCCAGAGACAGTATAATCAACATCAGGGTCAGCGGGTTGGACCCAGCAATTAAATATACGCTCAGTCTCAAGCAGATGATTTGGATGAATGCCATGTGTATCAGCAGGCCTCCGTGCTTTCCTCTGAAGTAGCTTTGAGCAAGACACTGAACTTGATCCAGGTTCTGGTTTACTGCTTCTCAGCTGACCCTGACCTCTGACCTTCTTGGGGATGGACGCTCTTGGATGGGTTTTCTGTCCATTATTTGCTCTCTGCTTTGATTTTTAGATAATTACTGCTTGTAAAGTCGGACCAAGATTAGAGAAAAGGAAGGCCATGCAGGTGGTGTTTATAACCCTTTAGCCTTTTCACATGTTGTCATATTATCACTAATAACTTTAATGGATTCTGTTGGGATTTCAGGTGATAGACCAACTCAAAGCAGAGTGTTATTGGGAAGTTAAGTAGTTATCAGAAGTCATTGTTCTCAAGTAATTAAAAAATGGATCTCTTTTTACTCTAACCCTGAAATAAAACAGCAAAAACGGAGTGTGGCGCAAACATTTTCCTTTTTAAGTCACTTTTTAAGTCATTGAGATCATGTCAATGTTTTCTGATTTTATGTTATTTTATTTTTTTTACTTCTGAGTGGTTGGTTAGTCCTGAACCTGCGTTGGACAAATTCATCAGATAAGAAAAGTAAATGTCGTGAGTCCGGCCTCAAAACACACGCTCAGGACTTTAAGTGGTCAGAGCTCAGAAACTATTAAATGTAACTTTATTGTCTGGAATTTTCTGAGCTATTTTTAAAAGGCACAGTTAATGCTGCAGGTTGGTAACAGCAGACCAACCACAGGGATGTAGAGTAAATAACTTTGTAAGCTCCTGTATTCCAGCCTTCAACTTGGAAAAAACATCTTAATGTGACTGTGAAGGCTGCGCTTACTGCTCTGCATTATACTAAAATCCATGTTATGGTTTCTCTGGTGTCCTATTATTAGTTGTCTTCAAAGAAATATGCTTAAGCGCAGATTAATCTTGTGTAATAAGACGAAAGCTCCAGGACCCACACTCTTCAGGGACTCCTACCTCCCCTATGATTTGAGGTCAGCTGATGTATTTCTGCACGCAATGGTCTGCTGACCCACTGCAATCAGTCAAGGTGCATGTTCGCGTCTGTGTCTGTGCGCGCAGAGAAAGTCGCTCAGTACAGTTAGCTGGATGGCCATTAGTTCACTGTGTAATCGACCACAAACAATTTCCATCATTACCTGCTAATGAGATGTAATCTGACTGTGGGGGGATTTGGTGCAGATTGACATGCAGGTCGGAGTAATTATTTCTGCTGGTGTTTGTGGGCTTAATAAAGATTTGCTGGAACTTTGTAGTTTTTGCCAAGCACAAAATGTTTTGCAGAGTTGCAAATTGATGATGCAACTTGAAAGTGTTTTCCAAGTATTGTTGGAGTAAATGCTGCTTAACCACACACCAGACGCTTTTTTTTTTCTCACCCCGCCACCCTTACATTCCATGACTTTGCAAGAAGATAAAGTTGAATAATGGTCCAAAAGGAGCCTGGGGAATCATTTTTAGCTACATAGTAGTTGTGCAACAACATAACCAGCTCATGAGATGATAAATCATTTTAGGTTTTTGAATTATTTTGAGGAAAACTTTAAATCCTCAATTACTTTTGTTGTTTTCACAAAGTAAAAGTTTCACAAATTAAAAATCTAATCTAATCGGTGTGTCCTGTTCCAGTTGGAGGCCAGCAGTTATCATTAGCCAGTAATGGTAATCCCCCTGTGGTTCAAAAATTGTTCGTACCTCATTTTAATCCGTCTCTGTTTAAAGCTGACTTTCTGTTCAAATAAAAGTCTCCAATATAGACACAACAGCTTGTCAAGCTCCAAACAAACACCATTACATCTGGGGCTCATAATAATAGCTTACATGTTTTTAGCCAGACAAAGTCTCATGCAGCAACTCCATAACTCTTTGACAAGAAACATTTTGGCATTTTAATGTTGCACGATCTAGTCCTGGGAGATCTTGTTTGTACTCAGACTCCTGCAGCCTTTGAGAAACATTAAATCTTTCTACACTGTTGATCTGTTAATTGATTTGTTGTTTTCCTCTCTTCTGAGATTGGGTCATGGGGTAAATGGGTCAATAAGGTCCAGACATCCCACTACATCGGATGTGTAGGTCTTCCTGAATTCAATAAATTAGTTGACAATTTTTTCATCCCGACTAATCTGACGAAGCAATTCAGCCCTACATTTTGTCTGACTCGTGATCACACGCAGGGCAAGTCTGGACTTTCTGAAGTGAGGTTTGTTAGAGGGGCAGTATTCTAAAAATGTCTCCTTTGAGCTGTACATTGTTTTACAAAGTTGTTCCCTCATTAAAAACGTCCTGGGTCGTTGCCTTGACTCTTTAATGCGTGTTTAAGAAATCCTTTGAGCTGCTGTGGCAAACACCTTGGTGTACCTAGCCCCGCCTTTGAGACGCAGCTCCTCCTCTGAGCTGCAGTTTCCAAGCTTCTGGGCACCTCACCCTCTTGTCTCCTTCAGACTAGCCAGCAGCAATTAGCAAACACCTGGTAGAACTGCACATCTGTGGAGCTCATTATACAAGCTACGTATCAGTGAAACGTTGGTAAAACGTTAAATGATTAATAGAGGAGCCATGTTGTGACGTCTTCCTGAAGGCGGAGTTTCAGTAAGAGCAGGAGTGTTGAAAAGACAGAAGTCCAATTTTTGCACAGTATGTAACTTTATGAAAAAAATGTTGTTTTTATCTATTTGTTGAAACTGTCACTATGTAGTGGCATAATAGTACAATAAAAATAATCTGTGAAAAAAAAATCAAGCTCCTCTGCCTTTTCCCAGTGCCAACTAGAAGCAACCAATCAGAGCAAGGAGGCGGGTCTTAGTGCTGTTAATCATGCCCATTTGCACACCGTTGTTCCAAACTCCTCTTGATTTCTGCAATGATACAACGTCTCCCTGTTAATAGAGCCTTTTATAAATTCTAAGGCTATTTGGTGAAGACATATTAACGATTTTCCTGTAACGGCGACTTGTTTCTCCACAGTTTGCACATGCAGTAGCACATTCCCAGGGAGTGTTGACAGCGCTAAGATCCTCCCCCTGGCTCTGATTGGTTGTTTTTGTTCAGGAGCGGTAAACTTCAGATTTCTTGAGACGAGAGAAAGTGGAGCAGATCAATTGTGTTATATTGTCATAACACAGTGACAATTTTAACAAATATGTCAAACATTTTTCTCATAAAGTTACATATTGCAGCTTTAGGCTCCTTTTGGCAGCTCAGACATCCAAGAAGGCATTTTTAAGAAACTTGCAACAAAGTTAAAGCACTGGAAAGTGACATCAAAAACGTTAACATTTTTGTTAACGTTTTCGTTTGCTCATTTTAACGTTTCTTTTGCAATTTTTTCGTCTGTTTTAGGGGAGAAAAACTATGTAGTTTGAACCCCCACAACATCTTGTAGTTGTTAGTTGCAGGCAGCCGTGCTTTTGTTGATCCAAAGCCGTTGGAGAGGTTATCTGCTGGCTGCGTTCAATGTTTATACACAGGAAAGCAGACGGTGTGCAGAGTCATCCACTGAGTAAAGAAGTCTTTCTCACTCTGCAGCTCGAGTTACTGAGGAAGAGCCTGGCTCCGGCTTAAAACAACCAGATCAATTGTGCATACATCTGTGCTTGTGTAAAAATGTGTGTGTGAGAGAGAGAGAGAGAGAGGGAGGGAAAGAGGTTTAGGGGCTCATAAACCTCTTGGGCAAGTGGTTCTGACCCAGGTGCAGATTACTGTGTTTGACCTCTGACCCAGAGTGTGTGTGTGTTTGGTCATACGTGCGCAGGTGTCTGCTTGTAACCCCTCAATCCAATATGTTGCAATAGCATTTGTGTGTGTGTGTGTGTGTGTGAGTGTGTGTGTTGCCATAAGTGGCATAGGAGACAATAAACCCTGTTAGCGTTTCACCTCTCACCCTTTACTATTAAAGTGGAGGGAAAAAAGAGAAGGACGGGGGGGAAGGGAGACCAGAAAGGAGGGAGAAATGAGGCAATGCGAGTTAGTTTTAAACCCATAATAGTAAAGCTAAAAATGTGTTTTACCTCTAGCACATTTTCACATTCTGTCCTGTTGCATTTACTAGATTTAGTGTCCTGAATTGGGATTTTATGTGTCAGACCATCACAAAGTAGTGCATAAGTGTGGGGAGGATGAAAACGTTTCTAAAATTTGACAGAAAATGTGGTTGTGAAGAACCCCATGCAGTTGTGATGACATCTTTTAGGGTATGTCTCTCACAGCTTGGCAAATCTACATACTAATGGTTTCATGTTCAAAAAATTGGATGAGGGAAATTCAGAAATATTCTGAATTTAATAACATTATGGGGGTTGTTTTGAATTGAAATTGGATGTGACTCTATTTTGTGTAACCAACATGGAGGTGCTGTTCATGGTCCATGATGAAGGAATGCACAGTGTGTGTGGGGTTTGCCCTCAATACCCCTGCAGCAGGCAGTGTTGATTGTGGAATGGCATTGATTATATATGCGTAAAGTTTAGGCGTTTTAGTCAGAATAAGCTAAAACTGGGATATTCTGCAACAATCTAATCTTCTTTATTTTAAATTCTTTCTCTCTCCCGCTGCCCGTTAAATTCCTGATAACTCCAATAGAAAGCTTCCAACTTTTAAAATTCCCAGAATTTTGCTCAACTTCATCCAAACTTTTTTTCCAAAATGGCTTCCTTTTTTTCAGGCTTCCATAAAGGCCAGATTTATGATGTGTTATGATAGCAGAATCACTATGACTGCTTTCTTTTATTGATGTTCTTCTCATCCTGCCCTCCGCCGTGTCTTGGTGAATTGCGACACTTCTTCCGTTTGTCAGACGATAAATTGAACAAGGTTCTCATAGCGCTGGACATGGCTTTAAGACCCAGTTCTGCTTTGAAGTTCTCTGCTATAAAAACATCTTATCCATCTTTTGTGTTGGTCCATTGCATAAAACCCTTGAAGGAACGAAAATTAAACAAATCAAATGGAGACGTGAGCGGGGAGGGGGGGGATGAGAGCGGACCAGAAATCAAGCAGATGGAGAAGGAGGAAGACGTCGGCTCCTCGTGACGCCGGCGGTATGTTCGTTACCGCTTCCTGCAGCCGCTCGTCTCATGGTGAACGTCCATGCAGTCCCTGCACACGTGTGACTCCATGTAGTCGGTAGGAGCCCGGGCTCTCTCAGGAGCTGCAGCATGAGTCAGGAGGAAAAGTCCAACACTAATGTGGAAAAAAAGGCGGGCGGGGGGGCAAAAACACACACACACAAAAACCCTTCTGCAGATGGTCTTCATAGTTTACATTTTGTCTTCCTCTTTCAAGAATGTGTGTGTGTGTGCCTCAAAGTTCTCACGCACACTGTATTAGGGGCCAGCTGGGTTTGGCCTGGGCTCTCTACACATGAGCCTGATTATGACTCAGTATTGCATTACTGACATTCCTCCATAGATCTTTTTTTTTTTTTTCCCTCCACTCCTCTCTCTGCCCCCCTCTTTGCAACTGTTTAGCTCTTCCTTGACCCTTGCAGTTTTGCCCCAAACGCGTGGCACGTCATCCATTCGCCTCCGCATCCAATTAGTTCCCACTTCAAATTTTCTTTTTCCCTCTTTTTTTTTTTCTTCCCTCTTCTCGTGAATGTTCAAGCTGTCGGTGTGCATTACACATGTTGCTATGGCCCTAACACTTCTGCCCAGTATTTCACATGCAGCTGAGGAGGAGGAGGAGGAGGAGGAGGAGGGCAGGAGGCAAAGGGAGGGGCTAGAAATTGAAACCGTCAAGCCCGCTCAAAGGAAATGTCAGAAGATGCAGAAGAATAAGGGATGAGTCTCTCCGTCCTGCGATTGGCTCGGTAGTTTGAGCCCGTCTGCATGTGTGCTGGAGGAGTTGTGGGCGTGTCTTAAAAAGAGGGGGGAGAGATGGTGTGGCGCCATCAGTAAAAGGAGCTGACGGAGATAGTTTTTTGGACACGGGGGGGATCAGGTGGATGAAACACAACCCTGGAGATAAGAGAGTACGTGACAGGTAGCAGCTCCCTGGTTTAAAAAAAAAAAAAAAATCCCACTCTGGGTTAATCCTCTAGGAGGAGGAGAAGGAGGAAAGGAGCGACTGCTCATACCGCTCCTCGCAGCTCAGCACGGGAACAACGGGCAGCCTCCTCCGTCTCTCATTTACTTTCGTCCTTCCTCTGTCACTCCCCCCCCCCACCTCTCCTGCATTCGGCTCGCCAATCTGTCCTTCCTTTCCTCCCTCTCTCTCTCTCCCCTCCCTCGCTCAGTCTCCTCTCTCTCTCTCCCTTCCTGACTTCCTCCCTCCCTCCCTCCCTCTGTGTCCCTCCGTGTCACTGGAGAACGTCTCAGTGTGAAAATGCCATCCTGCTCTCCAGACTGTTGCCTCTTACAGGCTGTAGAGGTAAGGGACCTGTGTGTGTGTGTGTGTGTGCGTGCGTGTGCGCGGGTGTGTGTGTGTGTGTTGAGTGTGTGTGTTAAGTGTGTGTGTTAAGTGTGTGTTTCTTCTCCAGTTTTCTGTTCTGAGGCTTGTGTCGGGCTTTCCAGAATCGACCGAGTGTCAGTTTGGAAGCATGCTTTTTTTTCTTCTTCTTGGTTTAGTGCTTTTAAAAGTTTTCTCAAACAAAAACTCATGAGTCATGCATTAACTTTTTTTTGTTTTTCTTTTTTCTTGTCGGGGGGGCATGTGGGAAGAGAGGAGGCAGTCTTTGGGCTTTTGCACAGGGCAGAAAAAGTGCAGTGACGTTGTTTCGGATTTCAGAGTGAGCCTTTGTGTCGCTGTTCTTGCTCCTGGTGATGTTTTGTGTTTTTTATTTTTTCCCAGGCAGTCTACGTTTTAAATCCTTTTGAGTCATTTTATTTTATTTTATTTTTTTTAAACTTTGCAGAGCTTTCGTTCCGACTTCATTTTCCGCCCCCTCCCTCTCTCCTCCTCCTCCCGTCCAGCCCCCTTGGCCATCACCGGTTTTTCTGTTTTGTTTCATGTCATCTAAAGCAGCGGTTTTTCAGTTGCAGAAAAATATTCCTGCTTTGACGAGGGGAGAAAAACACACAAGCACGCACGCGTACATGAGGTTCTCCGGGCGTCGTGGCGTCATTTCTGTGGTTTGCAGACACTTTCTGATGTCGGTTCCCCCCTTGGTGAGAGAGTCCTGTGCGAGGGTTATCTGTGCAGCAGCGCACTCGAATGAGGGCAACATTACACCCGGTTTAAATGTCGCTTTGGGCACTGGGCTGGAATGGTTCAAAATGGCGCAACAATGGGAGGTTCTCCTGCTTTAAACCCGACCCGCTCGCAGCTCCAAGTGGTGACATTTTTAATGACAAAATTCAACACATTACAAACTCACCGACTTCGTTCAATCTCGAAGAGCGAGTGTGGGATTATTAAAAGAAGAGTCTTCTTTTTTCTGTATTGTTTTTTCGCGCGGACTTGTCCGAAGGTGTCCGTTTCTTGCACGTGGGATTTTTTTGCGGAGGTTCAGATGCATATTTGTTGGTGCTGGACGAAGTTTGGTTGTGTTGTGAACAAAAAGGGCTGAACTGAAGGCGCAGGGGCAGGCCAGCCTTTCCTGGACGTCATCCTTCTGGTTTTTTTTTATTTTTTTTTTAAAAACCCACTTCATGTTCGAGTGACAGAATCATGTGAACACTGCCTTTTTTTAAGGGTGGACCTGGTCATGGAGGTAAATTTAGACACTGCTGTTTAATTATTATTTTCTCCGCATAATCTAATTCCTGGGAGCAACTCGGGACACACCGTGCACCACACTTTTTTTTTATTTCTTTTTTTTCTTTTTCTCTTCTCTCTCCTCTCTCTTTCTCCTGCTCGTGGAAAACATGACCTCCACTGTTCTCGTGCTCATTTGTGCCGTGTGTCTCTTCAGATCGTGAAGGTTTGGAGTGAGGATGGCGCCGGCAAAGTGGTGGAGATTCCAGCCGACATGACGGCGAGAGACGTGTGTCAGCTGCTGGTCTACAAGAGCCACTGCGTGGACGACAACGCCTGGACGCTGGTGGAGCACCACCCCGTCCTCGGCCTCGGTAGGGGAACTCGTCCCGGCGTGGCTCTGACGCACCGAGGCGCCTGAAGGGCAAATAGCAAATTTTTGCCTTTGTAGAACTCAAACTTTGATCCTTCCTTACATTTTGCGTGGGTTCAGATTATCGCAATCAGATTTGAAGTGATTTTTATCGACGACGGCTACTTTTGTCGGACGTAATGGTGAACAAAAGCTCCGATATACACAGTTAAAACCATGTAAACCAAATTAACCTGGAATATGTTTAATATGTGGAAGGCAAACTGATCTCTTCCGTTTGCCTTCAACGGATCTCTTTTGTGCTTGTGGATCTTTTGGTGCCTCTGCTGGGGTAGATGGACTCTATCTGGGCTGTGCTGGAGTTTAGCAGGGGCTTTAGTGGCGCAAAGGAGCGAAAACCTGAGATTTTAAATAAATGGATGTGTTGGAAACGCTGTATTTGATGTCTCCAAATGAAGTCATATGTAACTATGAAAAGATGATGTGCTCGACTCACCTGTAACCTAACCCTCAACGTCCAAACTCATCAGTCTCACATGCTCCTCCTTTTGTTTTTTAGTGTGTATTTTAGTGACTGTGCTGCATTGCAACTAGAGCTGCACAATATGTTGAGTTGCAGTTGTGATCGCGACGTCAGTGTGTACAATATCACACTTTCAAAGGACTGCTTGGGTGCAGTATTTGACGGCGGGATAGGATTTCAGGCGCTTCTCTCCGATGATAAAATTGACAACATGGATGTTTCGTTTTCTTCCACCTGATCTGCATCTTGGATCACAAAACCGAAGGAGACTGCTTGTCACATTTTAAAGGTGTTAAAGAGGGCAGTTGGGAAAAATTAGCTTTAAGTGTATCTCGATTCTGCATACAAAGTGTTTTTGGTCCAGTTTCTACTTCAAATATCTTTATGCATTAAAATAAACTAAAACAAGTAACTTTTCAGCAGGATGTAGGAGTCGGTTTTAAGTGTTAATGTTGATGAAAAAGTACCATTTTACTCATATGACATTGTTCCCATCTCAGTGAAATAATCTACCAGCAAAACAAGTTATCAGTATCAATGAATTATTGATTTAAGCAAGGTCCTACATCTCACTGAAAAGTTACTTGTAAGTTAGTTTTGTCTTATTTCAAGTGTATTAATATAATTCCACTAGAAGCTAGACAAAAAATACTTGCCAAGATTTGTTTTTGCAGCGTCTCTAGAAAACGGTTTCCTTTCTAAAAGCTGCTTGCAGCTTTTGCGTCATTTCTGAACATCTCGCTAAAACTGGAAACGGCCAACTGAGTAAGAGAGGTGATGGTGCTTTGTCTGTGCATTTCAACCTGAAACCCTGGAAGTTGCAGATTGCAGTGTGGATGTGCATAATAAGGTTGTTTGGGCAGGGCGTTGAAGCCGGTGCTCCTAAACGCGTCCCGAGCATGGGCTGGATGCGCGTACGCCTGCATCTCCTGACGAGGGAGGTGTGGCAGCTGCGGGATTATCCGTTTTCCATGTTCTACTTACAATCCCTGCACCCTCCGAAAATAATTTACCCAAGAGGGGCTGGAAAGGGGAAAAGGAGAGAAGAAAGAGCCGCTTTTCCTCCTCACTTTTTTTTTGCTGGGACTCCCTTTGAAGCTTTATTAATTTCTTTTTCTTTTTTTTTTTTTCTTAACTGAATCTTTCTTTGTCCTCCTACCAGCATCGTATTTATAGAGTCAAAGAATCGCTTTGTGTGTTTTTCTGCTTGAGCTGTGTTTCTGGAAAAAGTACACTGAAGAGATGGAATGTGAGTTGCAGAGAGCGAGGAAGGGGGGGGGGACGAAAGAGAGAGAGAGATGAAGAAAAAGCAGGAGACAGAAAGAAAGAGGAGGTGTTTAGGAGGTGTGTTGGGGGGGGAGAGGATTTGGAGAGGGCGAGAGGCCTGGACTTAAAGCGTCATACCAGAACCTCGACGGGCCAATGGCGGCTCACCGTCGGACGAGCCCCTAGCTGTCCCGGCCAATCAATCTCCCGTTAACCTTGCACAGGAAATTCCCCTGCTTGTAGCCAGCGCGCCTGTGAGCGCGCACACAACCAGACATTTCCACCCCTGACGCGCAGCCACAGAGCTGTTTTTAGTACAAACTGCGACCGCACTTTCACAAAAAAATGTAAAAAAAATAAAACCTTTGTTTTATTAAAGCTTGAGTGATTTCAGAATGGTTAAAAAAAAAAAAATTAGCTGCAGGATAATGGTGTAACCTTTAACCGTCATTGTTCAGGAATAGTCATAGACAGACGGAGGAGAGGAAAGCAGTGAGTGGGCAGGTCAGGCTCTTAATGTGTGCTTGTGTATTTGTGGCTTGTACTTTGCTTATGGCTTTGCTGCTCTCAGCAATCAGCCTAAATACATGACATCATCCTTTCTGCAAGGCCCCCCTCCTCATCCTCACTTCCTCCTCCTCCTTCATCTCACACCACTTCTCTCCACCTTCACCTCCTCCCCGCCTGCCTCACAGTGCCTCTGCTTTTTTTCACAGCCCCTCCTCATTCAACATCTCAGAACTCCCTCTCCCTCCCTCCTTCCTCCTCCTTCACTTGTCTCATAGTAACGGCCGATTTTTCTTGCTGTGTCATTGTATGCAAGAGTTGAACTGGGGATGTGATGATAAATATAGAGGCAAAGCCCCCCTGCTGGTGGCGTGAATGGAGGATAAAAAGGACAGTTGATCTGAACACTGGTGCTCTGGGACTGGTGTGGCTAAGTCAGGTTAGCATTTCTGACTGGGTTTTATTCTATGCTGGGTTGTTGCGAATGGGTGTGTCTGCTGGAGCGGTGCAGGGGATGTCGACCCATGTTCTGTCGAAATTCGACACATTTTTGTAATGCGTTCAAAATCGGCCTTAGTTGACAAATTTTTGGGCTAAATCGCCACATCTCTGATAAAATTGCAAAGTGTGACATCAGGAGAAGGAAGTAAAGGAGTGAAACTAAATTGCTTTGCAAAAGTGTTGGTCGGCTTTGAATATGTTCCCATTTTGTTATAATACAGCGACACAATGTCGCACATTTTAGTAAAGGTTTAGTCAAGTGTATTTTTCTCCAAACTTTTGTCACAATTCTGGAATGAGTAATAATTTTAGCTTAAGGCCCTGAAGCTAACAGTATTTTGGGATGCTGATCAGGAAGACGCCTTCAGCCAGCTGTAGTTGTCATGCCAGGCCGCTAGATGGCGCTGTGACTGTAGCATGCGCTTTATATTTCTAATCAGAAATTGTGCTATTCTGAACAGGCAGGACACGGTACAGACTAGGTTGTGACAGAAACGAGAGGCTGGATGGCAACAAAAATATGTTTCGGCTCAAGCGAAGAGCGGCTCCGTGGAAACGGGGCCTTAGTTGAGAGTCTACTCGATTAAATTGATTGTAAATTTATCCAAGAGGCGCTTTTTTTTTTTTACGACCTCTTGGGTCTTTATGGAAAATAATTTCTTGAGGCCTTGCTGAAATATTTACTCTAGGGTGGAAGAAATAAAAGTTAACTTTACAATACCCAGAGGCACAAATTAATTGCCATTTTTCATTGCTTGTTATATAAAGCGACTTTAATTACTTTTCCCTTTTTTTCCAATTCTAAAATGGCCAAATCCTGGTGTGTATTTAAGCACAGGACACACATCATTCACCAAATTGACAATGGTGGAAGCAATGCCACTATCGCAGGAATCTCAGCCGTCCAAGTTCACATGCATCGTTTTACAATGCAATTCTCATAAAATGCACAATTGGAATATTAACATTGTTACAGTAAATTTCACTTCTGCTATCGCACAGTATAGTCATTTCATTTCTCTCCACTCTCATTGGCTACCTTTCAAACCTTTCCCTCCTTCCCACTTGACTAAAACTTGTAATTATATTTAATCTCCCTGCAACATTTTTGCTGGATTTTTATTAGTTGACAAAAAATGTCAAACAGTTTCATCTTGGCATTAGTCATTCTGGCTTTTTTGTTCAGTTCCTCTTGGCAAAAACTAGCGAAGCCCTTTCGGCGACTAAATTAACACAATAACCATTTGGATTTGTGTGTTTTCCTGGGATTTTATATGATGGGCCAAACAAAATGTGCCTGATTGTGAAGTGGGGCAGAAATTGACTTTTTTTTTTTAAATGAGAATTTTAAGGAGTAAATTTACTGAAGGAGAGATATGCCAGTAGACAAATAGGAGACAAGGCAATTATGTGCAAGGTGTTCTGGCTCAATGGGACTAAAATTAAACCTCCTACTCCACAATACAGAACTTGCACCAGAAAACTTAGCACTGCATATAACTAAATGCATATCTGGAACAAACTTAGGGAAAATTGTAAAACAGTCGAAACACTGAGATCCTTTTGGATTCACCTGCTTAGAGGCGCTTTTGTACCATAATAAATGAAACACTAGCCAACATTTTGATGTGTGACGACGACACTTGGAAACATTTTAGATTTCAATAGTTGATTTTCATGTTTGAATGACGTGCAGCACTTTGAACTGCCTTGTTGCTGAAATGTGCTGTGCGAATGAAATTTGATTTTGATGGAGCGGCGCCAAACGATGGGGGACATCATTTCCATCTGCATATCCGACTAAAACGTTCCACTTAACAATTTAGCACTTGAAGTTCTAAGACCATGTGAGTGATTTCAAAGACGAGGTTTTTCTCACCGACACGGTGCCGACTCTGCTTCTGTTCTCACAGAGAGGTGTGTGGAGGACCACGAACTGGTGGTTCAGGTGCAGGCCTCCATGAGCAGCGACAGTAAATTCCTCTTCAGGAAGAACTATGCCAAATATGAATTCTTCAGGAACCCCCTCGTGAGTTTCTCGCATCCCTGATTTTACCTCTCTGTGACTGCTTGTTAGCATGCAGCTCCTTACACACACCCTCACACACACACACACACACACACTGCAGAGTCCTTCCAGTTATTAATTTCCCCCCTTGATAGTTTTGGGAATACACAGCTAAGGGATAAACATTTTGTTTTTACCTTAAATGTAACAAGACGATCACATTTTCATATTTTGTTTTCTCCTCGACTCAGTCGAGAGCGGCGGTTCCCATTGCAGGGGGGGGAGGGCCTGAAGTGTGAAATAAACTTCAGTGGAGTTTGAAAGCAAAATATGTGTATAGGTTTATGCCTGGTTGAACGATGTTTGCGCCTAGTTGATTTTTAATTATTTTTATTTTTGCGGGCGGGGGGGATTTTACTGTAGTCCATAGGGGGGCAGAAAATCTTTGGAAACCACTGGTCTGGAGGAACGGAGTCTGCTCTGTGAACCTGTGTTTCAGCACATGCTGCTGCTATCATGTTACAAGCACATTGACTATAAATCAATGCTCGCATGCTGATGTCTGGTGTAATGTTTCACCATCTTTAGGTCAGTATGTCAGGAGGCAAACAGTTAACTAGCAGTAAACATTTAGACACTTTGAGCTGGTGCAAAGATTCCCTCATGCTGCCCACAAACGGAGCATTTCTGTGGTTTTTCCACTGCTGTGAAGGTCCAGTCCACACATTAATCTGCTTTTACTTACTGTGGAAGTTTTGTTTTCAAATTTGAAACACTAATAATGTGACTTTTTCCATCGAAAGAGGAATACATTTGTTTGTATTTTTACTTAAAACGCTTCTCAAGTTTTTATTCAAGTTTTTAAAAAGTATTAAATGATGAAAAGTTTAAATGATTTCAAAAGTAACTAAAGTTGCATACTTATGTTAACCCATAAGGCAGCTTATTTCATGGAATACTTTAAAATAACTTGTCACTTAAAATATTTGGGATGGAATATTCAGGAAAGAAACAAATGGGATAATATTAAACAAAACTTTAATTTTAATTTGCTGTAATCCAACTTGGAGACGGTGCCAACTCAGTTTAATTTGACGAATCAAAACTAGTTTCACGCTAAAATCTATTAAAACAGCCAAGATGGGTTAGAGTAATGGGTTTTATTGATTATACAGATCTGGCTGGGTGTGTTTGGGAAATGAAACGTTTTTTTTAAGTAGGTTGACTTATGAATAAGGCTGGGAGCCAAGGCTTTTTTTCCTCAATAAATACATTTTAAATTAAAACCATTTACCTTTATGGTTTTAAATAAACCTTTTACCTTGATTTAAAACCAGTTTCAAATGAAACCAGATTTTTCTGTTACTCATGGCATCTTTGTCTGATGCTAAAACCAGTTTGATCTGAAACATTTAATTGGTATGAAAAAAACAAACTGCAAGTAAGCAAATATTTGTCCATTATATGCAAATATAAGAAATAAAATAATAAATAGCTATTGCAAAGTAGGATCCAATATATAAAATTAACAAAAATGTCCAATAAAAGTTGCAATTTGCAAAGAGAAGATGTGTAAGCGATATTTAGCTGGAAGCCTGGGAATATTAACAACACAGCGACTGAAACATGTTGAGTTCTAACTGGATTTTCTCATGATGAACAAAACGACTTAGCATATTGAAAGTAACTCTCTGCTGGCGCATTTAGGAGGAAAAGCTGGGTGGATATTTGCTGCAAAGACATGGGAGCGAAAGAATCAGAGCCATTGAATAAGATCCAGTAAATCAAAGCTGCACAGTGTTCGTTTGTTAGCGATGTAGCCTGAAATCATTTTAAAAAATGAGGAGCACTTTTAATAAGCTGCTCAATGTCTGTTTGCACCTTTGCAAAGTGATTTTCAAGCTTCTTTTTTGTTTTGTTTTTGGTTTTGTTGACTCGAGCATCGCAGCAGTTTGACATGCAGTCCTTCGTGTCTCAGGAACCCGGTGCCAGCCAGCCAGGCAGTGTTAGCTACCCTGCATGGCATCTATCTTCTGGTGATGTGAACTCAGCTGGGGGCTCTCTGCAGCTGTATAGAATGACATTACTGGCGGGATGATTTAGGTGTGTGTCAGCGCCAGCAGGTGATCTCAGCTCTGTGGTAATGAGCACAGTAAAACAGCAGAGTGCTGGCTGCAGCCTGTCAATCACGCTAAGAGTGGCGCTGCTGGCTAAAGGGGATTACATCAGCGGGTGAGATCATACTGCATCTACTGCAAGGCTGGAGTGCCCTCTTTCACTTCCCACCACTTAGCATTTGAGCCCTCATGCCCATTACACACACACACACACACACACACACACACACGCACACACACACACACACACGCACACACACGCACACACACTCGCATAGATCTATTCTGTAAAAAGAGATGCTGTCCTCTCTTAGCTCTTGCATGCTCTAAGTGGTTTCAGGTGACTGTCTTTCTTTGTCCCTTTCTCTGACAGCCATTGTCAGCGTGTCGGTTTGTGTCCTTCTTTCCCATCCAGAACTTTTTTCCAGAGCACATGGTGGCTTTGTGTCACGAGTCTGACGGCTCCATCCCTCAGTCACAGCTCTTACAGGTGAGAAAGTTACCTTCTAAAAAGTTAAAAACTAATTTAACGTCCTGGAGATTCGCTGTAAATATCACTTGCATCTCATCGGATGCACAGATTGCTTTGCGGAAGTTTTCGTACCTCTGGAGCGATTCTCATTTTGCCACTTTCCAACCCCAAACTCTAGAGAAATTAATGTTATTTGTGGTTTTAAGTGTCAAACCAGCACCAGAAAATGCACATTTGTGAGGAAGTGGCCAGTTTATCAACAAAAGTGATGTGTGTCTTTAAATGCTGTGAGAATCTGAAAAGTGTTTCACAAAACACGTGGTGTTCAGACCCAAATTACTTTGACTAGGGCATTTTATCAGACTGAAAAAACACAAAATTTAACAAAGTCCAGCCCTAATTTCAATTCAGAATTTATGGAAATACTTTGAATTAGAAGCTCATGAATATTTTTTTTTATTAAATTTGACAGAGCTTGAGCCATTTGCAAAACAAAGTACACTTGAAAAAAGACAAAACAAAATTACAAGTAACTATTCATGCTATAACAGCTTGTTTTGGCTCAATAATTCCTTAATAGTGATGAAAAAAGTTCCAAATATAAGTGAAATAATCTACCTAATTTATAATGTGAGAAAAATGTCTTCTACAAGAAACCAGTCCAAAAATACTTGGTACAATTTTGGGTTTTTGCAGTGCAAAAATATGCAAGCATATGATTAAATATGATTTGACTTCTGGAGTTGTACTTCGGGTTGTTGACCTTTGCCCCCAGTTTCAAGTCTTTTGTACTTTCAAAATGTTTTAGTGGAAATATCTTGGCAAGACATTTGGTCCAATCTGCCAGTGAACCAAGCTCTTGTTCATCAATATTAAGGAATTATTGATTTTAAGCAAGCTACTACGTCTTGCTGAAAGTCGCTTGTAAGTTAGTTTTGTCTTATTTCAAGATAAAATTGAAAAGTTAAATTTGTTAAATTTCATGTCTAGAAGCAAATGCAACTTGTTTCAGAAAATGGTCAAGAGGTGAAAACATTTTTGAAAACAATCCTGACGGCACACCAGACAAAAGGCATTCCAGGTTAAAAACCTGCAGAAATGAACGTGACAATTATAGCAGAATTGCTTCTGCTGCAGATCAGCAACACAAAAAGAGCATCAAGCTCGATGGGCAGAGCTTTATATTCTGCCAGTGGAAAAGTAAAATAAAAATATTGATACAAAAATGGACGGGAGCCGTTATGATTCATTTTGTCCATTTAATCATGTGCGTAATCCATCCATGCTGTTCTTGTTTGGTGTAATTTTGCTTTTAATGTTTATTTTTAGAATTTTCTGAACTCCAGCAGCTGTCCTGAGATCCAGGGCTTCCTGTACGTGAAGGAGCCGGGAAGAAAGTCCTGGAAGAAGCTCTACATGTTCCTGCGACGCTCAGGCCTTTATTACTCAACTAAAGGAACATCCAAGGTGAGAAACATTTTTTTTTATCCTCAACTAACAAGATGGTGTACCAACTTTTTTTTTTTTTTTCTCATTTATAACCTGTAATCTGTTTTCTTTCTGTCCCACAGGAACCCAGACATCTGCAGCTGCTCTCAGATCTGGAGGACAGTAACATTTACACCATCATCACGGGGAGGAAGCTTCACAACGCTCCTGCAGATTTCCAGTTCTGCATTAAGGTATGCCCGGCGTGTTTTCTGCCATCCCAAGCGACTTCTCCGACAGAGATTTGTGTCGTTGGGTTTAGCGATCTGAGCTTTTTCTTTATCACAAAGACTTCCCAGTTCAGGCGCCAACTTGTGGTCTTTAATGCCACCCCTTCATAATAAAGAGACTCTGCTCCCTCTTTGCTCGCAGGGTATCATGTGTGTGTATCTGTGTCAGCGGACACGAGGGTTAACGCCGCCCACCAGGGGGTTAAACACAGCCTCTGCTCCACGCGTTATCTGTGGTGGGTCACCTGCTGATCTGGGATAAGCCTAGTGGGATAAGCTCTGGATGGTAGAGCAAGTCGCCCCCCTCTAAACCTTTCAGCTCTCTTTTACACTTGATGGGGGCTGGGGGATCCAAAGGTTGCCTTAAAAGAGGAAATATTTCCCTTTTTCCACCATTTGGCTCAGTTTTTATTGGTCATGGATAATGAAAATCTATGAAAAAGCTGAAGGTGTGTAAGTAAATACGTCTTCAATCGCGGCATAACACTTTCTAACCAAAATTCAGTGCAAGTACATTTATTTAGTTTGGACAAAAACTAAGTCTCAAGTGATAGATTTGTGCAAAGTGTCATGTTTTGTCACCAATAGATAATGAAAACAAAATACAGAAAGCAAAAGAAAACAATCCTGTTCGTTGGCTCTGATGTGTGGTTGGAAGCTCAGCCTGTCAGTAACTTTTACTGGACGATAAATTGTCTCAGTGATTATTGAGATGAACAATAATGTTGTTTCGAGGCCATTTTCAAGTCATTTAATGTTAATAACCGCAAAAATAATGCAAGTTTGCTCTGTCAGAGACCATTAAACTTTAATTTTGCTTAGAACATTTAAAGCTGGATCTGGAAGACATCTGAAACGTCCAGAATAATACGCAGGAACCAAACCGAAATAAAAATCCCGCACAGCATAAATAAAATGGACTATGAAGTCTCTCTAAACAAAATTGCCCTTCCGAATACATCCTTCATAAGAAAGAAAATGATCAGGCTATTTATTTATCCTGTGATCAATTAGCTATTGGGACAGGCTTATTGGAAGCTAATTTTGTTCTCAGAATTAGGGAAAAAAAAAAATCCTCGGACGCTCTCTGAAGTCCCCTGTTCAGGTGGTAAAGCTGGACGTTTTCCACCAACACCAACCACTAAATCCAAAACGGTTGCCATGCATCGCTGCAGGAGCATTGCTACCTGCAGCGATGCATGTTTTTGGCTGGATGAACATGCAACCTTCACATTTTGGTTGTGTTAAAACAGTTGACTTGTTCTGCCTTTTTAAATAATTGAAACCAGCTAAAATATTCCCAACAAGGTCTGAAGCTAACAAGTTCAAACATGCATAAAACATAAAATCTCCTCTTTAATGAGCAGTCACACAATTTCACTGGCCATTTTTCAGGGCTCATCAAATATCGGTGATGAAACGATCAATTGTTGCGTCCCACAGTATCTGTCTTTTTAAAGATGCTGTGGGAACCTTTTGAATTCTCCAGACTGAGATATTTCATAATAGCGGCTGTCAAAATCCCTGTTCCCTCTGAAAACACGTCGTTCAAATAGAGATCATTAAAGCGCGACCCTGGTGTTATGAAACATAACAGTTTGGATAGTTTTGTGTGCCGCGGAATCGGGGCTCGGCCGTGTTTGTGTTCCCAATGTGTTTCTCATTAATTTCAAACCCCGCTGTGTCCTCTGCTTGGTTGACAGCCCAATAAAGCCAGGAGTGACTGTAAGGAGCTCAAGATGTTGTGCGCCGAGGACGAACAGAGCAGGACGTGCTGGATGACTGCCTTCCGACTGCTCAAAGTAACCACGACTCTTTTATTTGTTTTGGATCCGAGTCCGCGGCTCTAGCATCTGATTGCGTCTCCTCTGCCGTCTCCGCAGTACGGGATTGTCCTGTACCAGAACTACAATGTGCCCCTGCAGAGGAAGGCTAACAACTCGTCTTTCTCTGGGCCCGTGGTGAGCGTCTCCTCTCTGCCGTCGTCCCAACACCGCCCAGCTGTCACGTTTCCCTACTTAGCAAGAACCACTTCACTGTGATCTAGGAAAAACAAAACCCTGGGCCACCAGAGCTAGTTGAAACATTTCTGGCCAAACGTTTGTCACGCTGTGCTTGAGGGACAGAGGAGCGAAGGCGTAAAGGAAACATTTATTAAAATGTCACACAGTTACTTCACTGAATTCAAAGATTATTGGCTGAGTTAGAAATGGAAACGAACGTAGAAACGGCATTTATTATTCAAAGAGGAAATTTAGGTGGAGCGACGATATGAAATTACTCGCAACAGGTTTTTAAACAATAATATTCTGTACAAGGTTATAACAAAAACTGCTGTGCAATTTTTAGAAAGGGATTTTTCCCCCCCTGAAAAAAACCTACATAATGTGCATTTGTATTAAACATAAAACCTGCAGATAACAGAAGTGCACCAACGGTGGAAATTAGTAAAAAAAAAAAAAACACAAAGGGATTCAAAAATTGTACAAAAATTTGGTTCTGATGGGAAATGAGACAAAAACCTATAAAAAGTATTAATTTAATGCAAACAGTGGATCAAAAAAAAATAAATTAAAATGCAAACAACGAATAAAATCAAAGTTTAATTCTCTATAAAACAAAACTTTCCCTCAAACCAGTGGATAGTTGAGACCAAAGCACCAGGCTGACGACTTTTATCATCCAGTTTTTGTTTGGTAGAAAGAGAAATAAGAGAAAAACAATAAATTATGCGAATGGAAATTCTTGAGCTTGTTTTAATTTATCATGCTATTGACTGATATATTGCTTATTACGATAGACGGACCAGCGGGTACGGCCCAGTTTGTGTTTTACATAAAAACCCTATAAAATCTAAAAAAGTTTAAGAAGTAGGTTATAAATGCTGCAATCTTTGACATTTAGTTTGATTCCCAGTTTCTAGAGCTTTTTCTTGTCAGCACAAAATATAATCCAAACATATTTCATGTCAAGAAAAAGCTTTAGTTTCAGAAAAAAAATTTTTTTGTTCTTTTTCTTTTTTAAAAAAAAAAGGTATTTGTTTGTTAGAAAAGCTTTTCCTCTGAGGTTCAAGGGGAACGTGGACGATTTAAGCCGTGCGGTCAGAAATCCGGGCTTGTGCTTTTCCTCAGAGGAGCATTTGTGGATTGACTAAAGTGGGTCTGTGTGCAGACAGGATTTGTCATGCTTCAGTGACTGTGTCTGGCTTGTTTGACCTCTGACCCTTTTTTCTACCCTCCTGTCTTCCCCCCCCCCCCCCCTCACTCCAATCACTACAACTCAACCCCGTTTCTCGTGCGTCCCTCCCCCCACGCCCTCCGCCTTTCCTCCCGACAGCGGAGCGTATCCGAGAACTCGCTGGTTGCCATGGACTTCTCGGGAAGAACCGGCCGCGTCATCGACAATCCCGTCGAGGCCCAGAGCGCCGCCCTGGAGGAGGGACAAACTTGGAGGGTGAGCAGGTTTATAACCTAGAAAACGACAAAAAGCTGACATTTTCTAATTTTGCCTTGAGGTCAGTGTTCTGGGTTTACTCGTCGCGTCCTCCTCGCTCTGCGGAGGATTTCTTTGACACAGACGGGACTTTTTGTTCCGACAGTGATTAATGTCGCTCTGCCTCAGTAATTTCTGCACTTTGACGTTCTCCACCAGGTAGTGCCTAGTCAGGAAAGTGAATACGGTGAACTATAATGTCTGCACTGGTAGCATGACCAGAGACAAATAGAAACACCTGAAGCATTTCTCACGAAATCCTGGATTTAAATGTTTGTTTCTAAAAATGTTCTTTTGCAGAATAAAATGAACAGAAGCAAAAGTTTTGAATGAAAAGGAGTAGATGGAAGAAAAAACAAAAACGCATGTAATCTACCACTGCTCTCAAAACTCATTTAAATCTGCTCTGTTTGGTTATAAACTTTAAAACTAGAGATGCATCATTATCGGCAATAATAGTGGAGAAAATTATAGATCCGGCATCTGTGACAGATCCATTCAGTTCTCTGAGCGACATCATGCTTTATTTATTTCACATTGCAGGTCTTTTTTGTCAGACTTCAGATATCTGCATCGGAGAATCCAGTTTATTAGATGAAGTACATGTAAAAAGCCAAAGAGTGACGCCTCCTTTAGTTATGTACTTAATGGGGTTTGATTTTTCTTCTTATAGAAAAGAACCCACCGTATGAATGTCCTGGGCAGCCCCAGCCCCCTGCACCCGTCCTCCATGAACACAGGTACTCCCACTGAAACCACCAACACCAGTCTGCCTGACGGCCTCCCCCACCACCCCTCCTAGTCTCACACATTTTTGTTTGTCCTCCCAGTCATCCACAGGACACAGGTGTGGTTCCACGGGCGCATCATGAGAGAGGAAGCCCACAAAATGATTATACAACAAGGCCAAGTAGATGGGTGAGTTCACAGATTGTTCATAAAAGTAAGACGTTTTATGAAATGGACCAAAACAAGCAAGGAAATATTTCAATGTTTTCCCACTGCTGTCATGAAAAGCATTGAGTTCTCTTTGATTTGGCAGCATCAAGCATTTGTCAGTGTGTAAAACCTGTTTTACTTAAAACGTAAGTGTTTGCCCAGCTTTTATGTTTTTGTCCACTTTCCTGTCAGGTTGTTCCTGTTGCGGGACAGTCAGAGTAACCCCAAGGCTTTCGTGCTCACCTTGTGCCACCACCAGAAGATCAAGCACTTCCAGATCCTACCGGTCAGTGAAGCAAAGCATCACACTCCTGATAAGAACCACAGTCAATGTCAGCCAGCTGTTTTACATTGTTGCAAAAAAAGTAAATCAATTAAAATGACAGAAGATGAAAAACATTGTTTTGGTTTTTTTGAATGTCCAATTCTGACACCATGGTTTTAGCCCAGAGTAAAGATTTGACCTAAAAAAATCCCCCAAACATTCATGAGAAAGATTCAAACTCCTTTTCTTCGAGCAAAAAAAAAAGCGACTTTTGGGTTTTTGTCATTTCAAGATGACACAGATAAGTTTGTCGCCTGCATGAATAAACAAATCAAAGCTCCGGCAGCTGGAGGGCTTTTAATCAGACGCGCGGCGCCTGTGCTCCTGCCCCGCAGGTCGAGGAGGACGGCCAGGTTTTCTTCAGCCTCGACGACGGCGCCACCAAGTTCACGGACCTGATCCACCTGGTGGAGTTCTACCAGCTCAACAGAGGAGTGCTGCCCTGCAAGCTCAAACACCCCTGCACCGCTGTGGCCTTGTGACACTTCACCCACCTGACACAGCTCTCCCCCCACTTTTTTTGCACATCAGAAGATTTCCCCCTATTGCCTGCTCCCTCACCGACTAGGCAGGGTTGAGGAGAAGGAGAGGAAGAAGAAGGCTGTGGGGCTTTTGGGAGCGGACTCGGCTCCGGCACCTGGTTTGTGGTGTTTTTCTCCGCCTTACCGCCGTTCGGACTGTGGCGTCGCGGCGATAGCTTTGTCCGGCTCCAGCGACGTCCCTTTGTTGTTGTTCTTTTTTTTTTTTTTTTGTGTTTTCCCCGGAGGGTCCGGTAGGTTCGTCAAACGCCAAAAAAAGTTGTGAAAACGCAAGACCACTAAAGCGACACGTTTTACAGCAGGAGTGTTTGAGGGTCTTTCGAATTGATCTCCCAAACCCAAACCCCCTCCCCCCTCCAGGCCGGATAAGCTGTGGCGCCCGCAGGGAGCGCCACCCTCTGACTTCCTCACTGATTATCAGGGATGGACGGGAACCTCGCTGGCTCTGACTGAAAACCGGATCCAGGAGTTTCTCAACCTGTGCAGTCCAGTCTGGATAAGCTGACACCCCCGTCCCTCTCTCCTCATCACATTAGCAGGTTGGATGTGACGTGTCCACAACCCCCTTCCAACTCCACACACTTTGGTGCAACCGCCAGTCCCGTCGCCTCCACGGAAGCTCAAACGGTCGGGACAGACTGATGGACAGACAGACAGACGGTCGGTCGGATGGACGGAGGGAGGGAGGGAAGAAGCGGCCGAAGGCGAGGCGAGCAGAGCAGCGGCGATGGCGAGGGTTCGCTTAAAAGAAAAAGAAAAAAAAAAGGACAGAGGAATGTTTAATCAGGAAGGCCGTAACAAGCCTCTCTTGTAGAGTTAATTACTTGATGTCATTTAATGCTGTTTTTTATTCATGTCAATTCAATGCAGAACTAGTTTTGCACTCCTGGGCGGACAGGCAGCAGCTCTCTGGCTAAAGCGAAGCCGCCTCCTTTTTCTCCTCCGCTCTGTTTCTGCAAAAGGCGCGCGCATGCGACTCTCCGCCCGCTCCGATTGGACGACGGCGGCGGCGGCGGCGTGTGAGGCGGAGAACCAGCCGATAACGCAGGTCCCATCAGAGAGGTTTAGGAGCGTCTCAAAACCTCTGGTGTGGCTTGCGTCGTCCTCGTCGTCCTCGACATCAACACCACCGCGATTTAATGAATGTGCTCCTGAACCAGCTGCAGCTCCTCGAGACTGAGGAAGAGGAGGAGGAGGAGGAGGAGGAATGCTAATTTTATAGACTCCTGAAAAATGTCCAGCCCCCGAAACTTCTACCGTTTCTTTGTTGTTTTTCTTTTTTTTTTTTTTTAATCAAAAGGGTTATGTTTGTCGGTGAACCTGTTTCTGAATGTTTTCCTGAGTCTAATCCGAGTTCAGTGCTTGCACGTTTGAATCATTCTGATTGTGGTTGGAGCTTTTCCCGCTCGGATCCTGACCACTGTTCCCTCCTACAAAGCAACAAAAGCACTCTCGTAACTTTTTTTTTTTTTGGTTTCGTTTTGTTTTGAACTTTAAATATGGAATTTGAACAAATGACTTGAAATGTGAACCCGGTCGTCCCGTCGACTGAGCTTCACTTGCCTTAAGTGAAAACGATGAGCCATGCGTATGAAATTGAAGAAGCGATCATAAAATGCACATACAGTGAGACGTTTGCGATTTGAAGGCGGTGGAAGGACGTCTGGAGCGACTATGTGAACCAGTATGTCGAGGGATAGCGCTAGATTTTGGGAAATTATCTTTCTTTTTTGCTTTTTTTTTTTTTTTTTTTGCCACTTTTACCTAAATATGGATTTTTTTTTTTTTTTTTGCGTTTGTAAATTTATTAAAAATAATTTGAGATTTTAGTTGAACAAAAGCTTGAATTTTACTCTGAGATTATAAACTGATATTTAAGTTACACATTAATGAAAAAGCATTAACGTTTTTGTTTTGTTTTTTAAAAATATAAATTAGGAATTGTTTTTTTTTTTTTTTTTTTTTCCAGAGCCATGTTTCTGGGTGCTTGTGCTATCTTGATTGTCAAAATTATTATTTTGTCCTGAATTTTTACCCACATCCCTCATGTTTGTTTGTTTGTTTGTTTTTTATTGACGAAAGATCACAGCTTCATATTTACCATACAAGCAATTATCTTGTCTAGAGTCTTGAAGTTTAGGCCACAAATTTATAGGTTTGTAGATTTTAAAATGAGTTGCGTCAAACTAACAGGACCCACATGACAATGGGTATGTTTACATGCACTGCAATATTTCTATTAACCCAGATTAGACATTTTCCTGACGGAAGGCTGACATGTTGGGTATTGATTTCCAAAAGTGCCAAAAATGTCGTAAATAAATAAATCATTCGATAACTTATTTTTCCTTCAACCAAAAAAAAAAAACTCTGAATGTTTCCCATAGCATTCAAATTATTTTTAAATCCATAAGGTATTTATGTAAAATTAGTTGAAATCTGTTTAAAAATAGTTATTTAAGTATTTATTAAGTTTTCTCTTGGTTTATTTGTCGCCGGACACAAAAAAAAACCCCTTTAAAATTCTCTGTGTCTTGTCACATAATGTGTGATTGGTTTATTTGCACAAACTTCAAACCAATCGTCTTCTTGAGAGCAATGTTAGCCCCGCCCACTTATTTTGAGGGGTAAGGCTCCCATTGAAAACGACTTGGAAAGAGCTGCTGTCCTTTAAATGAATTGATAATAAAAAAAATAATGCAGGAAACATATTCAAATTGTAAACATTAGAGTTCAGTTTGTTAAATTATAGATTTTATAAATTATTTTTTGTGTTTTTCATGTGTTTGTTAAAGATGGTAACATATTTAAGAAACCATTTAGATGATTTATCGTTTATGAAATTTGGGCACTTTTGGACTTCCGTAATAACCAGCCTTTTTGCAATCTTTTTACTTCATATGAGCGAGAAAACGGCTACACTAAAACCACTTGCCTGGATTTTTTTATATATATATCTGCAATTAGAGTAACAAAACGTTAAAACCTTTGTATTCTGACTGAAGTTGTTATGGTCTACCATCTTTAACGTAAAAGTGAGGCGCGCACACGGTGACGGTGAGGTCACAGAGCAAAAACTGTAAGTAGGATCGGCATGAAAATGTGGAATCAGTCTGCCTGCGGTTGGGTATGATGGAGGATCTGTGATGCTGTGGGCCTGCTCCTTTTCATCCTGAATCACCTGGACCTTTTCAATGAAAAAATAAACCACAGAAATGATAGACCAGAATAAAGAAAATTATTGCTCTTTCCTGCAGTCATCTTATTCTCCAGATATAAATGTTCCAGACGACCTTTTGGATGAGCTAAAGGAGGATCTACAGCAGATGCATGAAAAAAATCCATCTGTCTGTGAAAGGGCTTAATAAAATCTGAATTATTAGGATTATTACTCATAAACACTGGAATTGTCCATATTATGAAAGATTGCTGTGCATGTAAACTTTAACTAGACCTGTTTTAAAGCAGAATACAACCCTTGTAAACCTCCCTGGTCTTAATGCGTGCAGAAAAAAAATATCACATTATCCAGATTTAGCAAAGATCCTAATAGGAATTTTTTTCTCTTCAAAACATTGTTTCAAGTTCCACAAATTCAAAGACTAAAGCCTCTTTTTTTGGGGGGGGATATTGTTCATTTGTTTATTTCTGAAAAATCACTGTCAGAAACAGTTTAATCTCCCCCTATAATTATACAGAAACACATGAAACGTTTGTTGTTGTTGGTTTAGCAGAAAAGCCAAATGTGACGGTGTTCGTCATGTATTTATGCGAGGGCAGTCTGGATGAAGTTCTTGCCTGGTTCAAGTCTTTTTACAAAACATTTTCTGAGCAAACCGTCCACAGGCTGAACGCATCGGAGGATGGCGCAGCCACACGTCTGTCAAAACAATAACACCAGAGGTCGTTAGAAAAAACCCAACCCAATCGAAATAAAACCGGCGTGAATTACTCCGAGAAAGACGAGACCATCGTAAAATGTAGCAAGCTTCTGTAGCTTCATAGAAGTTCACTTTAATTTTATTTTTTTGTCTTTGTTTTGCTTTGTATTATGGACACAATTTATGGAAGACACTGAAAAAGACACTATGGGAAGTTGCTAAGAAAGGCGTGGCCAAGGGCAACACGTGAAGTGAATCGGTAAAATTTGTGCTGTTGCTGTAATTCATCTCAGATGTCAGAACAAAAGTTTCCATTGATGGATTTTATCTTCCAATAATTGCAACTGTTATTTTAGGGGGGGATTTTGAGGAGATAAAACATGTTCATACTCCGCCTCCTGAAAGAGAACTATAGTTAGAGTGTGTGTGTGTGTGTGTGTGTGTGTGTGTGTGTGTGTGTGTGTGTGTGTGTGTGTGTGTGTGTGTGTGTGTGTGTGTGTGTGTGAGAGAGAGAGAGAGAGGACACCTTGCCAAAAATAAATAGATACTGAGTTTTGTCACTGATCCACAACTCACCAGTCGTCTGAACTCCGGTTGAGTAGCTCTGTGCTCCACTGGTCAGGCCTTCCCACATCCTGCTCCACCCACCTATGTCCAGCCAGTAAGCTATCATTTCGTAAGCGTAGAAAAATGTTTCTGTTTGGCATATTTTAATGCCAAAACTATTTACTATCCTCTTTTTATAGACACGTTAGAGGAGCACTGCTTGTCAGATGGCTGAGATCAAGTGAAGGGAAAGATTCAGAGCAGACGGGGGTTTGTGCTTTTGGGCTGTGCTTTTGCCAAGCACAGCCCTGGCAAAAGTATTCACACTTTGAAACGTACCATCACAAATGTTTGATTTTTTTTTTTTTTTTTTTTTTTTTGGGGAAACCAAATGCATTATAGATCTGAACTTTGAACTGGGACATTGTAAACTCTTTGTTTACTGGGCCAAAATTGTGAGCTCAAAAGTAACAGCGAGCCAAAAAATACATAATTTGCACCAAAATTTTTTTTTATTTTTATTTTTTTACCTTCTCATCAATAAACTAAGCATGAACTGTTCTAATTAAAACATTTAATTTTGTTTTTTTGACGATCCAAAATGGTTTTTGAATCCAGTTTGCTCGTTATTTTGGGTTCAATTGAGGAAAAACAACTGAAAACGATTCCGTCTCGACTCGGTAATAAAATCGGTATTTCTTGTTTTGGAAAAACTTACTGTATTTGGCCAAGTTTTAATACAGCAATTAAAAGTAGATTTGGTGTACTTCAGAGGATCAGTTGGTGAATCAATTTGGTCCTAGTTACCATGACGATAGACGGACCACCCCTGGAAAGGTTGGAAAATATTGTCACTTTGTATCGAATTGAATATTTTTGTAAGTAGATTTGGATTTAAAATTCCTAATTTATTCCCGAACTGTGGTCTGCCAGCGGCCCGCGGGCCTCATGTTGAACACCAGTTCTGTTGTAGCGCCGGCTGCGTTTTCATCCGGGCCAAAAATTCTAATTTCAGTCTCTTCTGACCAAACCGCCTGCATCCGAGTATTTCTCGGTGCACCGCAGCAAAAGAAGTCCAAGTTTAAAGGAGTGTGAATACTTTAGCAAAGCGCTGCTTCCCAGCGTTCCCAGCGTTCCCAGCGTTCCCAGCGCTCATCTGTGAATCTTTATCGACCGTCTGAGAGGAGCAACACAAACCCCACGCCGTCCTCTCCTCCTCCTCCTCCTCCTCCTCGCCGCGCCGCCATGTTGCCCTCACACAAGTCCAAGTGTTTTGACATACAAAGTTAAAAGTGACGGATGTTTTCTAAAGTATATGAAGCTATGGAGACGTAGATCTAACACTGTACCTAGGTCACAGATCACTATGTATGGGGTGTTATGGTTTCACTCGTAATACCGTAAATTTAAGGCAGATTTATCGATGTGTGTTGTCCTTTTTCTTTGATTACTTGATTGTGTGTATGCTGACATGTCTGCCATCTGCACCGCAGTATATACAGTATTAATTTTTTATTTTTTTTGTGATCAAACTGGATTTTATTTTCTGAACATTAGTGCATATAAGCTGACCGGCTGTCAGAGTGTCCAACTCTGAAGCCACATCTTGTAAAGTCCCCGTTTGTTTTTTTTTTGTTTGTTTTTTTTTTTAAGTTTTATCCCCCCGACTCTGTCTCATCTCTCATAAATGTTTATGATGTTCCACTTATCGGTCGGTGGCGCCGTTCCATCCAGAGCACACGCATTACCATTTATCCCATGGTGGTCTTAGTTGTAGCTTTTGTACACGTTTCACTACAAGTAGTTCAAAGATGAGCTGTAGCTCGAGAGGAGTTTTTTTTTTTTTTTTTTTTTTTATCCGTATACTCGTATTTTAAGGTGCATAACTAACTTCTTAGATCCTGTTTCTTCTTGACTAAATTTCTCAGCAGGTGCCTCTTATTACACAGTGACAGTCCTTTAACCGCCAGCCGTCCAAACGCTGCGTTCACGCGCCGTCAGCTGGGGGCCGTGAAGCCGACCTTACTGGAGCGTTCAGGTCAGCATCAGCTACACGTCCCCGTTGTGTGACTCGTGCAAGTAAATGGGAAAAAAAAAAAAAAGAAGAAGTAAATAAATCACGAGTTGGCTGTGTGTTATTGTTGGGTTGAAATCGACATAAGCTGAAGTCAAAATAAAACATTTCAGGGAATTAAGAAAAAAATAATTTCTTTTTACTTTTTTTTTTTTTTTTTGTTCTTCTTAAAACCCCTCATGGCTTTGCTTCATATTTATCTCTGCAACTCCTGGATCTACATTGTATCCTGTTCAGGTATTTTTGTACAAATAAGGGACTGATATATTCTCTGTTTATTGGAAAGTAGAATAAAAGATATAATTGCTATAAACCAAACATGGCTCAACCTGTTATGTGTTGATCTCCTCCCACACGACTCCGGGCGAGAAGGAGGCCCGATCGGAGTGCAGTGTGTGCCTTCACACTCTTTAATTGTTGTACGTGTTTGTGAACACAAACTCAGATTTTTTTTGTTGGGATTTCATTTGATAAATGGATCAAATTACACATGGTTTCAAAGGGATCAGTATTATTCCAAATCAACTTTTGAGAATTACATCGTGTCATAATATTATTCCTTAATCCTTCATTCTTTCACGGATGTTTGAGAAATCATTTATCCTCCCTTAGCAACCATCCAGCTGTGCGAAATGCCTGGTTGGATTTATACTCCTTCTCAGAGATGCCGTTTCCAAGCTTCCCATCTTCTGGCTCAAAGAGCAACCCCCACATTTAGCTCCTTCAGACTAGCCAGCAGCAATTAGCAAACATCTGATGACAAGGCTTGTCTGCTGTCACACAAATGTAACAGATAAAACATTCCTATCTGTGTCAGAAATAATGAATCATCTCCAATACTTTTCGATAGAGCTTCCTTTTCTCAGGTCTTCACGTGCACACAGCTCCCTCTGCTGGCCAAAAACTGCACTACCACAGTACAGCAGCAGAATGTTTGGGCATTGATATTCATTGTTTTTCTGTGTTAGTACAGCTACAACATACGATGAGTCATGTTCTCAGCTTTATATGCTCTGCATCCTCAGAACCAGAACCAGACATGGAGAAGCAGCTTTCAGCTTCTATGCACCACAAGTGTGGAACAAACTTCCAGAAAACTGCAAAACAGCTGAAACACTGAGTTCTTTTCAAATTTAGACTAAAAACCCACTTGTTTAGTTGCTCTTGAAACCCAATCAAGAAACATTAATAATCAGATGTGCAAAATGTAATGTGGACTATGTGTTCTATGACTTTGCATTTTTGTGTTTTTATGATGAAAAGCACTTTGGAATGAAAGATGCTATAAAAATAAAAATTGATTTGATTTAAACGTGATTTCAGAACAAATAAAAGTTTGTTCGCCAACGAGCTTCAAACATCCAGATCATTCCAGCCGCTCCATGGTCTGTCCCGCAGATTCTGCTTCTGTCGATTTTAATTCTGCGTCCCTTTAAAACGTCGGACGCTGTTCGCCTGCATTTGGTTGTTTTTTTAGACTTGGATGTGTTCTAAAAGTGGAAGACACTCTTAAGTGAGCGATTAGATAACCTAAAAAAACTATTAACCACGACGACTTTAAAGATTTTACAGCAGCGTCTGTGTGTGAAATTCAGCCTCGCCAAAATAATGGCACCTTTGAGTTTCCCTGAGTAAACGATGCACTGCAGCAAGTGGTTGTGTTGCGACAAAATAGTTTAAAAAAGCAAAATCATGTTTGTTCATTATGTTTAATTTTCAAATAACTGATGACAAAATGAGAATATTTACAAGGGAGAATATGATGAGCTGTACAAAGAAATATACATGCAAAGATAAAAAAAAAAAGGGGAAAAAAAAAAAACGTGGCTGCAACATGTAAATAAAAACAAATGCAAAAGACAAAAATTAAAAATTAAGGGTGGAAAAACTAAAACTGAGGTATCCAGTCCAAGTTTCCTTGTTTTGAACGGCCTGTGCACAATTATATCACATAAATAATAATAATAATTAAAAAAAAAGCTAACAGAGGGCTCGTCTCACCCTCATTATCAACGTTTGTTACTTTCGTTTGCAGAAAAGTTCTGGTGAGCTTCCAGGGAGTTTTTTTTTTTATAGTTTATGCAAGAAATTTATGGAAGAAATATTTTGGCAGCGAGAAAGAAGAGAATTAAGGAAATAAGACCATTTAACTCCTAATTCATTGAGTTAATAATAAGAGCTAGTTTCTGTTCTCCAGCCTCCTGCCTATTTAAAAAGGAAAAGAGACTAAACTAAAAATGCGTCCCTCCCGCCACTCCACGTCTTTTACTCTTGTAAACAATCTTTTCAAAAAAGTCTTTGATTACCTAAACATACGTCGATAAAACTTTTTTCCTAAGTACTATAAAGCTAGAGCAACTTTGGTGTACCAATACTACAGAGGCATACAGTACAAAACGTGTTAAATTAAGTTTTGATCAAACCGAAATCCTCGACATGAACCACATGATTGTAGGTCGTGACCCCAGTGAGGCCTGGCGGTCGGAACAGCCAACAACACAAACTACCCAGCAGTGCCTGCAGTACCAAGTACATCCTTTTCTCTAGATTTATTACAGATACAACAGATGTCTTCATAAATAGTTGCATAAAATGTTAAAGCCGCAACATTGCACATGATAATCAAACAGAACGTACGGTGAGTGCATTTACAGAGAAAAAAAAACAACAAAAAGAAACAAAAACAAAGGTTTCTCCTCCTGGGCTTCCCACATTCACTTGGTTTCCCTGGCGACCTGCAGCCGTCACCGAGGCTCCGACGGCCCACGTCCTGAAAGCAGGAGTCCGTGGTGAATGTGAGAGGGAAGAAGGCAGAAGTCTATTTACAAGGTAAGGCTTGAACATGTCGCTATCTGCGCAGCGCAGCTTTTGTTCTGCAGGGGGCGCCGTTCCTCCTGGGGGTTTGGACGGTGCGGCGGCGGCGGCGGCGGCGCACGCAGCATGGCCAACATGGCATCTCATGATGATGATGATGGGTTTAATAAGCAGAACGTCTGAAGTAGCACAGCCAACTTTCAACATTATTATTATTTTTTTACTTTAAAACAAACAGACGGTTCTTTCGCGTGTTTTTCTTAAATATATCGTTTCTATAAGATAGAGCTGCTTCTGCAAAGTGTCAGGTATAGCTTTAGTGTAAAAGAATAAACAAAACGTCCGTGCCGGTCCTTGGCGACTTTTTTTTTCCCGTCGAGGCTCGTTCAGACAGCTCCTCTAAATCAGCTTCGACTCCCATCCAGGAAAATAAGTTACTATAATAATGATTTTATTCGTCCTTTTTTAAATTTTGTTTGTTTGTTTAAAACTAGAAAATCTCAGCAAGCAGCAGTAGACGAGGGCATCCGATCTGTCAGGTTGGTGATGTTCTCTGGGGCTCCGTAGCTCCAGACTGAACTACCAGCGGGACTACAGGGGATTCTGGGTTGTGAAGGAGGATCAGATCAGTGAGAACTTGGGAACTCTGGGAACTGTGGGGACTCTGGGGAGGCTTCCTGCTGTGCCCGCCGCGTTCAGATCCGAGACTGAAGGCGGCTCTGGATGAAGCTCCGGACTCCTCCGATGGGCCGTGCGTCCGTCTGGTGCTTCCTCCGGTCTATGAAGGAGATGAGGCGCGCCGTGTCCAGGCAGCCCTCTCCGCGGCCCCACCCGTCCCCCGGTGGGGCCTGCAGCCACGGCTCCTGGAGGCAGAGCCCCGCCGGCGGCCTCCGGCCCGGGTCGGTCCGTAGCAGCAGGCGGACGAAGTCTCTGGCGGCCTGGCTGACGCCGTGGAAGTAATCCCTGGGGAAGCTGAAGTCCAGCCTGCAGATGTTGAGGCACGTTTCCTCGGCGCTCTCGTCCAGGAACGGCGAGGCGCCGCTCAGCAGCACGTAGGTCACCACGCCGAGGCTCCACAGGTCGGAGGTCAGCGACACGGGCTCCCCCAGGACCAGCTCCGGGGAGGCGAACTCGGGGCTGCCCAGCAGAGGGTGGACGTAGTGGGCGCTGTTGAGCTGGACCGCGTCTCCGAAGTCGGTGAGCTTGACCACGGGCTGGGCGCTGGCGTTGTGGGCGACCAGCAGGTTCTCAGGCTGGAGCAAGAGAAGAAGAGAACCACATTGTGACCAGTCAATTCATCCTTCACAAACTTTATCTGCCAGGACAAAGGGTCAGAATTTATCACATCATTTATCATTTCTTATGAGAATCCCAGCCATGATGACAGGAAAGGTGGATTTGAAAGGAACGGCCTCAGGGCAGGTGTCCATGCGTACAGTGAAACGTTCAAATCAAGTTCTTGTGGTTGCAACAAAAGGAAGTGAGGAAACGTTCATGAGGGATGGATTCGCTAAGAGGAGTCACTACATCTGCTAAGAAACCTACTTTTACGTCCAGATGCACAATTCTGCAGTTGTGCAAGTAATGTAAAGCTTCTAAAACACTTCGCAGGTAGGAGGCCACCTTGTCCTCCGTCAGATTCCCCCAGCTCACTATGTAGTCCAGCAGACGGCCCTGATCAGCCCTGAAATCAGAAAAACCATCGACAGATCAGAAAACGTCGAAGGCTCAATTCCAAACGAAAACAGTTTTTGCGTTTCTGGCGCTCACATCTCCAGGACGATAGCGTAGCTGCCGGAGGTTTCAAACGTGTCCAGCAGGCTCACTATGTGCGGGTGCTGCAGCCTCTGAAGCAGGTTGAGCTCCTGAGTCACCTGATCTCGCTTCATCAGCTTCTTGTTGACGTGTTTGACGGCCACCGTCCGTTTGGAGCCCCGGTGATCGCAGCGTTTGACGACGGAGAAGCGACCCCTGCAGACAGGAAACGCTCTCAGTTCCATTCAGAAGTCCTCTAAAGCTGTGTTTTTCAAACGGGGGCCGCCAGGGGGCGCTGTGGGGCGCCTCAGAAAGATGGAGGGAAGACGGGGAAAAAAATCTAGAGCTTTTTTTTAAAAAATCTGTTTTCTTGTTTGTTTGTTTTAATGAAATACAAGTTAAAATAATGAATTTCAATGTTATTTCTGATTGGCTGAAAGTGAAATTCATCTTTGCTCCTCAAGCTACAACAGCCAGTAAGACATGGAGAAAAAACAAGAACTATGAGAATAAAATGAAATTTGATAAGTAATATTGCAAATAAGATTATGTGAAAATATATCAACTCATGGCCATCTAAATGAGGCAGCGCTTGTGCTAATAACTATTGAATAGTGATTAGAAAATATTCAAAAAGTTGACATATTTTGTAGCAAAGTGTTCCTGAACAGAGGTTGACGCTCTTTAGGGGAAAGTGGAGTGGAAAAGTTTGGGACAAAGCCAAAACACAGCTTTGCAGTGAAATGCTTTCCTCTGATGGGAAGATGGCGCCGGGTCTCTTACCTTCCCAGTTCAGCCACCTCAGTGTACTGAGACTCAAAGTTGTCCTTCCAGCTCACTCTGAGTCCATCAGTGGACACGGCTGAAAGCAAAAGACACACACCTGCATCACACACCGCGCCCGTCACACGCCCGCCGGTCGCCCGCCGGTCGCCGCCTTCGCTTGTCGCTCTTACCCAACACTCTGAGGCTCGCCGAGGACGTCACGCTGCCCAGCTCGTTGGTCGCCACGCACGTGTAAACGCCGTCGTCCTCTGAGGCGGCGCCGATTATCCGCAGCGTGGCTTCACCAGCGTCGCTGGAATGGAAAATGGATTCTTACAGCAACGCTTCCAAAGAACCGACTTCCTGCATCTGACTGACTGAATCTGAGCCGACTGATTTAGCCTGCAACTCATTCATACTGCTTGAACTCCACCTTTTCTCAAAACTCATAAACTTTAATGTACTTTGGGAGATATTACGAAGTGGTGAACAATCGGGGAAATAAAGGGGGTCAATACAAAAAGGCTTGAAACGATTTCTCATTTCCCGTCCAGTTAAAGATAATCCAATTGTTTTTCTTTTAAGTTGTAATAAAATAGTTTAAAGCTGCGTCGTTTCTGTACCTGTAGGCGATGCTGAAGTGTCCGTTGTTGGTGAGGTTGCTCTCGTTTGGTCCTCTCCAGGCGACGGTGGCGCGGGGTCGACCGCAAACCTTACAACGTAAGGTGACGCTCTCGCCGTTGTCACATGTCACGTCACTCAGAGGGACCAGGAAGTCGGGGGGGGCTGGTTTGAAAAATAAAAGCTTTAATTAATCCACAGGTTACAGCTGCCTGAATCAATTTATTCTAAACTCAGAGTCAATATTTACCATCGTAGATGTAGTTGGGATTTAGAAGCTGTGAACACAAATGGCGGAGTCAGACAAAGAAAGAAAACACAACTCTACACCGATTGGTCAGTGAATCAGGAAGTCACCTTTACAGAAACTTTATTGGCCATCGCATCTCTGGACTTCCTGTAACCGTTTTCCAGCTTGGTCTCCTTCTTCACCTCCTTGTCTTTCTTCTCAGACTTCTTTCGTATTCGGAGAGATGTGTGCCAAGATGAAGACTTCCTGCTGCAATGAGACAAGTGTCAAAGGTCAAGAACAAGAAGACCCCACGTCTGTTGGAAACTCATGTACCGTATGGAGGGCTTCCCCCAGTGTACAATAAGCCTGGCAGCTGTCAGGCTTCACTGAAGTGTTGTTTATTTTAAAAAGGATTTTTTAAACAAGTAACAGTGATGGCATGGAGGGAATAAGCTCGGCTTGTCAGCATTTTTTAAAGGGACTATCATGTATTTTCTAAGTGTATAGAGGCGCTTTATAGCACCATCAACTAACCATGTTATTGTTTTAACTTCTTGAAATTGGGCCTCTGTTTCTTTAAAAACTCCTGCTCTTTATGAAACTCCGCCTTCAGGAAGTCATCACAACATCACCACCCGTAAGTGAATGGCACAGTTGAATGGTTGCCCAGGGAGCCTGAAGGAGTTTAGCAAGTTTCTGGTGAAAGCCCTACCAAACGCAGTACGACGGGACCCCAAGGAATGGCGAACCAATCTCTTACTTGATTGGCCCGTCGGAGGAGTCAGGGACGATGGCGGAGGTGTGTCCCAGCACGAATCCGGGGATCCAGCCCTCGGCGGCGGGGCCCTGCTCCGTAGCCGCCCTGAACACCAGGAACATGTTCTGCTGGTTGCTGGCCAAGATCTGGACAACTTCACCCTGATTGACGCTGATCTCATCCTCCTTCACAGCCATGTAGTCCTGGGTCACCAACATGGTGGATACGCTACTGCTGCTGCTACTTTCACTCTGTGCAACAGGGAGGAGACGGGGGGTGAGAAATCACAGGGTATTTACTAAAACCAGGCTTTGTAAAAGGTTTGTTGTTTTCCTGCGACTAAAAAAGGTGCAGTAAGACGATTTCCTCTGCAGTCGTCTTTGCAGCTCCGGGCAAAGATGAGACGAAAAGCGTTAGGTTGAATGAAAGGATCTGAGTACATTTGTGGAGGAACCACAAACGTCAGAGGTTAGTTGCAGGTAAAGTCAGTGCAGTCACACACCATGAAGACAGCAGCTGGTGAAACACAGCCAAGAGGAAGGAAGGTTGTTAGTTTGTGCTTCGGTAGAGTTAAAAAAGTCAGGAAACAAAAAGCCCGAGTGAAGAGCCTCTCAAAGGAAGAGTGAGGACAAAAGCACGGAGGTTGAAACCTTTGAAGGGAATTTGTCTTGAGAAATGATCTAGAGCTACAGAGCGTGATGCTGAAGAGTGGAGAAGATTGTCAGAGATGCTTAGTGGGGAACAGATTAGTACTGCTGGCAGCAGCGGGACACGCCAGGCTTCCCTCGGCCTCTGTGTTAGTGGAATCAGCCGTGGGCCGCAGCTAGAGGTCTTACCCCGTTGCTCTGAGTGGACTGGATGGACTGCTCGCTTGCAGATGAGCATGTGCTCATGCGGTCAGCCTCTTTGCTGTGCGTGGAGTGTCTGTGGGCCTGAACCGCCGGCTGACGGGCCGGGGTCTCTGCCGCCTCTCCTGGGAAGGTGAACGAGCCAGGCCTGCTGGCTGGAGAGGCCGGCATAGAGCTCCAAAATCCAGATCCCGTCTTCTGCCCTGGGCTGGGAGGGGGAGGAGGAAGAGCGTCCTTTCCAAAGGTGGGCGCGGCCAGAGTTGGGGCGATTGGCGACACGGCTCCGGGCCGTGGTTTGGAGGTTGGCGTGGAGGGCAGAGGCCCCACTGTGGCACGAGGAATAGGGGTTACAGGGTTGGCGGGTGTGAGGGTCTGCGTGTGTGTCTGGTCCTCTGCAGTCTGTGAGGGACGCTTGCCCTGCGGACTGCCCCCTGGAGGAAGCAGGGTAGCAGGGACGGGACGAGGGGACAAACCTGGATCACAACCGAGCAAAACTCACACCTCAGTCACAACCTTCAATGTGCCGTGAAAACAAAGCTGGCCGAGCAAAGGGGGCGACGTTCCGTACCTAACATCTTGTTGGGGCCCTCCACGTCGGCCCCGGCGAGGTGACGGAGGGGCTGGGGCAGACGAGAGGGTTGGGGGATCTTGGAGGGCCGCCGGGAGACGCTCTGCGGTCCTGATGGGGCGGAGCTGGGCTGAGAGATCCCGACTCCAGGTGACACACCACCAACACCTCCGCCCTGAGCTCCCACGCCGGCCCCGACGTGATTCCTCTGATACTCTATTGGCGAAGTCAGAGCTGTGAGACGGTACAAGAAAGACAGCCATGTACAAAAACAGCTCCGCCACCAAACACCAGATTCTGTGCGACTGTCCGAAGGCTCACCATTGAGGAAATTGCGTTGGCTCTCCAGTATCTGGCTGATCTGAAGGGTCCAGACTTCACACACCCCCGGATGGGAGGAGTGAAGCACGAAGGACTCCAGCGTCCCGTTGGTTGACCGAGAAGTGAGAATAAACTTACAGGGATCGCCTTCCACGCTCTCCTCCAGACCCAAACAGCTGACCTGGATTGCCAAAAGGTGTCAGGGACTCAACATCCGAGCCACAACAAATCATTCAGGCAACTTTGTGCTGTTCTCACCTTGATGCTGTGTTTGTAGAGGAAGCCTGGCAGAGAGAAACCTTTCTTTTTGTCCAGAGGCTCGCTGAAGATGACCAGCTGCTCGAACAGGAACACCCTCCTCTCCTTCATCCTGCCGTGCGGGCCGCCGTCTGGGTCGGACACCATGAACGTGTCCTGCAGCAACAAGCGACCCTGAGCTACAATCTTCCCCTGGAGACGGAGAAACGGGAAATGTCTTTTATTAGAAGCATTTCATAACACAGAATTCAGTATAAATCAGTTAAGCCACTGTTCCATTGAGCTTTTTCACATTTCGCCAAACTCAAACTTTATTGCAATGTTATGTGATAAACCCACACAAAAGCAGTGAATTAGGGATGCAAGGTATCAATTAATCAATAATTCATTGATAAATGGCCATTGTCTTCACAGCCAGGATTGTTAAGAAGGGCTACATTTTTTGGAGAAAATGCTCAATTAAAAAAAAAAAATGTCCTAATTAAATTTTAACATAATTTGTCTGAAATACTGACTCAATAAATAGAATATTGAGATTTTATCACATTATTAATCTCGGACATATTCATAAAATATAGCAAAATGAGAACCTCTTAACTTGCTAAAGAGAAAAATAAAAGACGATGGATTGTTTCTCTCTCCAGGTCTTTTATGCCCCCCCGCCATCTTTGTTTCTGTATCAACCGGCAACATTCAAGATGGCGCCCTCTGCTGGATGGCGGTCAAACTGCAAGACTGAAAGAAGCTCGAAGCCCACATTGTATCGATTGAAACTAATTTTAACCAATTAAACCATTAATTGTCATTTAATCGTAAGTCAAAAAAGTTGTTTGTATCCATATAATGAAAAATTGTGAAGAGAAAAGAAAACAATACAGGGTTTTTAAGGAATTAATCTACTAAATCTAGTGTAGATTCACATTCAACCCCCTTTCGTGGATTTTTTTCTGTGTTCACATGTGCTGGAAACCGTTTCCTTTTCCCACTTTATGCTGGTCTCTCACATAACATTGCAATAAAATATACTGAGGTTTGTGGAAAAAGCCCAAAAGAAACTTTTGGGAGGCAATGTGTAAAAATTTTTTTCCTACATCAAATCCTTGAAGGCGACCAACATTCATCATGTCGTTGCACCTTTTTGGCACGATGCACATGACCTCCACTGCTTTCTGTAAGAGGCGGAAATGAAAACTGTTTTTAGAAAAGCAAAGATTGTCTATTAAATTAAGTGTTCAAGCAGAAGCTTTCAGCCACTTGCCTCTAAATCTGGACTCTCCAGTCCAGCCTTTTTAGAGTGTTTGAGGAAATCCTAAATCAGCCAAAGCAAACATGTTACGGCAAAAGACAAAAACATTGGTGATGTTTGACTTTGGAAAATACAATCAGAGAAGTCAGAGATGAAGGCGTTTTTTTAAGTGGATTGAAGCCGAGAAGAGGGTTCGGCGCCCTCTGCTGGGTCAGTAAGGACTAACCTTGAGCAGCAGCTGGTATTTCATGATCCTTTGAACAGGTTTAATGAGCAGGTCTGTGATCTGCAGCCGGTGCCCCAACCTCTGCTTCAGATCCTGCATTAACAAAAACAAATAAAACTGAGTTCTCAGAGTTTGAAAGCTGTTTAAGTCTGATGCCTCGCCAGCCAAATCACTGTTTACCTCAAAGTAGGTGTCGATGTACTCTGACACAATGTGCTCCGACTTGGGCTTGTTCTGACAGTACACTACGTACATGTTTAACCTGCGTTCCTGTGAAAACACCAAGCAGAAGACTTCAGACTTCCACAAACACAAAGTTTCAATCTGGAAAACGTGTAGAAATGACAAACCTGTTTGAGAAACAACAGTCCCAGTCTGTCAGGGTCTTCTAAGCATTTCTCCAACTCCCTGAGGAAGAAACTGACGGAGAGGGAAAGAGAAACATTTAGTTATTTAGTTGGCGACTGAACAGAAGGAAATCTGGATTCCAGCGTTTGACGTACTCTTTGTGCCAGTCGTAGATTTGATGGATGTTTCCAAACACGATTTTATCCTTCCCCCTCATATCGTCGGGAACGCCCTCCTCCTTCATCCTGCTCATGTAGCCCTTATTTATGGAGACAAAAGAAAAAAATATAAGCTTGAATATGCGGCATAAAGGAAAACAAAGAAACGTAGCGCGCTCACCTCGACAACGAGACCCAGATCCCGGACGTAATCTCGCTCGGTTTCTACCAGCTCCAGCAGAACGTAGCTAAAACGGCAACAAGATGATTCAGCTGAAGAGAGAAGTTGGCGTGTGTTTGTGTTCGACAGCAGCACACTTACTGTCTTTTCTTGACGATGCTGGCCCTGCGTTCATCCATCTCTTCCCCAGGCGAGGAGGAGGACAGGAGGGAGTTATCGGAGGGGTTGAAGGAGGGGGAGCTGCTGTCGCCCTGCTCTACAGACAGAGAGCTGGGTCTGTCCTCCAGAGCCTGCGTCCACACGCAACAACGGGGGCAAAAGAGCAAATACATGTCAGCTGGAGTCATTTCAACTGATTATAGTTCTAAAATATACATTTATTTTGCAGGATTTTTCAAACGAGGATCACTGATGTTAATCAAGTTCATTTTATAGCAGCTGCTGATGAAGATGTGGGGGAAAAAAATAGGGATGCACATTAAGTCGACACCAAGACCGGGATGGGCAGATGTTTTTTAACAGATCGGTATCTAATAAATAGAATTGATTTGATGTTAACAAGCGATATTCATCTCCATCTTGTTTTTCTGGAGGACGAGTTTGGTCATGTGGTATTTGGTCATGTTACAGTGATCGTGATTCAGCACCGGATTTAACCGCAAATAAAGAAACAACGTCAGCATGATGGTTGTTTTACAATGTCAAAAGTTTAGTGAATATATATGTATATATAATATTGGTAAATATTGGTTATCAGCTATAATAGCAATATTAGTGTTGGATATTGATTGGCCAAAATGTTCATATCAGTGAAAAAACTTGTAAAGAACGAGTTTCATTGTGATGATGTAACACTAAGAAGTTAAAAAGTCCAGAAGAATCAGAGAGAGAAATAGAAATAGATAGAAATAGATAGAAAGACACCAAGAGAGAGAGACAGAGAGGACTAGATATAGATGATCAACTGTTTCTATCACTTTTGTTTTATGGAAATTGTTGAAGCATCAAAAACAGGGCAGGCCATTTTTGTTGTACAAATTTATCCACACTGAATAAATGAGAGACAAGTTTTCAAATTTGTACATTTTCAGTGTGAGATTATTGCTTTTCAGATATCTGTATGAAGGATGTCCATCACTGCGGAGGACGCTGCGCCTAAACTCATGATCACGAAGCCGTTTTTGTGAACGTCGGCACGCGCGCTCACACACACACACACACACGGTGTGTGTCGGTCTCCTACCATCTTGCTTTTGACCAACTCCTCGATGGCGCTCACCAACTCGGCGGCACTGGGCGTCTCCGAACTGGACGGACGGACGGATAGACGGGAAGACGTCTGAGCAGCCACAGAGAGGGGAGGCAAGCAGAACAGCCGTGAGAACATGGCAGCCGGTGTGCTCGGGTTTGTTCAGTAGCTCTTGGTTTTAATTTGAATTCTCAATTTAGAGAAATCCATTAATGGACAGCAAAGAAAATGCCCTCTCTCTAGGGGTTAAAGGTCAGCTTTTAATGACTTGAATGCATATTAGTTGTCTTTTGTGAATGC
Source organism: Poeciliopsis gracilis (assembly GCA_911649635.1). Taxonomy (NCBI): domain Eukaryota; kingdom Metazoa; phylum Chordata; class Actinopteri; order Cyprinodontiformes; family Poeciliidae; genus Poeciliopsis; species Poeciliopsis gracilis. The sequence continues at coordinate 2,636,127 of CAJVRI010000435.1, read as the reverse complement.
TTGCTTTTTATTTCCAGGTTTAGTTAAAAAAAAATAAAAAAAATTCAGTGATATAATCTGAGGAGGTTCCTCTAATTGGTGAAACTCCAAGTTTCCGAGGAGTTACATTTAAAACTAAAGTAAAATATAAAACAAAAAAAAACAATAAAAAACAAAGGAAACTTATGTGAAATTCAGAAAACTATAAATGGAGAGGGGGAAACATGAGGCGGAAGGATAAAAGAAATGTGGAAAAAAAAAAGAATCATTCAAGGTTTGATAGAAAGAATGAGGGGGAGAAAAAAAAAAGTGCAGTCTGAATGCAAAGAGAAGTTTTCTGTCGTGTTCCTGGTATGGAGGAGAAAATGCCATCAGCGAGGATGAAAGAGGTTTCATGGATGTGTTTGTGCAGATATAGTTCAGGAGACTCTCACCCTTTCTGTGCTTTGCGCCCTTCTGGCCTCGCCAGCATTTAGAGATGCCAATTACTTGCATGGGTAATGAGGTAACGCACATAAGGTTAAGAACGGGGGGATGAGGACGAGCGGGGGGAGGGAGAGGGGGCACGGAGGGGAAGCTGTGATTGGTCGGGTGGGATGACAGGAGGTGGGACCAGGAAGGGGTTTGAATCTTCATTTCAGCGTGGCTTTTATTCAGATTGTTAGAGAGGAGGCTGACAAAGGGGGGAACCTGACCCGCTCTCTTACGAGCCGCTCGTTCCTTCCTAAGCGTCTGTCGTCCCTTGCTGCGGCTTCTTAAAGCATGCACAAATACGCTGCATTCAAGTGCAAGTCGAGCATGCTCAAGGCATTGTAAAGCTGGCAGAAATAAGGCAGTGCATCCCTCGACTCTGAACTGACCGCTGAAGAGGAAAGAATAAAAAAACCTCCACGCTGCCCCCTCCACTCAGAGTTAGGAGCTACATGTGTCCTCTCTCTATTTATTTACAGTTTGTCCTGACCTGCTCACCGAAGAGTTACAGTAAAAAAAAAAAAAAATAACCCAACAACAAACAAGCAAGGAAATAAAAGAACTAAAGGAATCCAGGAATGTTATGAGTTTGTTAAAATACAAAAGTTAACCAGAGTGCGTTTAAAAAAAAAAAAAAAGAAGAAGTTAAGAAGCTTAAAGTCATTTCCCGTCAAAAAGAACAGGCTTTAGAAAAGGCATTTTAAAGTGGAAGGAGCGGGAAAAAGTAGGAATTAAAGAACCAGACTGAGGGAGGAGACAGAAGGGGAAGAGCAAGGCTTTCAGATGGAGAGATATGGAAACTGAGACAAAGCAAAGACAGGACATAAATCAAGGTAATGCTACGTCATGGCAAACAGCAAACAATACAACCAGGAAACAAAACAAAAGAGAAACACAAATTAGTGTCAGAAGAGTATCTGCTTTAGTCTTTTGCTGCCTAAAATGTAACACTGTTTTTTAAAAAAAGACAGGGCAGAATAGGAAGAGAAAAATGCTCAGCATGACTGGGAAGGTTTGACTTATTTGTGTCAGAAAATGACATTTCAAGGGAAACGACGTCTTAGCGAAAGATGGACTCAGCTTAAGTTCATTTAAAGAAAATGTGTTTAAAATAATGGACCAAAAGTACAGAATAGTATAGAGTTGCATCTTGTGCAACTCTGCTTCGTCATTTTATAAACCATTTTATTTGCCATTTGGATTTTGTGATAGACCAACACAGAGCAACACTTTGGAAAGAGAAAATTCAAATAAACATTTGAATTTTTGATCTGGAGTGACGTAAAAATGTCACATGAAGAGAAAAACTAACTGGACATCATCCTGACAACACCCCGACCAGAATGACATGATTCTGGCAGCATCATGATGTGGAGCAACATGGTTGGAGCCAACGACCTGAGACTGGAGCAGAATGCAAAATAATAATAATAATAATAAACGCAACCAGAGATAATATACAGTGGTCATTTGGGATTAACTCAGCTTAGCTGAACACAGATAAGAGACAACTCTAACATTTTATTTGCAAAACATAAAAAAGACTTTACTGCAACGCCTCTCTTTCTGTTGGTCTATGGCATGAAAACTCTATGAAACACCTGGTGGTGTGAATAGTTCAGTAAGAACTAAGTGTAAACGTTTTAAATATCTGTAATGTAAGATATTTTAAACCATTTTAGGAATCAAAGAGTAATTCTCATGCATTACTACCTGGAAATGATAAAAGTAATTCTTGACGTAGTCAGCATCAGCTAAATGTGGAAGTCTGCTTGTTTACAGATCAGCAAACTCCAGCAGGAAACTGGATTTTATTTAGAGGCATCAGCTGAATATAAATTCCCCCTTTGGTTTTTCACATTTCTGTTTTATTGTTTTCTCCTACTTGTCAGTTTTGTGTTGGTTTATCACATGGAATCCCAACAAAACAAACATTCAAGTTGTGATTTGTTGCAGTTTCACAATGCTCTGTAAAATACAGCTAAAGCATTACATCCTGTAAGGCAATTACTTTTATGTTTCATTGCAGATAATACAAAAAGAAAAAGTGATATTCGACAGCTTTCTGGGATGACTATCTATTTAAATCCAAAACTAAATGATGTTTAGTATCAGAACCGCTGATTGGAAATGAGCAGCTGTGCACATAATAATGCACATATGTGTCACTATTGTTTTACAAAAATCTGAAAATCCCAATCTGACATGAAGCAGGTGGTATCTTAATCCCAGCCTCCTCTCCTGGGTGATTTGGTCGCGTCTCCCTGTCCTCACCTTGTCGTCCTGCGAGTCCGGCTGCAGCAGGCTGTGCTGCTGGATGGCCATGGGCGGGGGCAGAGGAACCGAGTCGGCCCCCTCCTCTCCTTCCTCCTCTCCGCAGCTCTGCATGCCTGACGAACTGGACTTGGACAGCGTGCCGCTCGACAGGCCCTCGTTACGAACCCTCTGAGACACACGCAAGAATGGCGGTGGTGAGATTATGTTGCCTAACTTATTCTATGGAAATCAAAGCGCGCATGTCTGTCTGTGTGTGTGTGTGTGTGTGTCCACTCACCTCCTCCAGAGTTTCATCCTGAGGCGTGGCGGCGCTGTCGTCAGAGTCTTTCTGCGAGCCCATCGTTATCTCGCCGCTCTTCCTCACCTCCCGGTTCTTCTTGTGCTTGCTGGCCAGCTTCTTGACGTGGCCGTCCGCCTTGCCGCTGCTGAGCCGACGCACCGGGCTGGTCAGCCACTTGCGAAGCGTGTTGCCTTGGAAACGTAGTGGTTACAGCTTCAACGTTAAACTCCTCTCAGTTTTACCACGACATCAAACAACTTCTGGCGAAACATAAAATACACTCACACAACTAAGCCTGCCATGATAACAAATGTTCCTGGACGATAAACCGTCCCAGAAATTATTGCGATATCGATAAAATTGCTTTGAGAACATTTTCATGCAGTATTATGCTACTGGCAAAATAATGCAAACAATAAAGAACAGGTTAGATTCTAATGAACGTTTATCACTGGAACTGGAGGAGAAGTTAAATATCTGAATATAAATAAACAAAACAACACGAACAACAAAAAAATGAATTATGAAGTCTCTGTACACAAAATTGTTTTTCAAAAAAAGCGTCTAGTTGAGACCACAGCGCCAGACCTAAGACTTTCCTCACCATGTTTTTGGTCAAAAGAGGAAAACAATCTATCATGCAAATGAAAATGTTGCGATTAATTGATTTATTGCTTATTGCAACAGACCTACGTACAACATGAGCTATAATCGCCATGATATGATCGTCTACCTGGTCGTTTGGGTCCAGGTGAGCTGTGGGAGCCGATGCCGTGGCCAGGCTGCAGCGTGGCTGAAGATCCTGGCATGATGGAGTCACTGCTGCACACCGACAGAGTGTCTGTGAGAGGCAGAGGAGAGGAGCTTTAGAAATGCTCTGGTATGCACATTCAAAGTATCGAATTACATTGCAACAGTACTTTGCTAAAGTATTCATACGCCATGAAATTTGTAACATTTATCAAGTCACCACCTTTGTCATGTGTTTTGACAAGACTTTTTTTTACGAGGCTGACGTGGACAAAGTGCTACATGACTGAGGTTTGCTTTTGTCAAAGTCTGTCGCAAACATTTCGCAAAAGTGAGCATGTTTTGTTATTAAGAGACAAAACTTTGTAAAATTTAGTTTCAATTTAGCATTCAGTTTCTATGCTCTACAAATCTGAAACAAACCTCCAGGAAACTGTGAACGTCCTGAAACACTGACTTCCTATATTTCGAGGTTTAAAACCCACCTATTTAGAGTTACTGGGACAATGTATGGTCCAGTAAGATCTCTGGTGTTAGCTTTTCGCCAAATGCCAGAAAGCTCTGCTTTTGTTCTTCCACAGATTTTCCTCTGTCCTCTAGATTAACAGACCTTAAGTAGATCTTACAGCTTTCTTTGCCACTCTTCAATAAAAGGTTTGTACCTCCACTTGTAAGAAAAAAATTCTAACTTCTTCTCAAGAAAAATTGGCAAATTTGCCTTCCTCTTCACAATCATGCACCGTGTTTTGGTTTATCACATAAAGACCCAAACAAAACCCACTGAAGCTTTCCCTGAATGGGAAAATCTTCGCAGATCAGAACTGCAGCGGTCGGATCCGAACCTTTGTGGTTAAAGATTCCCTCCATCTCCATGGACGACCTGGAGTGGGCGATGCAGAGCATGGCGCAGGGGACCAGGCCCTCCAGGGCCGGCGAGCGGTCCGTCGTCCTCACCAGGCACCAGTCGGGTTTGTCGTGGCAACGCTCCAGGACCTCGACGGTCTGACCTCGCCTCAGCGTCAGCTCGTTGCTGTTGCTGGCCATGAAGTCGTGGATCACCACGGTGAACTCGCAGCCGCCAGAGAGCTGAGGAAGAGAAGAGCCGTTCAGAGTTCTCATAGGATGATAAAGGATCAGATTCTGACTTTCTTTGTTCCGATTTTTAAAAAGTGCGGAGTTGTCACCTTGTCGCTGTCCAGCGTGTTCTGAGAGGTGCGTGACGCCAGAGAGATGGTGTCTGGTTGGCTGCTGCCTTCACCCTGACTGTCCAAGTCCTCTAAATCCCTGAACACAGAACACAGGACTGTGTCATAATACCATTGTTCTCAGAAAGAGAAAAGATGTTTCACTCTCTAACTCCCGTCGGGTTTACCTTCGGCCTTTGGGATGCTTGGCTGTGCTGGGTTTGGGGATGTGAATGGGCTCCTTCAGGGCTCCTCTCAGATGAATGGTGCGCTCCTGGATCACCTCCCTGATGTGTTTGATCCAGTCCTGTTTGTTCTCAATGTTTGATGCCTACGAAAGGGCAGGAAAGGAAGATGTTGAACGAGATCTGGCGTGAGAACTCAAAACGAAAAATAAAAACTTTGTTAATGAAATTTCACTCCGTTTCACACAAGTCTGAATGACTTCTCTTTATTTAACTTCTGGTATTTTTCAAATTACATTTCTGAATGCAGCATTCATAGATTTCATACAGAGTGAAAGATTTCAAGTTTTTGTTTAATAAGTTAAATATCAGAAACTCATGGTGCCACACACTAATCAGATAATTAACGGTGCAGTATGAATCCTTTTTTTACATATTTGTTAAAACCATGTCAGGACAGCATGAGACAGACTTTGCTGTCTGAAGAAATGCAACCAATCAGAGCCAGAAGGAGGGTCAAAGCGCTGTCAATCACCTTCATGAACGCGCTGCTAAATGTGCTAATGGCAGGGAAAGAAGTTACCAAGACAAGAAAACTGTCAGTCATCATTAGTGGTTATGCTAACTAGCCTTAGTATTCATGACACACTCAGATGAAGCTGTATCCTAGCAGAGAGCGAGGAAAGGAGGTGATGGGGTGAGCGGCGCGTACACAGACATGATTGACAGGGCCAAGATCCGCCTCCTGGCCCTGATTGGTGGTTTCTAGCTTTCACCTGGAGCTCTGGGGGAAAGCAGAGGAGCCTGATTTGTTTCACAGATTGTCTCATATTATACTGTCATGACATTCTGACAGTTTCAACAAACATGTGAACAAAAATATAAACTATATATAAATATAAAAAAATTACATACTTCAGCTTTAACTCAAAACAACGTTCTGAGACGCTGCATTTTGGGCTTTAATGATCTACAAGCTGTAAGCAAAAAATTACAAGAAATTAAAGCTTGAAAAATTTCACTATGCAATGAATCTATAAGAGTTTCACTTTCTGAAATGATTGATAAAAAATATTATAGAAATAGCCGCACACATCGATGTTAAGAAGTTAGCAACAAAGAAAATGAATCAGTATTTTCTTTCATTTGAACAAAAAGATGAAACTTAAAATTCTTAATTTGGAAAACCATAATTCTTTCCGCCAAGGATTTTTGTATTAGTATCCAGGATTGGGATGCAGTATGCCGTTTAAAGATGCACAACAAACTCAGCCAAGAACGTAAACAGGAAGCCTGCAGACTTGTGTGAAGCAGACGAGGGCTGTGCTGTGGGATCGTTTGTACTCACCGTTGCTCCATGTTTGGCTCCCTGACTTAGCTTTGAATTTAAAATATAGAATAAAGAATTTCACTGATTTGGCTTAAGAAAATAGACGGGACATTTTTTTTTTTTTTTAATGCGCTCACAAACAAAACAAAAAAGAAATGAAGTCACGTGACAAAAATGCAAAACATGGATATAGTCTGCCTTTGACAGAGTACTGATGGCCATTTAAATGTGCAGACAGTAATGAGGAAACTGTGTGTGTGTGTGTGTGTAAGTGTGTGTGTGTGCGTGCGTGCGTGCGTGTGCGCACGTGTGTGGAGACAATTTACAACGCACATACTGAATGACTGCTAGTCAGTGGTTAGCTTAGTAGTGAACGTGTGTAACAGAGCAGAGTGTGGAGGGTTTCTGGGCTCATGCTGTTCCAGCGGAGGACGCTAACTTTAATCCATCTGTGAGCTCCACAACAAAAACACACAGAAGACGAATGGAGGGGTGATGGAGGTGTGGGGGGAGGTTCGGATGATTAAAAGATCGTTTTTCTGCTTCAACAGGGAGACGACGTGTTGCTTTGATGAAGTGGCATGAGGGACTGTGGGCGTTCATGAGCTGACGGTGTCACCAGCGTTGGTGGAAGCGATTCAGCCCACATAGAGAGTTAGATGTACAAACATCCACAGAAAACACAGCCCCGGGTTTACAGATGTGTTTGTGGGGGTTTTTTTTGGTTTTTTTTGAACAGATGGAACAAAGCTGATCTGACCGGAGGACAAAGACGACAGAGAGAGAGAAGGAAGACAGAGGAGGGCTGAAGGAAAACTCAGCCGCTTATAAAACATTACAAGTTTACGATGGAGTATCAGGGACTAAGAAAAAAAATAAAACTCAAGTATGAGACGGAAACCATATTTTTACATAAATATATATTGAACATGTTCAAATTATTACAAAAAAATATCTTTTTGTTATGCTACAAATTTTTTTTATTTTTTTTAGAAATTTTTCTCGTACGACTATTCTCAAAAGGGCATAATTTAATTTTTATGATATGATGTTATTGTCATACTATTACGACTTTTTTCATAATATTACAGCTTTATTCTCGTAATACCACAACTATCATCAATATACAACTTATTAAACTTCACTCCCATAAATCGTAGTTATTTTTTTTCTTAGTATCGCAATAATACTCTGTCGTACAAATTAAAGAAAAGGGGGAAAAAAAGAGAAGGAAAGCCACACATTTGGGTTAGACCAATACAGATGTTTCAAAATCAAAAAATATATATAAAAATCTTAGCCTCTTATTTTTCTCAGCGTAGTTTTTAACATCTTCTTTTTACAACTGTATTAGCCAACCCTTGAGGAAAAAGGAGAAACGTTCTCATTCCTTACCTTGAGAGCTATTTTGTTGTCAGAAGTCGGGGTACGTCCCACCCATAAGGCAAACTTACATGGATCTCCTTCGACGTGCTCCGTCACGCCCAGCTCGGACGTCTGCAGGAGGGAGAGAAAGAACGCACCAAACGTTTCAGGTTGTTCCTATTTTACCAGGTCGGAGATGATTTCACTCTCATGCCAAGTGGAGACAAGAAAAAATACGTCGTCTTGGGGTAAAAGGTGGCATTTATTACCCCAAATCTGACACCGGATGTGGGTTTTATTACATGCATGTTCTACAAACGTATTGCAAAAGTTAGCTTTTGATTTTGCAGAGAGTTAAAAGGATATTTCACTTTAACTGACATTGATCTAGGTCTTTTCAAGAACTACCACCGATAGTTCATGAGTTCGTTAACAGGCTAAAAAGAATCATCTGTAAGTTTTCAAGTCAGTGGCTCAAAATCAAAAACAATTTTTTTTTTACATATATAGATCTATGTGTGTATGGATATCAACCACCTCTGTTTCAAGTCTTGTTTTTCCTTTGATTGTAATCACAGAGATAAAGGAACAAAAGTGTGAAAACTCTGTGTGGATCCGTCCTTAAGTTACTTACAAACATCTTGCTCTTGTAGATGTATTTGCTCCTGCCGTTGGAATCCTTCACCTCCTTGCTGAACACCAGAGACATCTCGAAGAGGAAGAGGTGGCGCTCTCGGCCCTTTACGGATCAAAGTCTTGGGATCCCAGACCTGGAAGGAGTCCTGGAGGATGAGCTCGCCCTGAGACTCGATGTTCTCATCGAATCCTGCAGGAAAAACAGTAGATTTGAACAGAGACTCGTTCTAAAATCTAATCAGTGTTTTTTTTTTGAAAACCTTTTTTTCATACTTCACTTTCATTCTCCTCAACTTTTTTTTTAACGTTATCTCATTAAAGCCTGAAACTTTTATGCATTTTATTATTAGCTTGTGATAGATTTGCGCTAAATAGAGGTTTTCTTAAGGTGGAACTAATTTCTTTGCCAAGTAGATTGGATTATAAATCAGGAACATTGTGAACAGTCAGTTTCAAGACTTGCCAAATGTTCCCTATTTTACACATTAGTTCTGTCATAAGAGATAAAGTTTTGACTAATAAATAACTCAGCCTTAAGCTCAAGTCTTAACTCTCTTTGGTTACATTCACACAGAAGGCAAATGTGACCCTAATATTTTATGAAAATGCAACCAATATCTGACTTTTTCACAACAGTCTGAAGGGCCCAATTTCAATCTTCAGACACTTTCATACATGGCACCAAATTAGATTAATATCCAAATGATTTCAAAGAGTTTGCTGTCTGAACGGTCGTGTCGCATTTTATCTAACTTTTATGTCATTGAAGTGAGACGCGTCATAATTCTGCGCCACTAGAAGACAAACTGGACGTCAACAATGGCTGAAAATGAAATTATGAAACTTTGAAAGAAGTCTGTGTCACTGAAGCCAGTCGCTTCACAAGCCCATCACTCTTACCTCTGACCACACGTCCAAACAGACTTCCACAAAATGCTGTTGCTATTAGTTGTGTTTTCTTTCTACTAGCTTCCTTCACGTTGCTGTGATTTTGTGACGGCATGTCGGCTCCCGTTGCTGAATAAACTCTGAAATCGATCCATGAACGGTTCCATATTTTATTACTTCCATAAACAACGAGCTGCTGTGTCGTGTCTACATTCTTTTACATTTATTCCAATAAGTCTGAATAAAATCTTAGGCGAACCAAGCCTTATCCTTCAGACACGAAATACTTCAGCTTTAACAAGTTAGATATTATTGGCAAAGTAGTAATTACCAGGCGAGATCAACAGTCCAACCACTGTGTGGCGCTCACCTTCCAGCATGGAAAGATGCATGGCATCGTTTGCCTTCTTGGGAACGTTGAGCATCACCTCCAGGCCGTCTTTGATCTCTCCTTTCCCTTCTTCGCAACACGTCAGCAGCTCCTAAACAGACAAGAGGGCAGGAATCAGCAGAATCACGATGGAGACGCTTGGATACAGCGGCTGTGAGGTGCGGTGAGATGTGCGACCTTCAGCAGAAGCTGATACTTGGTGATTCTCTGCACCGGCTTGATCAGGTAGGAGGAGATGGAGTTGGCCAGTCGGTGCCGTTGCTGGATTTCCTGTCGCCGGGCAGAAAAGGTCGGTAAGTTCTGACCGTGCATAGCCGAGAAAACCTTCCCGGTGTCGCTCTCGCTAGCGGTGCTACTCACGTCAAAGTAGTTCCCAGCATGCTCCAATATCAGCTGCGTGGAGTCGGGTTTGTTCTTGCAGTAGTTCACGTACATCTGGAACTTATCGGCCTTAAAGAGCAGAGAAATGTTACAAATGGATGCAGTTCTGTTTAGGTTTGGTGACATGTTGCTAATACCTGCAGCCAAATGATACGTACCCATGTGACAAAGCAATGGCCAACATCTTCTGGAAGCTGCTCATACTTCTCCAACTCTTTGAGAAAGATGCTGGAATAAATTTGGGAGTGTGAGATGAAAATGTAAAATACATTTAAAAAAAAAACTTTATTACATGGAAATAATTGCAAAGAAATAGTTTAAATAACTGATAAAAGTGATACAAAAAAACTATGTGCACCCAGTTATTGAGCAGCTTCAGCAGCAATGAGTGGAAGTCGCAGTCACATATTGTCGAGGAGCAATTTGAGCCCATTGTTCTTCACAAAATCCCTTCAGTTCACTGATGTTTGCAGGCATTTATTTATACTGAGTTTTATTAAGTTACAAATGTGTGGACTTTCTCTTTTTTTTTTCCAGCTGCTCGCTGCAGATTTTCTGAGCGTTTGTCATATTTCACACTTTAATATCGTTATATATAAAAATTCATGAGTCGCTCCGGTTCATTGGGTACAAATTCAATCCCCAAATAATTATTGCATAAACACCATGCTGAACATTTTCCAAAAAAACACATAACTATGTATTATACATAAGAAAAACATTCATTACTGAGAAAGGGACAGGTTAATAAACCATTTTTTCTCCTTCCTGCTCCGTTTGCACATGTGCGCAATGTGTCGTAAGAGAACGTGTTTATGAATCAATCATGAAATTTGTTAATAAGCTAATTGATTTGATTAAACTAAACAATGCTCTGTGCCTTCATACAGACGTGTCTTACTTATGGTGGAATTCGTAGAGGTCCTGCATGTTCCCAAAAATGATGTGCTCCTTGTTGATGATTCCTGGGGGAATCTCCTCCACGCCGCTGGTCATCTCCCACAGGTACGTCTGCGTGAAGAGCACAGCGGAGTGTCACAGTTACTGTACTTTCCAGAGACGTTTTGTGCGAGTTTCGGCGGTTTTCTTACGTCCATGCATTCCCGCAGGTCTCGCACGTATGTTTTCTCTGTCTGAATCAGCTCGGCCATGATGAACCTAGACACACACACACACACAAACACCGCAAAAAAAAAAAAAAAAAAGCACAGGCACAAGTTGGCAGCTTGTCATACTGTCCTCATTCAAGCGGTGAATAATCAATAGCTCTTTCTCAGCTTGTCAGCGTCGTCCATTTACTGCAGTGAATAATGAAAGCCTTATGGGGCCATTAAACTCGGTCATAAACCTGCCAGGAGTGACATAAATTATGCTGCTGATTTGTGGCACGAGGCAGAAATGACACAGTCCCCTTCTGCCTGGCGCAGCAAAGAGAAGCCGAACAGATGGAGAAGGATGTTTAAAGTCCATCATGCCTACAAATTTACATTAAACTCCCTTATTCAGTGTTGACAAGAACAATGACGGATCAGTTTGGAGCTCGTCCTCTGGAAAGAGCGCCAGGCTTCTCGTTCACCTAATTCAATTAACTCGGCAGTAAATCTTTGGTTTGGAAGGAAAAGCGCTGACTTGTTATCGTTTCCTTATTATGTAAAGTAAACGCAGTCCTGACTACGTTCATAAAGCCGACCGCTTTTAATCTGCTGAATGACTGTGAGGTTTCGTGAAACGCTCTGAACGGAGTGGCAAACAGGAAACGCCTCACGTACTCCTTCCTGCGCGCCGACTTGCGTTTCTCCTCGTTCGGCTCGTGCGCGGCGGCGTCCCTGAGTTTGACATCTGACCCCGGAGGAGTGGCCGGGATGATGTCCAGCTGAAGGTCCTTGCTCTAGAAAAGAAGGACACTCAAAGATTAGTGGGCGTACTGAGGCATCATGGGAGTGAATTAGGTTTGTGTGGGGATGGGTGATATGGCTTAACAATAAAATCTGACTCTTATTTTTCTTGCTCTCTTTTTAAATAAATAATTACAAATGACAGGAAATAATTTTGAAAAGGAGCTTTTACTCCCTTCTGTGAGTTCACAAAAAATGATTAGGACCAAGCAATGGGAATTTAGTTTAATTATGAGAATATAGTGATATTAAAAGAATAAAAAGGAATTTTTATCAGAAGAAGTTTTAAAATTACAAGAAAAATTTTATTTTAATGAGAAAAAAGCTAGATAATTGTGTTATTTTTTTTTTAGAAAACTCAGACCAACTTTATTGTCATTGTACAAAGACTGAATTTGGCAACAAAATGTCATGGCTTGGCTATGGGAGAGCACAAAAAATACTGAAAAACTGTAAATTTGACTTTAAATATATGTAGATGTATAAAATTGTTACTGGGGGAAGTAAGAAAAAAAATATTCTCCTAATATTAGGACTTTTTTTTCTTATTATTTAGACTGTATTCTTGTAACATCATAGCTTTGTTCTGAAAAAAAAGGAAAAAAGAAAGAAAAAAAGAAATTAACCTTATATTTTGTTGTTGAGTTGACCTGAATTCAAAGTTTAAATAAACAGAAGCTGCAAAACATGCTAAACACACAAGATGGGCGCCCTGGGCGTTGTGGCATCTCTCTGAACTATGGAAACCCAAGGAGTGAAATGGTGAAAAAACAAATCCAGATTTTTGACAAATTAAAGCTTCGAATGCCAAAAATCTTTACGATAAATCAAAGTGATTTATCGTCCAGCTCTGACTTTTAACCATCGATCACCCGTACTGCCTTGTTGGAGTCTGACGGGATGCCCAAGGCTTTCTCCAGGCTGCTGCGATACTTGTCCATGCGCAGGGAGAAATCTCTGTAGCATTTGTCCACGACCGTCACCCACTTCTTAATCTCCGCCGCGTGGCTGTGGCCTTTCTCGCAGAATCCGTCGGCCAGCTGTATTAGCAGCTTCACGCGCTCCTTGGTTTGCTTTAGAAGGAGAGTAGAGCGAGTTTAATATTCAAATCTGTAGAGAAGACATTAAATTTGTATTGTTGCGACCTCTGACCCTGGCTGAGATGTGGAAGTCCTCGTGCTCCTTCAGGAGTTCCTGCGTGTGATGGATGCTGGAGCCGGTGGATGTGTGTGTAGACAGGTAAAACTCCCCGGTGTCATGAATCCACTCCAAAGCCTAGACACACACACACATTTGCTTGACACTGTTATGTAGTGTGTGTCCTCTCCCTCTGATTAAACACACTTTTCCTGTCAGGTTTCCAGGTTTCTGTCTCTGGATGTGTTTGGCGTACCTGTTTGGCGCTGCGTTCAAACACCACGTACTGCTGACACTGGTCCAGTCGCCGCTTCCTCATGGTCCAGAAATGCAGAACTCTGTTTTCTCGCTGCAGCAGCTCGTTCAGGATGTCTGCACACAAAACAAACAGGAACGTTTTCACTGGAGACGTTTTACTCTGCAACAGCCAACTTTTTATACTTATCCACATGTGAATAGTACGTAAATCAATTGCTTTACTTTTACTGCAGTTTTTCCAGTTATAAACCCTGAGTATTCATGAATAATTAACTTAACAAATCAATCTTTGATTGTTTTGCAGCATAACCAGTTAAAAATGTAATCTTGCTTCAATGTAACCAGTGTTAATTATTTTCCATTTCCTTTTTGATTTCATTTTTTCCTAAGCTATCACTGTATTGATAATTTAACAGGCTGTTTTAGTCTGTTTAGACTGACTAAAACAACTTTGTATTTGAGCTTACACCAAAATAATTAAATAAATAAATACTAACACTGCATTCAAAAAGCCAGCAAATGTGATCTATATGTCTTTTTCACAACAGTCTGAACAACTAAATGACTATCTTTTCACCATAAAAAAAAATCCAAATTATGCCCCTTCTGTTGTCTTAAAGGCGTCTTAACGGCCATGTTGCATTTTGTCCGACTTTTACGTGAGACATGCGTCATAATTCTGCGCCAAAAAAACCCGGATTGAACGTAATCAATGGCTGAGAATCATAATTATGAAATTCTGAAAGGTGTCTGTGTCACTGAACTGCATCACATCACAATCTCACCAATACTGGCTCCAACTTCGCATCCATTAGTTGTGTTTTATTAGCTTATTTGTCTTGTTATGATCTTGTCAGCTGCCAATGCTGAATAAACTATTTCTCTTACTTACTATTATTTCTATAAACAGTGCGCTGCTGTGTGACGATGCTCTGAGTCGCTTTGGGGACATAAATCATTCACACACAAGACTAATTTCGGTCACATAATTTAATTTTATGAATGACCAGGCCACAAAAAAAAAAAAAAAAAAAAATCTGGAACTCAGCATTAAAGCCTGCTGTGCGAATGCAGCCTCAGCTCCATCCAGTAAATTATCCAGCACTTACTTTTGACCTGTTGCTCCGGCGCCTTGACGTGGCTCAGCATCCCCGGCATGTTGACGCTGTTCCTGTGCATGTACTTGAGGAAGACGTCTGCGTTTCTTCTGGCCAGAGTGCAAGCCTGGCAGAAACACACAACGTCAGAGCAGAAGTGTGACCAAAGACTTGATTTGGTTTCATTCTCACAGGCGTCGTACCTTGAGGAACGCCTCCTTCTGTTCCAGGTGCTTACTGATCATGGGGGTCACATGGTCCGTCTCACAGTTGGGTCCCAGTTTGTCAGCTCCTCCGCACCAGTCCTCCTCCCTCTTGTACTCCTGCTCCAGGCTCTCCAGCACGCTGCACACCTGAACACACAAAGTCAGTCAGAGACACAGAGCAGTGCTTTAAACGAACAGAAACAGCAGCTGGGCTTCATGTTTTAACATTTTATATATACAGTATCAGGTTTTTTTTATATAGGATACTGTTTTGTAGGTATAATGCAGGACTACTAAAGCAAAAAAAAGAAAGAAAAACAAAGAAAGAAGTGTGATTGGGTCTTCTACCTGTTCCGATGTTTTGTAGAAAGCCACAGAGGCGTTGACTAGTTTCAGTCGGTCCTCCATCTTCAGCATGAGCTGCTGCCAGTGGGAAGCCACGTTCTCTGCACAGTCTCTGATCAGGTCCATGTCGTAGTGGTTGGACTGCAGCAGAGCCTCCGCCTTCTGCTGGACCTGCAGGGCGCTCTGGTGGGTCTTCTGCAGAGGGACAAGATGAAAAGAGGAAGTTTTGGTGAAATCTGAGCAGAAAACTGAAATGATGGGAATATCCAGCACGGCTTTACCTCAATGGCGTGCTGGAACTGTTCGTGTTCCCGCTGCAGTTGCTCCGCCTCCTGCAGGGAGCTGGCCGTGATTAGGCCGGCGTTCAACATCGATTCACCGTTTCGAATCCAGCCCAGAACCTGAGGCGGCAAAAACGAAGCTTAACACTTGATTTGAATTTCCTTAAAACTCTGACGGCATGACGCAGCCGTGAGTCTGAGTCCGACCTGCTTGACTTCAGCCTGCAGATGCCTCAGCTGGACGCACTGCTCCAGGTGCCGGCGGTGCTGCTCTGCTGCCAGGTCCAGCTCCCCTGCTTCTCATGGAGGAACTCCAGCAAATCCTGAACCCGCGTGGCCATGTCCACGTCGCGGTCGCACAGCAACTCCACGCCTGCACAGAGACGGGACAGTCACATGAGCCTCGAATGGACATGAGAAGACCTGACTACCAGCAACCAGGTCACACCTGTAAAAAAAGCTAAAAAAAAAAAACAATAAAAAAAAAAAAATACTTTACAAATATTTTTAAGTATTTCACATGTAACAGTACTCAGGATAGAAACCTACAGTGTACTTAAAACTCTAATCTAAGAAGGTTTTAAGATCAGACGCCGTTAACTTGCTCTTTTTTACAAAAATAATAATTTTTAAAAAATTTAATCGTTACAATTTAAGAAACTCCTGGTTTCGAACCAAGTCTTGTTATACCTTCATTTCACTGAGAAGTTGTAGAAAATCAAAGAATAAGGAAATAATCTGAATAAAATCAACATAAAAAAAATATATTTTTCAGAAATTTACATCTGATATCCTGTTTATATATTTTCTGTGTTCACTGCACGTTGCATAATGCAGCCTCTCCTTGCGAGCTTTCACACAGCACCTATTAGCATTTAGGTTCACAGGTGAGTTATTATGGTTGGTGAGTGGGTGCCTCTCATCACCAACTCTGAGTGAATCTGACCCGGGACACCTACACAAGAAAACTAATGGAGCCAACAGAGAAATTTGTAGCAACACTCAGCTGAACATGAGCTGCAGCCTGGCAGGAACCCCTGATGATGAGGGGTGGCCAAACACTCAAACACACAATGTGTGGCAGCAAATAAATGAGAAGGGAAAGTAACAAAAAAATAATAACTTTACAGACACGTTTCATTGTAATGAGTGTAATTACTGTTCCCATCTTCCTGCTGGAGGGCAAAAAAACCTGTCCACAGGAAATGATGCGCTAAATCTTAAATGTGTGATAAATAAAAGAAAAAGGGGGGTCGCCCTTAACTACTAATTGTCAGCACAATGACAAGTAGATAACAAGGTCCAGTGATGTCACATTTCACGTGTCAGGAAAGAGTGTTAATTAAAACACATACAGGGGGAAGTAGGTCAGATATGCTAGCTTGACTTTGACAACCTGAACACGTAGATGTGCTGCGGAATTTAGTTTGTTTCTGTTTAGTTAAAAAAAATAAGCCAGCTCACATACCAACTCTGACAGATCAGCAGAGCTGATGTTTAAATTAGCTAATCAGCCACAGCTGGGTTCAAACGATCGCTTACTAAGAATCACAAAATAAATATCAAGCCTGAAGACATAATACTGTAATGGACTGAATGTTCTGCTTGTTGTGTGGGAAATGTTTCTGGGTTTTTCTTGTTGAATCTGGATACACTAATGGAGCTGTTATCAATCAGTTGCTGTGGCCACAGGGCTGTGCGTAGTGCAGAAAGTGAATCAGAATAAAAATTGTTGTTTTAAGTGGTTGTTCAGCATTTTTTCTGCATTATTTTCCCCTTCCTGTGGCGCACTGCACTAAATTAATAATCTCTACATTGTCAGGTTTTATTTTGTTAACAGAATTGCTCTACTGACACTTATTTTGTTGTGCGCATGAACGAAACTTCCTGATATAAACAACATCATGCAACATGTCTAATCTAACAAAACTCGTCAATGGGGCAAAGATCTGAGGTTCTATACAGATGTGAATGCAGGCAGGAGCTCACCAGACGCCTGGATTTCGTTGACGTACTGCAGCAGCTCCTGCCCCTGGTGGATGACGTCAAACGTCAGGTTGTTCATGGTCAGGGCCTTGTCGGCGTGGTGCTGGAGCCGCTGCTCCGCCAACGTCAAGTCCTCTGTGTCAAAGTCGCTCTTCTGACCCGTCAGCTCCTCGTTCCACGACTCCAAGTCTGAGATGATCTGACAAAGGATCACGAAAGAGTTTCAAGACACTATGAAGAAAGACTCCTCATCCCAATGTAAACATATTTACAATCTTTGTTTGTTTTTTTTTTTACTTGAATTAAAAATGTTTATATTTTGTACAGTTTCAGATGTCATTCGTTCACCAAATGGCATTTTTTTTTTGTCTCTTTCAATAATCTATTAATCACAATCAATCGCTTCAGACAAGCTGATAAGTCTTGGGATTTCAACCGCTAATGCCAAACACTACAATGCACCCTTGTGACATCATAAAATTAATCTCCAACTTTTTAAAAACATGCATTATTATTGACAGCACACAGTTTCACAAATTCTCCCTTACATCAATGGCGTCTCTCTCGAAGATGCGGAGCTGGAGGAAGAGATCCAGCTTGATCTTCCTCTCCTGGAAGAGCTCCTCCATCTGAGCCTGGGCCTCGTCCAGCTGCTGGAGGACGCTCTCGATGTGGTTGATGGAGCTATTGTGGGGCGTCTTGTTGCTGGAGATGGCAGAGTCCCTGGAAGAAAAAACACTCGCAATTAAGCCATAATCTGCAGAGTGCAGCTCTGAGGAGCTATAAAAGATCCTGCAGGGCATCATGCCAGTCAGGGCGAGCTGCTCTGGAAAGTGCTGCGCTGGTTTAAAATGCTGCGGCAGCGCTAGCATGGAAAAGAACCGTTCAAAACAAAAGTCTAAAGCTAGCGCTAATTTGCTAATCGGTCGTTTACTTGAAATACAAATCCACAAGTGGTTTCACAAAAAGGCTAATTATGATGAGGTGGTGTTGGTGGAGAACATGTTGTGCACTCCAACAGCTCAGTCCTACACGCAGAAGGCGTGTGAAGCTACAGTTGCCTCTTGGAGAGAGAGAAAGAGAGAGAAAAAGAGAGAGAGAGCGGCGCACAATTAGACACACGTTTATAAAAGTGGTCTTATGTAAGAACTCGCTGCGGAGCCAAGTCACCAGGGAGAGGGTGGCGAGCACAAAGAGAAAAGAGGGAGTGAGGAGAGGCACTGGAACATCCTCTGCATAAAAATAAAGCTGGACAGCCGCATCCACCTCTCTCACACCGCCTCTCATCATCGCTGCTTGCCGTTTTTGGGCTTAATGTACTTCATTAACGTCTTCTAGGGAGATTTCTCTTAGCGTATATTTAGCTTTGTTGAGTGCCGACACGTTTATTTCTAATTACAAATCCACTCCTGCCTGAATTAGAGCTACACTGAAGAAGACAAGCATCAAAGCCGACTGTTACACTCTGATTTACTTGGGTGAAAAGTGTCTGAACTCTGCAGCCGAGGAGAGTTTTAGACTCGAACCTGAACGTTCAGAGACACATAAAGACAGTCAGAAAGTCAGCCTTTTATCACCTGAACAGAAAAATATTTCCAAGATTAAAGGACTGATGTCTAGATGTTGATGACGTAAAGCACTTTGAACTGCCTAGTCGCTGAAATTTGCTACACAAATAATCTTGACCGGACTTAGCAAGTTATTAAAACCACATGACTGTTGACTGTCTCATTTATAATATTGCTTCTATTTAAACCATGTTTTCCTCACTCCATTGTTAAAAATGACCTTGAGGAAGCTTCAGTATCTATAAATATGTTACCAAGTGTAGGAAAAATCCAAAAATCCAATTGAACATAAAAACATGCAGAATAAATTATAACAGCCTACCAGATATTGTGCTACAGAAGATCTATGAAACCACAATTTTGCACATTGTGCTATTCTACTAAACATAAATATAGAGATAGAATCCAATGGTTAAGCTCAAAGAACATTGAAATGTTTAAATGGCCAAAGCACAGTCTTGACCGTATTCAAGCTGTGGTAAGAATTAAAATGTGATGCTTACAGAAGCTCTTCATCTAATGTGACTCAGTTTTAATTATTTCATAGAGAAGAAATATGAAGTCTCTAGATGTGAAAAGCTGTGAGAAACATGAAAAGACTTGGAAGTGTAAACGGGGCAAAAAGTGATTCTACTAAGTATTGTTTAAGGACTGAACATAAAAACCTGGTAAATATTTTTAGTCAAATGTTTTGAAAACCATTTTTCTTCCTACTTTGCATTGGTCTATTTGTAGTTGCAATTTGACAATATGTTAAAAAAGAAAAGAAAAAAAAAAGGTGTGGGAAATATAAAATAACTGTCCTCTTAACACTTTTAGCGCACCATTACGGTTCTCTTTTCTGTCTCGACAAGTATAGAAAAAAAGACATTAAAATGTGTCATGAAGAGATAAAATGAAAGAGAGTCATCACTTAGTATTTTTGCCTCACAGTACAGGCAGATAATGAGAAATTCGGGGGAAAAACATGAGGAAAACTCTCCAACATTCGGCCCGTCTGTCTGCACCTGAGCTGCTGGATGAGGTCCTCTCCCTCCTTGATGACGTTGACGGTGACCTGCAGCGTGGTCTGCTGCTTCTGGCCGAAGCGCTTAATCAGATCCTGGACGGCCTCCACGGACTCGGCGTAGACGTCGTCCAGCAGCTCCTTCTGCAGTTCCTCCAGCCACGTCCACAGCTGCAGACGGAGACAGACATCAGCTTCGGCAGCAGCTTTTTTCTCATTGCAAACAATCCTGTGTGTGGTTTTTAATATCCATGTAACACACAGTAAATTATAGTATTTATAAACATAAAGCTGGACACCTATACACAAAACCGACCCTACACACATACCTAGACTAATATATTTATTTTTATTTCTCTGACTAATTGGACTGAGCATGTAATGTGCTCCACGCCTCTCATCTCATCGGTACAAGCACGCAGCCCACCATCCACTTCAGCGCTGTGTCACCGTCCCCTGCCCACCTCTTTGACGTGTGTGTGGAAGGCGACAGACATGTCCAGCAAGACTTTACGCTGCTCCACGCGGCGGACAAAGTCTTGGATTCTGTCTTCGAGCTGGTGGGCGGCCTGGTAGATCTCCTCCGGGTCGCACTCTCCCGTCTGGGCCAGCTGCTCGGCCGCCTCCAGGAGCTTATCCGCATTGGTGTAAGTGTTCTAGACGGAGACAAAGACAAAGAGAGACAGAGAGAGAGGTGGGTTTTAACAAGGGGGCAGCGTGAAACGAGCAAAACGTCTGTTATGAAAGAGACGGAGGCACTGAGGAGCAAAGTGAAAAACAGGACATGCAGATGATGATGAAGAGGAAGAGAGAAATGGTGAGACAACAGAAACAGGAGGCAGAGTATCAAGAGGCTGATTTTACAGATGATTTTTTAAAATTCAATTCATTGAGATTTTACATATCAAGGAAGTAATTAAACTCTTTAGATTTTTGTTTTAATAAAACTAATAACTAGATTGATAGTTATAAGTTAATTCCTTCAAGTGTTTTGAGGCATTTTAACTGTCAGACGTCATGCTATGTAGCTTTTTCTCTCTAGGTTTAATACAGTTTGCTTTTTTTTTTTTTCTTTTTGACATAAAGCAAATCACCAGTTACAATATTTCTCAAGGAAGAAAGTTTTTATCATGTGGTTCAAAAATCTAAACTCTAAATGCAGCCTGATCTCTTAATGTTCAAACGACACAGATTGTTTTCCAAGCAATGGGAAAAAGGAGGAGAAAAATGTTTTTAGAAAATGTAACAGTTCAATTTAGCCCAATTCTTAGATTTTGTAGATTTTAGCATTTATAACCAATATGGAGGTCTACTCTGGGAGCATAAAACTGGAGAAAAATACTGAAAAAAAAGCTTTATGCATTGTAATCCCTGATAAAACTTCAAATCTAAGTTCATTAAAGTTATTTATTAACATTATTAGCATCTATTTTCATCTCACCAGCGTATGTAGGGATTTATATTGACTTTTATGTCAACCAAATGTAGAAAAACTCACAGAAGCCTGCTTTGTATGCAAACAGGTTTCATTTCATTTCTAAAATAAGAGCAATAATAATAGTCGAGTAATATTCCTGCCTTGCAGATGTTTAGATCTTTACGGTGAACAGTTAGGCTTGCAGCACGTCTCTGTTAGTTATAATCCAGACACAGACCTGAGCCACTTCCTCGAAGTCCTCGTGGCGTTTCTGCAGCGCTCGGGCTCGGTGGAGGGACTTTCCCACACCCGTGTGTTTGCTGAGGAAGGCCTCGCCGTGGTTTTCTATCCAGTCCAAAACCTGGGAGGAAAAAAAAAAAAACACACACCAGATTCACCCAGGAGCCGGGAGCGACTGAACAAGGGGCAACCACCAGGGGGCGCGCTGCAAAAGCGGAGCTGCTGAATGTTGGAACTGTTAAGATGCAAAGTAAAGTCGTGCTCTGTAAAAAAAAAAAAAAAAAAGAAAACTCTGAGCCTGCTCCCAAAAGCTGCATTCAGTCACGATGTGAATGGAGGAACACCATCTGCACGGACATATGACCCAGTTCGGTTACCGCAGCAACAGTTGTCATGTCAACACACTCGGAAGCAGCCACTGGGTTGGTTTGTTTTTTCTCTCGTTTTTTTTTTTTTTGGACAGGCAGGAACTGTATTATCATATTTGGACTCCGTGATGAAGGCATGCTCCCGACTGATTCCTAATTTCAAGTCTTCCACTCACTAAATCGCCGTATAATCCTTTTGTGACATGTATTAAAAGAAAGGAGAAGGATGACGATGCTCCAAATCCATCATCCTGCGTGCATCGGCGCGTCGTACCTGTTGGACGTCCTGCTGAAAGACGCACAGCTGCAGGCGCTGGTGCAGGCGCACTTTGCGGTGCTGCCAGATGTTTTCCAGCTGCCTCTGGTGGTGCAGCACCTCGTGGATGATGTCCAGCACGTGGTGCACGGCCTTGGAGTAGTTGGCTGAAGCCGTTAGCGAGTCGGCGCTGCCCGGGGTCAAAGGTCGCTGCAGCTTGTCTAGCAGGGCTTTCCCGTCTTGGCTCACCTGAATAAATGTTCACACATTGTTACTCATAAGGAGAAGACCGCTAAAAATCCACAACCAGAACAAAATCATTTTGATGGGCATATTTATTATATATTTAACAATTATTTATTTATCTAATGTTTCACTGTACAAAATAGTTCTGCAAGAAGTAGATACTTCACATGTTTTATTCAGGGCATCATTATGTAAACAGGAGTTAAAACAATTCATATCCCTTTACCTTTCTCCAACTAAATTGGCCTCATTATAATGATCAACTCTGACTGATAAGCAAAAGCATCCCCACATCATAATGCTGGTTAGTAACTTGTTCACTTCTGAAGACAATTTGTCGCACCGGATTTTATTGAGTGCAAATTAACATTTTAAGTAGTGATCTGTTTCTAGCCATCTATGATTTAGAGGATAAAAAGAACTATTTTTCTTCCACTTGGTATATAAAACTGAGCTCTACATTTATAACAAGAGCCAGATTGGGCTCAACTGAACACTTTATAAATGTTCAATTGAACCGAACGTTTATTTATATCGCGCCAGATCGCAAGAAATGTCTGGAGAAACGTTCCAAAAAAAGAAAAAGAAAATTCTCCCAAGAATCACCAAACCGAATGAGGTTTTAGAACAGAGTTCAGTTCAGGTTCTTGTGTTTCATCCTAAAAACAGAATTAACCAAAAAAAAAAAAAAAAAGGTTCTGGTTGTCTGGAATGGAGTACTATGTTTAGTTATTGGTTTCGTTCTCCTTGTAATGGAGAACATTTCTACATTTAACAGCTGTGTTTCTTAAAATCAGTATCAATTAAAAGTCAAACGCAGTCCCGTACTCACAGCCGTCTTTGGTAAACAGGCTGTCACAACGTTCGGAGGTAAACAAACACCGCGGATCGACATCCATTGACTAATCATTGTGACTTTTTTTTTTTTTGCCTGGCACGAGCCAAGCTCCAACTTAAAGTGAACATTTTTAAAAATGAAACCTGGCAGAAATAGCCACCGGCACTTTTTCCCAAGCGGAGCGTCACATTTACACAGAACTAAATACCAGAATTGGTTTCCGAGTACGACTGAGGCAAACTTCAAAGGGGATACTACGTAGCACCAGTTGACTGAACAGTGTACCTTCAGGCATATCTCTGCAGAGTGTTTTACCTCAGAGTAGGCAGCTGTGATGTGCTCATATAGGCCTTGGTGGTGGTGAATTGCATCTTCCAGGTCCTGCAGCTCGGAGGGCAAGTCCACCTCGCCGCATGCCTTGCACCACGAGTCCACATTACTCATGTACTGAAGCGAGAACAGGCGCACACACACACACACACACACACACACACACACACACACACACACACACACACACACACACACACCGAGTCAGGCAGACATGCTAACAGGAGCTGCACTTTAAGGAAGACTGGAAGTACAAAAGATGCAGCTTGTTTCTACTGTTGCTAAGCTGAAACTTTTATACAGACTGACATCACAGGCAAAGGTTTTTAATGAAAGCAAGCTAAACTTTGGGGAATTTGAATACATCTCCACACATATAGAAGTTGAACTGGCCTGGATCAGTTTTTTTCTGCATCGGAGTTTTCAATTGATGTGATTTTCTTGTGGATAAAAATAATTCAGAGACAGAACACTGTAGTACTGCTTTAGCACCAAAACATACAGATGAAGAGAGCTGCGGTTTGAAAGTGGGAGTGAAACGATTAATCTGAATTATCTTGATGAATCGATTATTGGAATAATCGTCAACTAATTTAGTAGTCAATTAATCACTAAGTGGAGCATACACTGATGAACAAGAAAATCTCACTCAGAGCAGTAATTAAGACAAAACTGTACAAAAAAATATGCATTTTGTATTTAAGAAAAAAAAATTGTCTGTACATATGTTCTGCCCAAAACTCCTCAAGAGGCGTAGTTTTTTCCGTTCAAAATTAAATTTTGTTCAAAAGAAAAATTCCTATTAAGCATCTTTTGCGATCAAACTATTAATTGATTAATCCAGGATGTAATCAACACATCAGCTTTACACTGTATTAAGTCCAACAGAGAGGGCCGAGATCTTCTCATGTTGGAAGTATTTCTTTATTTATTTATTTCGCTGCATCCTGAACAACAAATGATCAAAGGTACAATAAAGGAATGCTGTTATTGCATTTTAGGCAATAAAATGTTCATTTTCTTATTGAAAAAATGTATTTATTTATTTGTTTATTAGCATCTTATGATGTATTTCTGATATAGTATAAAACAAGGTTTAAGTGGCTAAATAAAATATCTGCAGAATGTGAAATTTTTTTTATCAAATTAATCATTAGAATAACTGATTACTAGAATAATTGCGAGTTGCAATACCTCTAGAAATTTGTTCATGCATTTTAGGGAAGATTTCACTCCAGTCTGGACCAATTAAGCAGCGAGCAAAGATGAATAAGAGAAGCTACCTCGACTTTATTTCCTTTTTTTTTTTTTTTTTTTTAATAAAAGCTATTAAACATAAATTTAATAGTAGCAGAGTTGGGGGTCAGTAAAGCCGTCTTCTGTTCAAATGCGCTCAGTAAATAAGTGAAAACATCAGCTGGGTGCCACAAAACAGCACATCAGCGCGAGTTGGATATTGTTGTGAAAATGACTAAGAAATGAAAACATTTCCAACGGCTTTCACATCTAAAACCCTTTTGAAAGGAGAGTTTCTGAAAGTAGCAGTAGATTTATGAGTGCGAGTTTGGCAGGCAGATGGTTCCTAATGCAGAGCTTTTACAGCACCGGTCAGACCCTGTTTGTCACAGTCTGTAACCGGAGAATAAACAGCATGCTCATTGGCTTCGGTTACATGAACAGATCAATACTGAGGTCGTGTTCTGTACGCTGAGCAGCAGCAGACAGTTCGCTTATAGAAAACAACTGAAAAAAAGGTTTGTTACTGGAAGTTGATATTCATTTAATGAAAAAAATAAATGAAACTAAAAGCAAAAACAAATAAACACAAGCAGGCAAAAGCTGAAGCAAGAACAGGCCAGACAGACTCACCTGGTCGCACTTCTTATGGAAGCTGGCTGACATTTCTAATAGCGTGCTGCGTTCATCGAGCGCTGCGGCGAACGCTTTCCACTCCTGCTCCAGCTGACCCGAGATCTGCTTGATCTGCTGGGAGGCGTAGTGACCGGACTCCAGCAGCCGGCTGCCCACCGACACAATGCGGTTGATGTTAACGTACACGTTCTGTGGAGAGCGGAGAAACGGAGCGAAGGCAAAACGTTCAAAATACAAGAAAAAACTTTCAAACTGAGAAAAACTTTTAGTTACCGTCAATAGCTGTGTTTCCGTTGACCATGGATTTGAGCACGTTGGAAGAACGAAAATAAATGTGCTTAATGGAGTGGAAATATGGAAATTTTGAAAAAAATAAAATAAAATTTGTTTATCGCTAAAATGTTTTTCGCACTAGGATGAGGTGCCTTTTCTGCCACATTGAAACTATAGAACTGCACCTCAAAATTTAAACACAATTTACCTCTCCAACGAACTGCTCAGATATTATTTCATTATTGATAAAAAAAAAAATTGCTCAGTTTTTTTAAAAAGGAAACAGGAACAATAACCTATGTATGCAACAAAAACAAAATATTTTGAAATAACTTAAAAACTGAGATCAAACTGAAAATTCTTATATACATTTATAGAAATGTGACAACAGTATAACTGAAAAATGGGTTTAATTTTAATCAGTTTTGTCTTTGATGTTCTCGTTTCTAACTATGTCTACAGATTTGCACAATTGTGTATTACCATGCTTGTTTGTACATGTTGCGGTATGTAAAAAAAAAAAAAGTTTTTTTTGTGTGTTTTTTCCACGTTAATAGAATACCGACGGAGTGTTACGCACATTTGTAATGGAATAGCAGCTACCGTGTCGCTTTCTTTGGGAATTTCGTTGGAATATGTTGTTGTAATGTGGTTTTTTTGTGTGGAAAAAGAGAAATGCTCAATAAAAAAGACAAATCTAAAAAAAAAAGAAAGATCTGAAGAATCTCCACAATCCTTAGCCGACGGACGATTTCCTCTCTTCTCAACTGTTTCGTAATAGTTATGTAAGGTCGATTGTGAATAGAGAATAGGATTACTTAATACCTAGTTGTGTTGCTGCGATTATGTGGGAAATGTGCAGGCTGCTCTAAACAAACACCCGAACCCAGAACTAGAGGTTGATACTTAGTACAATAACAATATGATTATGCAGTTGGTAGGGGGGCTTGGACTTGAGTCCTAGTGGGCGGAAAAGCATTAGCTCCTGCTGAACATCTGTGTTTCTGTACGTACTTGTGTGTGTGTGTGTGTGTGTGTGTGTGTGTGTGTGTGTGTGTGTGTGTGTGTGTGTGTGTGTGTGTGTGTGTGTGTGTGTGTGTGTGTGTGTGTGTGTCATACCATGCAGTTCATTGCGAAGTGATTGTGCTGGGTTTGCAGCTCCACAGCGTGGGGGTGGTTGTTGCCAATCTCTGTGTAGCCTGCCAGGAACAAACCTTTGTTGTGCATGATCCAGTCAAACATCTGAGGCAGGAAGATGTCAAAACAGACACACACAGAAACAGACACAGGAGAAAAAAACAAAACAAAAGTTAACTATCTTCAAGGGAGCAGCAGATGGACAGGGTCCTCGATCGGGCTGGGCGATACGGGTATAAAGATCAAGTCTTTTGATTAAAAAAATAACTAAATTTCTATCAGATCCGATTTGAATACATTTTCTTAAACTTTTTTCTAAAATTGAAATTGTAAATGACAGAATAGTATTTTCAAAAAGTGGCTTTTACTTCAGTTATCCCTTCTGGGAGCTGAACGACGCAACATTAGCGCCAGAGTACGAAAATCTTTGTTTAATTACGAGAGCATAGTCATAACGCTAGAAAAAACATCTTAACATTACAAGGAAAAAGTTGTTTTAATGAGAAAAAAAGCTTCAATAAAGTTATCAAGATCTGACGTCACCACCTCTGTTCAAAATAGACGTGATTTTTTTTCTCAGCTGTTTTAAAGTTCTGCTACTGATAATTTAATAATGTCAAAAGATGAAGAAAACTGATATCATATTTTCAGGTAAGTATTCTGATAAAATTACTACTTTATTTTCCTTACAATATAACTACATTCCAGAAATATTAATTCTGCATTATTGTATCATTTTGACTTTATCATCAAACTAATTTATTCTTGCATGATTATGACTGTATTCGTGAGTTAATTACTTAATTTAAAAAAGAAAAACAATCATAGTCCGGCGCTAATATTTGGTAGAGTTGACCCAAAGTCAAAGTCCAAATAAATAGAAACGTTTGTGAAAACATCACGATGGCGACTCTGGGCGTGACGTGAAACCCAAGGAAGGCATCGGTGAACAAAAAATCCCAATTTCCCAAAAATATAATCGTCAAAAACCAAAACTTCGGTCAATGGGTATAATCAATCAAATTGATTTATCGCCCAGCCCGACTCCTCAGAAACATCTACAGCTTATTGCAGCAGGAAGTCGGAAAACAAAGCGGCACACATTGCATGCTGGTGAACCCGAGTGAGACTGAGCACAGCGCTGTCAGAATACCCAGAAATCGAATGCTTTCTATTAGCGGCATCCTCTCGTGCTCTCCTGAAAAAAACAACTTGTGGCCTGTGGTGTCCTAGCAACAAGCTCCTGCTGCTGCAGTGTATCCGATACTGCAGTCCTCCTTGCTGCTGCAGCCTGCTATTTTATTCCAATCACTCAAACATGGAGCTTTGAATTTCTCTCCCCGTCTCTATTTTTTGCCGCGGCTGTCATCGCCAGAGCCGTCTGGGTTGGAGCCAGGAGAGGCGGGTCTTTACCTGCATTAGCCTGCCTTTGCTATTATCTGTCGTAATGCCATGTAATCGGATGAAGCCGTTCGGTTCCCCCCCCTTACAGGAACGTAAAAAGACAGACACGAGCTCGTGTGAGCATCAGAAACGGCGTTAATCGATGCCGTAATTAAGTTTTAGCTGATTATTGACAGCTGCTTGCCCCACACTGATCACCAGCTCTTGTTATAGGTCACTTCTGCACAACCCCGACCTTCTCCGCGTCCTGCTCGAACAGACGGAGCTGAAAGCACTGATCCAGCTGCAGCTTCCGGACGTGCCAGGCCTGGTGGAGGTGTTGTCGGGTGGAGTGCAGCTTGTCCAGCAGCTGGGTGATGCGCGGGACCAGGCCCTGGGTGTCGGCATTACAGACGCTGCCGCCGCCGCTGCTGCTACTGCTGCTGCCGCCGGTGCTGCCATTGCGGTTGGAGAAAGCCTCGCTGCTCTGAATCCGCTGAAGCAACCTGAACACGGATTAAACAAAAATAAAATAAAATAAAGTCGTCTCTTACTTTTTGCTCTTCAAATATAATTTTGTGATTCATTCAGAAGTCGTTTGCATTTGAATCACAGTTAAGGCGGTATGTGAAGTTTGATATTCTCAGTGTAAACATGAACGTCGTGTTGTTAGCTTCATATTTGGACAGTGTATTTTTGGCTGCTCATCCGCATTTCCTAAATAAAGAACTTTAACAGAGTAGATAACAGTATTCCTAAAACAAAATAAATACATAAATCTTTTTAGCCATAAGGAATTCAGGTTTTTAATACCTCATAGTTCAGTAGACTCATTTTGATTGGGGACCAAAGTTGCAACATTTGTTACATTTTCAGCTGCTGCAGGTGGCTTTCACACTGCACTGTGTCAAACAAACCTGTTCACCCCCCTGCACCAAGGACCACTAAAAGAAATGACACAAAAACCTTGGGACAAAACACTGAGCACAACTTCCTGCTTCACAAAATGTAAATAAAAATGGAGAGGCGTCAGATTTTAGCAGGTGAAGGATTTATCTTCTGTCTTTGCGCTGGACTAACGCATTTCTTTTGCATGTATTTACCCAGAATGCCATTCACTTCTTGCTTTTGGAGTGGTCTCCGGTTCCATTAGCGTTCACATATGCATTTGAACCGCACTAGAGTTCACTTCAATCCAACATAGACCGAGGTTTTTAGGCAGGCCGGAGTTCAACTTTTGGTCTGCATCAGAGTTTGATTATGCATTCACGCTTCCCCTAACGAATCAGACTTTCTTTGCAAGCAAACTAAAGTTCAACTAAAAAAGGTTAAACAGGGCTGATGTAAACACACCCTTAAAAATAGTTTATGAATGATTTCAGAAAATATTTCAAGTTAATTCATTCTTTTTTTTTGTTTTTTAACCAAAGAACAAACGAAATCATTCTTTTACCAGCCTCTATCCAAGGATAATTTTATAAAGAAGTCTGCACGCTCTTTGGACACTCACAGGAACGCACTGCAAAAACAGCATCCTCGTCTTCAAGTATCTATTTTCAACTTGTGAAATTTCACAGACTGTTTTGCAGATAATTCTTTCAAGTGCAGTATTTTAGAAAGGAAAAAAAAAACATAAGACACCTCATTGCTCTTATCTGAAAGAGTTCTAGTGTTCAAGTGATTTTTCAAATGCCTTTGCACGTTAGATTTGTACATTTAGGTTTGTTCTATTTACCTCTGGCCCTCTGTGTCAAGCTCCTCTATTGGAGCTTTTATGATTTTCTTCTTCAGCGCGGCATGCTCCTCTATCATCCGCCTCGCCCCCTCCAGATCTTGGGGGAAGTCTTTTCTTGACACAGTTTCCTGCATCTCTTCCAGTCGAGTCAACATCTGGGTGGCGTGACCAGAGAACTCCTCGAACGCGACTCGCACCTGGTCAAACCAAACGATAAAACCCAGTGAATCTCCCAAATTCACCATCTGACTTGGCGCACATTGCGTTCCTTTGGGTTTTTTAGGGTTGTGGTCTGTCCTACCTCTATCCATTCTTCGTGGTTGTAGTCCAGGCTGCCGTCAAAGTCAGCTGTGAGTTGTGAGGGGTCCACAACCTTCGTCAAACCCTCGAGCGACACCATGACTGTCTGGTGTAGAGATGCAGGTTGAGGTTAGCCTTTTGATAAGTCAAAACTTATCGTTTTCAGCTCAAATACAACAAATGTATTTTGTTTCCAGAAATGAAACCTTCACATTAATATTTATGGCAGATTCTTAATCAAATACGAATCTTTGATATGCAGCCAAAAAAACATGAACCCTCTCAGTTATTAAACGAGTTCCTCTGAATGAAACATGTTTCCAAACCTGAAAAAAAAAACTAAATCCTCCCAGCAAGGAGACATTAAAGAATTAATTTCAGAGGTACATGTTTCCTTCTTTGGCTTCGTTGCCTCTGTGTTTCTGCTGAGCCACCTCCACACAACACCCCCGCACACATGGCCAGAGAACCATGGAGACCAAGAGATAGCTTGTGTAGGCCAAACAATGCTCAGATGCACCGTTGTCCTCAAGTAAAGAAGCAAAGGAGCTTGAACTACACAGAAAGAAAACATACTGACACCACCACATTCACTGCAGGTGGTCAGGTTACCTCATTACTACACTGCTACAAGGAACACAACGCTAAGCCAGCTGAAAGAAGGCTCCTAAAACGTTATCCTCTCTTACAAATAAAGACAAATGAATTTCTTAGGAAATATTTCCACTTGCTAAAAAAAACAACAACAAAGGATAGCAATGGTTTGGAAACTAAAGCAGAGCCCTCAGTCCTAATGCAGCTGCTATAAAAGTACAGTTGGCAAAACTACGAGCGACGTGTCTGGTTAGCTAGCATTTGCTAAGATGCTACTACTGCTGCCTCCACCGGCTCAGCTTTCTGGCTAACTAATAATCAAAAACGTTTAGCTGGAAAAGTCCAAATTTAATGGAAATGTGTTCTGCATATTTGCCTTGAATGGATACATCAAAAATAATAACACATAAATATTAGTCGTAATATTCAAACTGTAATAATCAACATGTAGGAATGTTTAAATTACAGGGGTAGAACGACTGCAGTTTTCTGGCCGATTGCAAATCTTTACAAAAACAATTTCGGTTTTAGTTAATACCAATTTTTTTGGTTTGAAAAGTCGCTGAGCAAAAGGAAACCGTGGCTGATCACTCAAAATCTATCAGTGCACACCTAAATGGGTCCTGTTAAACTTTTTTTTTTTTTTTTTTACACGAATACTGTAAATTCCTGGAACACTTAACGTCACCATGACAGGAAAATCTCACTGCCTAATAGAAAGGTTTTATTTTTAACCAAGCAGCTAAATTATTCTCGCTGAATTGACTGACGTCATTATCATGTCAAAATGATGTGCAGTTGGTGTTATTGTCATTTGATGAATCAAGTCCCCATTTAGGTGGTAGTAAATAGGTTAGTTAAATAGGTTACTAATGAAACCTGTTGCTGCTTAATAAATATGGACATTTTATCAAGCTGCTCATATTAAGGTGAAGAAACAAGCAGACCTAATTATTCCTTTGTGCATGTAGCACCGTATACAATCAATGATCATGTGACTTTGACAGTGTAGCCCTGCTGCAGGCTACTCTTCCTTTCAAAATAAATCAATATAATGTCATCAGACTACATTGAACCTGCTTGCAAATTAGCATGCGAGCGATCGAAGTCGTTTCTACATCGCTCAGTTCACTCACATTGCTTTGGTCAAACATTTCCACAAAGAAATGCACTGGACAAGAATTCAACAAGAACTTGCACCAGTTGAACCAATCATTGAGCTTTTACCTGCCGACGTTTCACAGCTGTACATTGTAGTAAGCCAGAGTGGGAGATTAACTGGGATGTAAAGCTTTTGTTTAGTCCCATCAAGAATAACTTCTATAGCATACAAGAAATTACCTGAATTTCAGACTAGAAGCGCATTGGCATGGTTTTGTGCCGCCAACTCATTCAAAGTCTGAAAAACCGCAGTAGTTCTTACAGTGCATAAAAGGTCTTTCTAAAAACAATCCTGCTCAATATGGATGCCATGCAAAACCCCCCCACCAAAGTTACCCAATTTTTGTGTAGGTGAGGTCAATGGAAACTCAGATATGAAAGATGGTATTTCAAAGAACGTTGTATTTTCCAAAAGATTTCTTGGACACGTGTATTAGTCGTCCAGGCTGCGAGAAAGTGAGAGAGAGCCAAACTTTCAGCAGAAGCTGCCCTGTTTTGTCTTTTTGAACTTACGCTTACTGAATACGCTGGACTTGAACATGTTTGCAAACTTTTGGAAATTTCAGGTAAAGATCTACATGCTACCAAATAACAATCACTGCAACTTCAGTTTTTTTGTTTTGTTAGCTGTGATTAGCAACCAATATAAAATCAAAGGTTTTAACTTAATAAGCACTCACAGCAGTGAAGCTAGAAGAAAATGGTTTCGGTTGTGTTCTCATTTCTTCTCATATTCTTATTCTTAAGGAGAAATCTGAGTGGTGTAAAAAAAAATGGTATTAGCATCCCAAAACCTTTCCGAATATAAAGTCTGGAAACCGACCAAACAAATATTCTCCGTCTCGTACTACGTCTCTAAATGAGCAGTGAAAATCAGTTTAACACATGACTGACAGCATCACGCATGCTTGTTTGTGTAGTCTGTTGGACGTGATGACATTTTCTTCCCCTGGCTGATGATATCTGCATCCAAAGCAGCGAGGAGCCAAAAATAACAAAATGTTCTGACAATGAGCAGCTGAGCGCAGGGCAACAGCTATAGTGGTTGGTACCATAGCTCAGCTGACAGAAAACGGGATTCAGAATGTGCAATGAATCTATAGAGTCACAGCACTTCTATCAGCGTAGAACCATGCAGCATCCTAGTAATTAATCGCACATATGTTTCTACCCTGTCTTTTGTTTTGATAAAAAGCCTCTTCAAAGATTTTCCTCTCACCTCGAACTCGAACTTGGAGCTGCCGAAGTTGGTCCTCTGCTTCTGCCAGAAGTTGTCCGGTTTGATGATGAGGGCGACGTGGATGCAGGACGGAAACGACTCCTGCAGGATCTTCAGCAGAGGCTTGATGCTGTCCCACTTGGAGCCGCGCATATCAACAATGACTGTGAAGCCATGTTTACACACCTCCTCACTGGGAGAGGAGGACAGCGGCAGAGGTTAGCCGGAGGAATTAAAGAGTAGTAACGGGGAGGAGGGGGGTGGAGAGATTGAAGAGCATAATCCAGAGGGAGCGAGAGGAGACACATGACACAGGCGTGGGAAAGGATGAGAGAGGGAGGATGGAAGGGAGAAAGGTGATGGAATTAGAAAAGAAAAATGGGGGGGAGACAGCGGAGGACAATTAGAACAAACAGTGAAATGACGCATTTTCTCTACCGTGAGAAGCCTACGCGGCAAATGCACATCCCACACGTAACGCCCACACGTTATAAAGCACATGAACCTGTGATAAATGAGTCAAAAACGTGTGCTTTGAGACATAAACACACATCAGGACATTTGAGCAACCTCTTTGCCCTGCAATGTTTGCACCTTGCAAGCAACTCGGAAATGAAAAACAGCTCCAAATGCCTAAAAAAAAAACTGGGAAGTGAAGGGATTTTGAAAGTAAATGGTTTACTTGCAGAGACATTCATCAATCTTTCTCAACGTAATTTACAACAGGACTGCTTTTTGTCGCTAAAACATTCAGCACAATTTTCAAAATGCACGAATGGTCTTACTAATGCATTTCACTGCAAAAAGTCATTGCATCTTTCTATCTCTTATCATCATCTGTCAGCAGAGCAGAGTGTCAGACAACAGCTGTGTGCAGAGGCTACCTTTACAAAACTGGAACTATTCAGTTGCCAAAGAACTCGCACTATAAATACAGATATTTCTCAATGATTAGATGGAAAAGAGAGTACGCTTACAGGGAAGTACAAAATGTGCAAGGAATGTGAAGCAGTAACATACAGAGCTGACAGCTGGCTGAGCAGTCAGAGCAGGAGGAGAGCACGGAAAGGAGGATTAAATTTAAAGGAAAAAGAAGGTAACAGAGGTAAAGACGACTGATGTTTTACCTGGGAGGTGAGGAGCTCCTCGTCCACAGCAACTAACGTTCCCTGCTGCACCGCCTTAGCTACTGCGACACTTTGTTTTGCTTTCGTACAGACACACACACACTCTCTCTCTCTCTCTCCCTCGCTTGCACACACCTCCTCACGCATGCGCACTCCGCCTCTGTCCGTTTTAATTCCTTCTCCGCTTCGCTCCCCCCCCCCCGCCCTCCTCTCTCTGGTGATACCGCTTTCCTTCTTGTTGTCATCAGATATCTGGTTCGTGTCCCCGCTCTAAGCTCAGGCTTTTCCCTCCACTGTCTCAGCATCCCTGCTTCCATAAAAATGACTTCTGGGAGCGGAGAAGCTGCAGTTATCTAACTGCTCCTGCTTCGCTGCTCACATGTTCATCTCAACCCCGTCACGTGTTTGCCTCTACACCACACATTACATCCACTTTCTCTGGTTGTTTGTATCTTTTAAGTTTATTTTTAATATGAAACAGAAGGAAAAAAAAGTAAGAAAACAGATAGGGCTGTAATGATTATCTAACCTGGGGATGCAGGCGAGGTAGGCGATCAGTCTCCTCAGGTCATCTGCTCGTATTCTGTCGTGGTTACTTCGTGATGGAAACGTTAATACTGGACCGCCACGTCGGTCTCTTCCACCTGAGGAAACAGAAACATAAGCTGACGCATTATAACCATGCCTGATTTTCCATATTTTGTCCTTGAAAATGGCAGCTTAATTCAGGATATTTGTCCTTAAATCAATGTATCAAAACCAATGTGACAGATAAAATCAATATAAATGTGAACTTCATTATCTGATTAGACCAAGTATTAGATTTGCTTTTTTTAGCTAAAAAACATATTTTTTTTGCTGAAAAGTTCTACTTTGCTGTGACGCTATGAGAATCTCATACAAGCCCATTCTGTGTGTATTTAATTTAAGGTGAAATAAAAGAAACACAGAAGAGATTAATTAAATTAGTTAATTTACTGATAGTAAGTGGAATCAATTGAAAAATGAATAAAACAAGCTACATAAACTCCCCAGTAAAATCTGTGCCTAACTGTTTACAAACGCTGCAGGCTAACAATTCATGCCAGCTGGCATGCCTGGGCTAGCCGGCATGCTAGCAAAACAAAAATAAAAAAAAAAAGGTTAGCAAAAAAAGTATTGCCTCTGGTAATGACGAATGGAGGGCATTTAAATGTGAAAGAGCAAATGACAAAAAACTATTCTAACAGTTACCTGTCATCCTAATGAAACTACTGGCTAAATATTGTTAGCAAGCTAATTTCAGAGCTAGTAGCTAGCTCTTAGCTAAATGGAAAGAATTTTAAATGCTATTTTTTTTTATTAAATAAGACATATTTTAGTATAGTTAAAAAATGTCAACATGTTTATAATATTTTTAATGACTCATTAGGACCCACAGTTGTTTCTTACCACTGTCAAGAGGCCATATTGTTGTAACTGCTTCAAATGTGTCCCTTCTCCAACTCACCTGTTTCAGAAGGTATTAATTACCTTGCACACCATGTAATGCTGTTAATACCCAAACAATTTCAATAAATTTTCAGTTAACTCTGAACGGAGATTCCCGCCGCATTTGCTCTGGGATCTAGCTGAAATAACTTTAAAATGTGGGAATAGCATAAAAAGCTTTGAAGTTGAACATTTTAAAACATTAGTATCCCTTCACACCAGAAATTAGGTCCGAGCCTATTGGGCAGTATCACTGAAAAATCTGCTTTCAAGCTGGTTGCTGACCCAGAACTAGCTTAGCTCATTATGTTGTCAGTGTAGGAAGAAATGATCTAAAATAATGATCAAATTAGTAACAAAACCGAGGTTTCTCAGCTCTTTCCTGATTTTGTAATCTATGCATCTCTGAACAGTTACCTGTCGTAACTATGCGTATTACCGAGGACATGCTGGTCCTAAGCACTGTGTTAAACATTGCAAATCACAAACTCTGGGCCTTCTCCGATTAAAAACCAAAGAAAAATCAATAGCAAAAATGTGGTTTCCGTGGAGTGCATGAAGCTCACTGTACGGGTCTCCACTAATGCCCCATAAACATAACCGGATAAAGATTTCTCTGGGCCCATTTACCAGAACTGCCTGGTCAACCTTAACACCAACTGTGATCATGTCATACAGGAAAAATTAAAAATGAATAATTTCACAAAGTTGCTACTCCAAAAAGAAACAAATGTCTCTTAACACATATTGGTGTACAACTTTAGATACAGTAAAAAAGCTAAGTGTTAAATAATGTGTCTTTTTGCAATAGTGAAGATCTAGAAAGCAAAAATACGGCATAAAGATATGCTGTCCGCAAATTACAAATAAATCGGCAAAAATTAAATCATAAGCCCACTTAAATAAGCCACAATTTGTATAAAAAAATCATCTGAAAAATAAGATCATTTCTTAGGCCTAAAAATCTTCTGGCCTCAGTCTTTGCCTCTGATTATGATCTTTTTCACAGTCTGTCGACGTGCTTTTAGCCTGAAGCTCGTCTGGTTGAAATATTAGTTCGCTCCAGATCATTTGGAGATGAACAGACACTCAGCTGGGAACTTGCAAACACGGGCTGACTGCACTCGGCCCACAAATTGGTCGGTTTGGTCTTGTTTTCTTGCGCCTGTCTGCTCAACCTCAGAAATAAATAAATAAAAGACTCTTGTAGTTTCATACAAACACAACTGAAAGACAGCATGGGCGATTTAAAAAGGGTGGAGGAAGGAGGAGACTCAGGATAATGAGCTTAGTTCATTTACTCTCCCTCTTCACCATGAGCCTCCCCTCTACCTCCCTCTCCAGCTCTCTCGTCCATTTCAAAGTCAATTACTCCGCGAGCGTCTACCCAGGGATGCGCTGGCCGATGGCAAGTCATTTCCATGGCAACGCTGTTCTGTATCTCCCTCTAGCCACCTCAGTATTATTTCATCTGAGTCATTGTCCTCATCGTTGTGCTTCTACCTGTGACCTTTGCAGCACAAGTAACGACAGGAACCAAAAGAGGCGTCCGCACACACACACGCACGCACGCGCACACACACACACACACACACACACACACACACACACACACACACACACACACACACACACACACACACACACACTCTACATCGGTATGGATGTAATCTGCATGAGCGTTATTCCTTTACACCCAAATTCAGGAAGGATAATATTTTCACGTGCAGCACAAAGAATCCTGCTGGTCGTTTTTTAGGGGCCTGCTGCGAGTTTTCTCCGGCACGACTCAAGCTGTCTGCGTGAGTTTTAGGATGTGTGTGTGTGTGTGTGTGTGTGTGTGTGTGTGTGTGTGTGTGTGTGTGTGTGTGTGTGTGTGTGTGTGTGTGTATGTGTTAGACGAAGCCCAGAGAAGACACGGGCAGCTGCAGCTCTTTGTTTTGCAGTCCTGTTGACACTGGTTATACAATGTACGCCTTCAGAACACACCCCTTCAGTGTGTGTTCTGAAGGGGAGCGTGTGTGCGTGCATCAAAGTGTTTGAAGACGGGTCAGGGGCTAAGTGTTTGGGCCTCGGACTCACCCTCCTCTCACCTCCCTTCTCCTGAGTTTTCTCCTGAACAGGCAGGGTGAGCAGCTTGTTATTATGTCCACACTGTGTGTGTGTGCGAGCGTGTGATACAGAGAGAGAGAGGAACAGAGAGAAAGAGAGAGAGAGAACTGTAGAGCATACCAGTTACTGTGTGTGATGGGTCTCTGCAGCCTACTGTAAACACACTTTGATATGCCCTGAACAGACAGCTGGGGATTGGAGATGTGTGTGTGTGCATACGTGCGTGCGTGCGTGCGTGTGTGTGCGTGCGTGTGTGTGTGTGTGTGTGGGTGGGAAGTAAAAAAAATTATAATAAAAAA
Source organism: Poeciliopsis gracilis (assembly GCA_911649635.1). Taxonomy (NCBI): domain Eukaryota; kingdom Metazoa; phylum Chordata; class Actinopteri; order Cyprinodontiformes; family Poeciliidae; genus Poeciliopsis; species Poeciliopsis gracilis. The sequence goes on along the minus strand of CAJVRI010000435.1, from coordinate 2,597,854 downwards.
AGTTTAAAGAAAATCTTACCGGACAGAAAAGCAACTTTCTCTTTGAGGATGGGGAGCACTTCCATCGCTCTTATCTCCTCATTTCTCCGAAATCCTAAAGAGGAGCAGAAGAAAGAAAGAAAAAAAAGCTTAGAGCTGAAGAATAATAAAAGAAAACATCACTGTTCCTTTTTTCCCCTCTAGGTGAGCCAAACGTGCATTTTTTTTTTTTTTCTTTCCCCACCCCTTCAGGGCAGATTACTCTGGGACAAAGCAGATGCCGTCTAATTGTAATCTGGAGATCTGGGCTTCAAAACACATGCAGCTGGATTGCGTCACAATTTATTGTCTTGTTCGCTTGCACACCAGTAAAAGACAAAGCTGAAAGTGAACAGCCGGAGAAACGGCGGCAGCGGGAGCAAGAGAGGCCAGAAACAACAGAAGGCAAGAAAGACGGGCCTCCTCACTCTCTCTGTGCTCTGCTGACGCTACACAGTCGGCAACGTAAAACGGCAGAGTTTGAATGTACATTTAAAGCTTCCAAATTGACTCTTTTTTTTGTTGTTGTTGCTAAATCAATGTTTTAAAAACCCTTCAGATATAGTTTGTCACCTGCAGAGCAACATACGTTGGCCATTTCTTTGTACTTGTGTGGTTATTTTGCTGCTGACCCTGAATTACGCAACGGAAAACATTGCATAGTTGGTTAGCGTCTTTAAATCTGCAAGCAGCTAACAAGAATCAATGAACACATTGTTCTGGTGGTGACATCACACACGGCAAAAGGCAACGAACTAGTTATTTTGTGTTCATTTGTTTTCTTGTATTTTTTTCAGCCAAATTACTCCTTACAAGCTGTTCACCATTATTTGGTTGCAGGAGAAAAATTATTGAGGAAAGCTTGGGAACAATAAAACGGGACCAGAATGGCCTGCAATGGAATTCACCAACCATGTTGAAAACTGAGAGAACTTTATCTAATTTACCTCCTGTGGTGTCATGATTTTTCAATGTTGCGCATTGTAAAGGGGCAGTATTACATTTTTTCCACATTCATAGTGACATTCACCACAATCAAGCAACTATGTTCACTTCAGTTGTTATTAAAAAAAGCTATATATACATATATCAAAAATGACTTGAAAAGAAATTTGACTTGACAATTTAATTGGGCCTTTGTCTCTTCAAAATATCCTGCTCTTTCTGACACTCCGCCTTCAGGAAGTCATCTCATCCTCTATTAACCCTTTAACAGAGAGTTTACCAGGGCTGAGAAGCAGCTCGTGTAATGAGCCACTTCCAGGTGTTGGCTAATTGCTGTTGGCTAGTCTGCAGGAGCTGAGTGACATCTGTGAGGAGGAGCTTCGTCCTCTAAGGCGGAGCTAGGTCCACCCAGGCATTTTACACAGCTGAATAGGAGATTGACTGATTTCTCAAACATCTTAGCAACACTTCAGGGAAGTTTTTGATCAGGGACCAACATTGTAGCATGATGTAAAAGCTCAAAAAGTCGATTTTGCATGACATTGCCCTTTTAAAATTGTTTTATGCTGTTGAAATTTCAACATAAAAATTCAGACTCTCTTATTAGCATCTTTAAATCCTCAAGCAGCTGACAAAAACACAATAAACATACAAATGTCTCAAGCACCATAGTCGACCTGATTCATTTGAGCAATTTTTTTCTTGAATCCTGTACAGTCTCTGATTCTTTCTGTATTATTTTTACTTTTGTGTGAATCTGCATGCCTCCGTTTGCCTTTGCTGCTGATATTTCTATTTCCTTTACTATAACTGTCCGATGAATGATTGAACAACCCAACACTGTCATGTTTACCAATCATTCATGGATTCATTTTAAGTTACCTTAACGAAGCTTTAACACGTGCAACACACATAATCTAAAGTTCTCACCTGGGAGAGAATTTTAAATGAAGTAGTTTTTACCAAAGTAAGCAAACTGTTAACAAAATCAAGCCTGAATGTAAATGTAATAACCTCAGTTCGGCTTCTCAGACTGCTAATCTTACTCATTAGCTACTGTGTAATGAATAACCCATTAACAGCTGAACCTTCACTCAGTTCCTTTCTTCCTGATATCGCGGTGCTTTCTTGTGAAAATCTCTTGGCACACAGAAGAACTGATATGATTTTTATGCAAGGATATCTGAAAACAATGGCAAAAAAAAACAATAGTAACAATCTGGCAGGAATACCCAGCACAGTTAACCATCAGCCTATAAATGTCAAACTGGATGATCTCATGGGCGTTGTGGTGTGAATTGTAATCCCGAGCTTAAGTTGAGGAGATATTCAATAAGTGAAAACCTGCTTAAGTAACTACCGTGCACAGACACAGCGTTCCCTAAAGTGATTATCTCCCATCCGAGCTCCAGCAGGCAGGAACACAGATTTTGCCCTTCAGACAGAGCAGACGTCTGGTTAATGTGGCTGATGAGCCGGACGGGACGTGTCCGCCCATGTGTCTCTGTGACATTCTCCCTCACTAAAGACTCTCTCCTCTTTTTCTTATTCTTAGACAGAGTCAAGACCGTCTGATGTGTACCTCTCCACATCTTTTTTCTGGGACACTTTGCGACACTAATCTGCCCAACGTACGCAGAGAGCTGAATCAGAGTCAGTATCCGTCTTCTATGCTGCTGCCAATGACAGCCACAAACAGCTGGTCAGTATTTTTTTCAATCAAAGGTACTACAGAGCTACAGGAGCACCCTGATAACACTCTTTAGTGTAGAAGATCTCACATAGAGAAGTAAATTTCATTAACCATTTTTGGGATGACTGAGGAATTCAGATTGCTACTGAGAGAGAGAATGACAGTCCAGGAGACAACAGGAAGGTTTAATGTTGTTCAGGTTTTTGTTTGTTTTTTATTTTTCTTTCAGTCAAATCATGAAGCAAGATAGACTTGGAAATGTTGGCAACTTTTTTTACACTTAACAAAAAAGTAGAAAAAAAAAAAACTAGATCTGCATGCAGTAGGAATACAATTTTTTTTAAGTCATAATGCTAATTAAGCGTAATTAAATTAGGGCTGCTAATTTAGGGACAATATGGCTGAAAATTCATAATGGAAGCATTTCAGTAAATATGGATAGTTATTGGGTAATTTTCTGAAAAAATACCAAACTGGTGGCGTGGCTTTTCCTGTTTTATCCACAGTTCTCACTCCACATTGTTGTTTTGTTGTTGTTTTTAAAGCAGTTATGAGGCACAGTAGCCAAACCTTAAACTGCTGCTGCGCAAGTTACCGAAAAGGTTGTTGCTAGGCAACCAAAGAGTGATTGAGTTGGTTGATGCCACCAACTTTGCTTAGCTAGCCGTGAGATGCTGTGCTGATGCTTCCTTCTGCTTTAGCCGAGGGAATGCTGGTTCTGGATCGGAGTTTGTGAAATTATTGAATATTCGTATTATTCGTATTCGTATTATTTATTGATATCAATCACGTGTCTGTCACAATATATTGTTATTGATTTATTCTCCTTCCCTAATATATGTATAACATAGGGACGTGACTAACAATTATTTAATAAACAATAGATTATTCTGATGATTATTCTCACGTAAAAAATTGGCACATTCTACATATTTTTCATTTTTTTCATACAATGTTAGATGCAAATAACCAAGTTAATTTCTTTTTTAAAGAATGAAATAAACATTTAATTGCCTAAATACAATAACATAGGATTCCTTTAGTAAACCCGGTGAAATTAAAACCACTTGAGGAGTTTTGGCTAAAATCTATTTAAAGACAAAGTTGTTTTTATCTTCAATACAGCATGTAGATGATTTTAGTACAGTTTTGGATAAATTATGTCCTTTTTCCAGTAAATGTCAGTTTTATTTTGACAATTAATCTACCACTAAATTAGCTGAGGATTATGTCAACAGTGAATTGATTACAATTGTTTCAACCCTAATACAATATATATATTTTGAAAGGCACTTTGAATGGCTCTATATCTCATTTTGTGTGAGGTATTTACATTTAAGGTCTGTAACACTGAATTGAAAATAAAGAATCAGAAGTAACTCCAGCTCCGGCTCACAGCAAAGTGTTGTATTTAATAGAGCGTGCTAATAAGACGGTAATCTCTTCTGCCACCTGAGGAAACTGGTGACAATCAGGGCTTGTTTCTATCTTTACTCCATTTCACTCCCTCAACTGGTTCCCCGCCTTCTCTCAAGGGAAAACACAACAAATTAGCATGCTTAACTACATTTCCCTGTGCGCTCGAGTAGAAAGCAGTCTTCAGTGGAAATGGAGTGGAGACCAATAAGTTGAGGTTAAAAACTGGGAGCAAATCCCTAGAATCTGAAATTGTGAAAGCTTTCTTTCTTTACCTTCCCATCACCACACAACATTTGCTGCATTTGTATCTGCCGGTGACATTGTGAGCAGCTGGAGGAGCTTAGCCCCACATGTGAGCGAACAAAGAGATCAGTCTGGATTCTCTCACTATTGAGCCATTTATCATCTGAAGCAACAACAACGTTTGATCAGGCCCCGCAAACTGCTGTCTGCCTGGCCGGCTGCCACTGAGCAGGAGGAAAATCAAAGGTTAAGGGGGGAAGAAAAAAAAAAAGAAAAAAAGACAAATGTTGACAAGTCTACAAGCTGAGGACCGCAGTGTGTGTGTGTGTGTGTGTGTGTGTGTGTGTGTGTGTGTGTGTGTGTGTGTGTGTGTGTGTGTGTGTACGAGGACAGCAGACACTAACCCCACTGACCGTGTGAGCTGGATACTGTGCGGTGAGATTTAACGGTCACTGGGTTAGAATTTGCTCAGCGACACAGAATCTTCTGAAAATACATCCGAAATAAATCGGACGGGTTTACTGGAGGAAATCGATGCTTTCCCTCTTACGTTAACCAATTACTCCTTCTAAAATCCACAGTCTCGGGTGCAAGTGCACTGATTGCAGCTTTTTGGCCAATCATCACATCTCTTTACAAAACTTGCCTGAGCAATAGCTAAATAAAGAGACAAAGTTGCTAAATTGGGCTCACTTTTGTCACCCTGATGCACATGTGCATATATGACCAGTCAGCTCTCTCTCTCTCCGTCTCTCTCTCTCTCAAGATGACAGTGGGTGATTTTCAGACCCTTCTGTAGGTAAATAAGATTGGTGGATAAGATTAGTTTCTCACATAAGCATCAGTCAATCGGTGACCTCCCAAAATTAACGAAATAATCGTCCATCTGATTCATCGGTGCCCCATTAGCCTCGGGTGGCACACATCTGCATGTTGGACTCGATATAGTGCATGCGGTTAAAAAAGGAAAGTTTAGAAACCCAGTCTCATCAATTTTCTGCACTGTGCCGTGCACTGGGACAGGAGAAAGTGGCACAGCAGCTAAATATAGAGTAGCCAGGTCACACCCACTCTCTCTTACAAACACACACTTAGCTCATGCAGAGGGACAGGGAGACATTTCTGGATAAATGATGAGCAACACACAACTTAAAAAAAAGAGGGAGAGCTAGAAAAAATGGGAGGCTAATGAGACATCTTTGAGTCTTCATAACTAGGCTGAAGGAAAAGAAGTGTGTAAAACTGAACACGGAGTGATAGAGAAAAGGAATAATTAGCTGGACTGGACTAAAAAAATGACTGTCAAGTCTCTCCTGTCTTTTATTTCATCTTCCCCAACTTTATTTTTTTTCCCCTTTTCACTTTTTCTTCAGGATGTTTAAACGCCACATCTATCAGAGTTAATATGAAACTAACTTATCTGGCTATCTTCGCCAGACAGGAAACGGTACCTGTCAGCGGAATGAGGGCAGAGCCGGTGTGCGCGTACTGCCACCTGTGATTGATCGCCCAGCAAGCCATGCTTGATCACTCTTGCGTGAACCGTGGGGAAGAACATCCATAAGTCACCGTGGATTCGGGTCCTCTGACGGAGAAAGAGTCCGCCGCCGTCTTCAGCTCTTGATCCGCCGGATGGCTGACGTGTTGAAGGGACCCAGAGTGGGCAGAGCTACGGCAGCAATTAAAGCTAATCCTGGGATTCCTGAGGCGAGATATTCCAGCACTCCAGACGACCAAAAACCGAGCATTACTTTGCCGCTTCCATGCACGTCCGCATGGAAAAGCTGAAGCAGACGTTTCCACGGCGAGGGACGCCTCACCTCGCGCCAGCCACAGCATCCAGTGTGCATTTCATGTGGCATAAGGTGAGCCGCTAATCTCTCTGTCTTTTGGAAAGGCGAATTCCCCGGGGTAATCCTAATTGTGTAGGAGGGGCAGTAATTATAACATGCCTGCACTGCATTTATGAACCCAAGGAAGCTGCTTAGCATAGCATGAGACTTGAGGTGGATGGGGAAAAGTCCTTACAGTGCAGGAGGGACTTGGCTGCAACAACAAAAACACATCACAAGTCTTTCCAGGGAAGCTGGAGTAGACATTTAAACTATCTGTGGTTAAGGCAGCGGCCCATGTTCACGTCAATCTGCAAGAAAGTAGATGAAGAAATAAAATCTGGACAGCCAGAGCTGGGGATTGTACAAAGGCAAGAGGCAGATTTGGTGTGTGAGCTCCCTAAAAGGGCCAATCACAAAGTCAATGAATTATTGCGAGGCAACCGAACTCACTTCAAAGGTTTTGTGAAGAAATAAAAAGCGTCACGTTCCAAAGTTGTTCCAAGCAAATCTCAAGAACACGAACAGATAGTTAGAAGGGGCATAAGTTCCAAACTACCTGATGTCTATCACTTAAGACAGCAGCCAAGCTTTCCTGGTGTGGTCATCTTAGCCACAACAGAATGCATAACACTCAAAGAATCATCCGGAGACTGGCGATCGGCTGATACTTCCACGGGAATCCACTGATCCCATCTACGTTCGTAAAAATCTGAAAATCCGTGACTCTTTGCCAACTTAGCGACTTTCTCAGTATGTTTAGCAGCTTTTCAGACTACAAAATCTATTTTGGTCAAAATCAGAATCGGCCGGTCAGGCTTTTTATAGAACGGTGATCTGCCAGAGAATTGGAATCGGTGCACTGCCAGTACGACAATGAAGACAGAAAAAACAGGGCTTGTGTGAAAGGTTTTTGTAAACTCATTTGTAAATTAGTTGCAGGCTACATACAGGCCATAATTTTATTAGCTCCTCTACATCCTGCCAAATAAGAACAAACGACTTAAATTATATTGTTACGGAAGCTCTTTCTCAGTAGAAAACTGCTTAGGTGTTTATGCAGAAATATTACATTCACACAGCTGCTATAAAGCTTATTTTTGCTTTTAATGTATTGCATCTAAAGCAGTTGCCATGCATTCATCTGCTTGCCCAGCATAGATTTTGCCAGTTAGATGAACTTTCACTGTGTCCATCAAAGATCTTTGATGGACACATGGAAACAATCTTGCAATTCCTTCATTTTTGTCTTTAATTTATAAACTACTAACTCTACAATGAAATTGTAGCACATTATTTCTTGTATGTTTTTAAATGCTTAAGAGGAAGACAAATCTGAATCACTAAAATTCAGAATTAGACAGAATTAAAAGAACACCAAATACTTTTATTTCTCAGTGTCTCTTTGGCTTACCGTAGAGTACAGCAGCGTTTACTTTAACGATGGCGAATACATTTAGAACGTGAAAAACCTCAGTCGGCCTTAAATCCACGCCAGGAATCTTCTTCAAAAGACTAAAGTGAAATTGCTTCAGCTCTGATTTTCCCTGCAAGACAAAACTAAACCCAGATCAGTTTCACCCAAACAACAGAGTCCCAATGGTTCGCGGGGTGAAGGGACTTGTGCGGAGGGCGTGAAACGCGGCTATCACCGTTGAGGCTGCGCCCCGTGAGTCAGAGAGAGGGCAACAGATGAGAGCGAAATGCCAGACGTGTCCATCATTCCTCGCAGAAAACGACCCAGAGTCGAGCGCTCGCCATTCCGGGCCACGACCGCCGCCGGCTCGGGTTCCCGTTTCTGTCTCGGAACATGTCAACACTCTGCTCACCTCGGAGACTTCCTCCGAGGGGTCGAGTGGGCATTAACTTGCACATGCGACATCAAAGCACTCAATGTAAACAAGCTTACTGCGTGATTATGACAAATACTTCAGGGGGGGGGGCGGCACCGGACGGCGTCCATGTTTAGAAAAGGGGGGGTGAGGGGGGGGGGTGTCAGAGGGGAGTTGGGAAACAACAGCTGCCTGGATGGGGACAGACGGGTCAGGCGGTGCAGTCAGCTGAGGCGGTGAGGAGAAAATATGCTGACAAATGGAAGCTCTTGCTCAATCTTCTCCGTTTGATTAAAGGGTAGTAACACGCAGGCTCAATCTCTTAATGGCTCCGAAGCAGCTGACTGGGTCAATCTGGTCCTGGGCCAGCTGGCGTAACTCGGGAGGAACCAGAATCGAGCGCGCGTGCCTTTATGTGTGCGTGTGTGCAGCTCCGAACTTCCCACGTTCACATCATGCCAGAAATTCCAGGTTGAGGGATGTGTGGGAATAGCAGGGATTTTTCTGAGGTTGAAGGAGGGGATAGGAATAGCGCGTCGACAACACAACCCCTCCGACCCGCTCACGAGAAAAGCCTCAATTCAAAAAAAAGAAACTGGACAGGATAGTTTTCTTTTTCTACCAGCCCTGCTGCTTCAACATGGGAAAACATCTGAAAGGAATTAATCTAATTTCGACTGTTTAAATTGATTTATCTCATCATGGAAAGGTTTTACATTTCCCATGATCCAAATTTTTGATTTTCCAAGCCACATGTACGATGGAAGCGCTGGACTGTTTTAGCTTCCGCATAAAAAAAAACAGGATTAAGTTGCAAACGGAAACAAGTACAGAAATAATTTTTTTTTAAAACAAAACACACATTTGGAGACTGTGCATTCACACCAGGACTGCTTACTCCACTTTAATCAAACTCCGGTCCGTTTGTCTAGAAAGTCCAGCTCGCTTGGGGAAGTGTGAACGCGCAATCGAACTCTGATCTGGCTGAAAACCCTCGGTCCCAAATCCACTGAAGTGAATTCTGGTGCAGTTCCAATGGCTCCAAGGTTGAGGGAATGCTGGAATCATCAGCTGCTTCAAATAGCAGATTTTGAATAACTAAACTGATAAGACTGTCAACAAACTGAAACTGGGACATTAGCATCAGCGTATAAATGATCTAAAACATATGGCCAATTCAACACACACTAAACCAGCCATCTTTACATTCCCATCCAAAACACTGAACTCTTCTTGTTGCAACACGAACAAAAAAATAAAAGAGCTGAAATAATCCGTCTCTGTATCTAAAACGGCCAAACCTAGGAAAACATTTGTTTTGAAAATGCCTCCTGCATCAGTATGAGACTTTCTGTTAGTCTTGAAAGGAATTTCTCTATTTTTCCATCCTCCTTCTTCTTCTTGCAAACAGATTCTTTTACTCACTAATCCTCTGAGGCCTTTTTCACAGAATTTCTGCTAAAAAAGGTCCTGGAACTGTGAGTGCCATGGAGAAATCTTCAGCGAGTCGACTGAATCCAGTCTTCTTTTCCACCTGTCAAATGATCGCCTTGTTACCGGCCGCCTCTCAGCCATGACTGATTCGCTCTCCTGCTCTTCGCTCTCCTGCTCCCGTCCTCGTGAAGTTTTGCACCTCCATCTCTCCAAAACTTTTTTTTTCCTTTTCTTCGCCGCTGACTACTTTCCGAAAGGCTTTATGCTAGTGTGAACATTTACTGTCAAATGTTTGCTTTTACAAGTAAAAAAAAAAAAGAAGAGACGAAAATCCAGACTAAGCACGAATGGATATTATCATCGCAACTTTCAAAAATATTGAAGGATGTTTTCCTATTTTAAAATATTATGAGACTACTAAAGAAGTGGACAGATACTGGACTGTTGTAATCAACTAGTGTTGTATAAAGCACAATACTGGATAAAAAGTGAACACTCAATTTCAGCAATATCCGTTTGGTTTTACCTGAATCTGAACTTTTTTTCTGCTCGACTCTTGTCGTTTTTGTAACAAACGTTCTTACTGATCTTTACATACAAAAAATGTATATTTTCTGTGTGACTGTAAATGTGTGGCGTTGTTTGCGACTTGACAGTAGGACTTGAATCACAGTACACCCATTTCCAAGAAACAAAACAAAAAAAACAGACTAGGACACTACAGAAAAAGAAGTCAATTGAACCGAACGCCATGTTTGTGTGTTTGAAGAATCGAATAACTTGCATAAATGTTGCACCTTAGCTCAAAGTAACCACTCGCCACGTAGCGAATATACAGTTATCCTCTTCATTTGTTGAATCTATAATTTCCATAAGATCATTGCAGTCTGCCACTGACTCACTCTTCTCACCCTGCCGTAGCTATCATTAGTCCACTTTACCTCTGACGGCTCCTGCCCCACTTTTCTGGCCTAATAAAGAGGCTCCGACTGGTCGTGGTGCCGGTTGTGTTACTGCGCTCCGCGGAAGCAAGACGAGCTAATCTGATTGGCCGTTGGGCTCTCACGCACAGCTGTGCCACGGTAACAATGCGTTCACTGTGGAATCCAGCTGGCACTGGTTATGCCACTGCACACGAGCTAACAGTGCATTTTTTTTTAGCAACAATTTCTTTGTCATCATAATAACAAAAACAGACGATTTCACCATTTTTACAATAATACATATTTGATAATGTTGATAGAAATTATTATTTTATGGACAAAAAGAAAAAGAAATGCTCTTGGGGGCCTCCTGGTGGCCGCGGAAAGTCATGCACGCTTTGCTGGTAATTGGGCCGGCTGTGCAGGGTGCAGGTTGCATCTCAAAGCCCAAAGCTCTGGTAGAATGTGAATTTTTAGATTGAGATAAATTATTTTAATCAAAATATGTCATGAATATGTGTACATGTGTTACATCTTAAATAGGGCTGAACTGATTCAGCTTAAATAGGCTGAACTGATTGCAGTTTTCTGGCTGGTCACCGATCTTTAAAAAGCCTGACCTGCCCATTTTGATTTTGGCCGCTACCAATTTTTTCGGTCTGAAATGTTGCTAAATATAGCAACATTTGCCAACAGTGAGTTGCCAACAGTGGGGTGAATATTGTTAACTGTAAACGTTCAGACATGGCCTGATGGGCCGGCCTGTAGGTCAAAGCTCACTGTAGAGCAGAAGAGGACAAAGGCTGATTTTTAAACCTTTGCTGATGAAGATAAGATCAGGGGATAAGATGAGCTTCACATTCACAAGTATCAGCTGATCACGATACCCCCAAAATTAAGGAAATCGGTGCCCAGAAATTTACTGGCCGATAAATGTTTCCTATATTATAGATGCATTGGACATAATGTGAAAGGCACTATCAGAGATGCATTACGTTTATAGCAGGTGTGCGAATGATCTAATTGTCTAACTGTTGTTTCTAGCAATCCGCATTGTTAGCAGAAACAGAGGGCCCCATAACCAACTTTCGCTTAGGGCCCCATGGAGGCTTGGGCCGGCACGGCGGGAAAGTGGGGTAGAAACCGGTAGGTTCCCTACCAAAACGGGAGACTTGACAGGTATGCGTATGCAATTACATTCTATTCTGTTTCAACAGATTTATTTAGACATTACTGTCTTTTTAAATTCTAGAAAGACTTCACAGTTCAGACATAAAACATATAACTGCAGACACTCTTTGTCTTTTATCTTTTGTCTAAATCTCCCCCCCCCAAGAACCAACTTCTGCCCTGGAAGAAATCAGAACTGACGGCAGACCGTCTTCGCTCTCTTTCTGCTCTCTCCTTCGTATCCAGACCTCTAATAGCAGGGTAGTCTAACCGAGGCAGAAACAGGCCAGGGTTACCCCAGCGACCCAAACACAGCAGGAGAGCGGGTGGAGCGGGGAGGAGGGGGACTGTGGAAAAGAGACCGAGTTGAAAGGCCGCTTGTTATCGGTGCCAGCAGTTCATTTATTCGGGTCTTTTGCCACCACCTCTGTTTGATGAGCCGTGACGAGACAAAGAACGAGGCTCTGTTCGCATTTCATCGATTAAAGATCCCGGAACACTCTCTCTTTTTCCTTTTCCTGCCTCCCTGGGTGAGGTGCACCTACGATATTTCTAAAGAGATTTATTAACGTTCACAGTCAGAGGCAAACCTAATTGTTTCCAAGCTGCTGAAAAGCGCCATCTGGAGGCGAAACAACGAGCCCGCACACGCTCAACAGAAGAGCCGATCTATATTTTATACTTGGCAGGATTAGTTTTTCTTTTTTCAGTCCTAGTAAAAGCTGCCAAACAGTCATGACACCAAAAATCTGTGAAGGCCCGGAGGCTTTAATTGCGTCACACACGGTGCTTACAAAAGTATTCATACTTGTTTGTACTTTCCCACATTTATTCACCACAAACTTTACTGTATCCCTTCAGGGGTTTTTTTTTTTCTGTAATCGGTTCACACTAAATGGGTTGCAACTGTTAAGAGGAAGAAAAACATACATGCTTTCACAAATGAAAAGCTGAAAAGCGAAAGAAAATGTTAAGACTGATGTTCTAATTGCAGAACATGTTCAGGTCAGATTAGACAAAAACGCAACGTAAAACTTAAGAAATCCCCAAAGATGCCAACGGTGGCAGAATACATGTGTTTGTGGTGGTATGCCGTCACAGCATCCTTTTGATCGTCAAGTGCAGATTTCCAACAGATCAAATTTCAGATTCCTTCATTCGGTCCCTGTCCTTCTGGATGGACTGAGCCTGCCTCCCTGAAGTCCCCGAGGCTTCGGAGCAACCTGCCAACTCATTGTCCTCCTTTGGATCTTGGGTTTGAGATCTTCATCTCTCTCTCTCTGCTCTGAAGGTAGCAACACTAACTATTCTCTCAGACCAAAGTCAGACAGTTTTTGCTGCTATATTAGCGTCTCTAGAAAACTAGAAAACTTCCTATTGGTGTGAAACGTCAAGTCAAGTGGGAAATTTTTAAAACTTAAGAAATCTCAGTGAAACTAAGGGAAACACGCAGCAGTACACCACGCTCTGTCGTGACATTAATAACAGCCCCAACAAATGTTGCTGGGGCTTATTGAAAGGCACACCAAGTTAATAAATGATAACAGAGCCGACGGCACAGAAGATGGCCACCCATTCGTCTCCCCAAGATCGCTGTGGGAGGGGAGAGAAGAGGCGGAATACCAAGGAGATGTCAGGGATTCGGAGGACAATGACCTGTCACTGTCACAATGCATTATTAATGCTGTTTGCATGCGACATTTTTTTACTTTCACCATCAATAACACACATCTGTCCTCTGTGGGCAATACAAGGGTGAAACGAAGCAGCAAAACATCATGTCTGTATTCCTCTGTGCGTGTGTGTGTGTGTGTGTGCGTGTGTGCTTGTTTGTTACCTGCTATCTGGCTCGACACCTCTCCTTTTGGCTCTTTAGGGAGGGATCCATCTGCAGACACAAAAATAAAACATTAATAATAATAATAATATTGAAAGAAACAGAACGGATTGAATTTAATAGGTTCATGTAATCTCAGCGTAGACAGAGAAAAATATTCAATTAGCGCGTCCACAACATCGTGACGACAAGTGCAACTGAAATGTCAGGAAACGCGCCGCTCAATCGTTTTAGAAGTAAACAATCCGCCCGGTAATTGGTCTGGCATTTCAGTCCGGGACAAAAAACAAAGAGGCGGCTCACAAGTTAGCATGCAGCTAACGCGGTGAAGCTAAGACAATGAAAAAAAAAAGAAAAAAAAAGAAAAAAAAAAGTGCCAGCTGATCAGAAACACCGTCCTGCACACACAGTTTGTTTAGCGCTTGGCAAAGAAGCAACAACAGATAATCAGTGATTGATCTGTCACTGCAGCAGCAGCAGCATCTCATAATGATACATTTTAGAAAAATGTAAACTTTGAAACAGAAAATATTTTTAGGGTAGAAAAAAAATAATCAAATGTTAAGTAATTGTGCTAAAAAGAAACCAAACCCAACTAGTACAATTCTTAATACCTCTGAAATATTTACAGTAGCTGGTGGATTATTTTGGTAGTAAGTTATAATTTTTTTTTTTTATTTTTACGAGAATGTGTGTTTGTGTGGGAAAAGAACCGGACAAATAATGAAAGAACAAACGTTCAAAAGAACGAGAAAAAACAAATGAGCGAAAGGGACAATAAAAAGAAAGAAAGAACAAAGTAGAAAGAACAAATGAACAAACAAAAGAGAATCAATGAATGAACGAGAAATAATGAACAAAAACAAAAGAACGAGAGAAAACGCGGAAGAACAAACGAGAGAATAGACGAATGAATTAAAAAAGAAACAAAGAAGAAAGACAAAAAGATGTAGAGGCTGGGAGGAAGGAAAGAGAAAAAATGAAGAAAAGAGGAGAAGCCACAAGGAAGGAAGAAACGAAGGACAAGAACATTAAAATAGAATGAACAGAAGTAGGAGAGGCACAAAGAAAGACCGAAAGAAAAAGAATCAAACCTAAAAATGGAGGTAGATTATAAAAAATAAATAAATTATTGCATTTGTCCACAATTTTCTGGTGAATCTGAGTTTTCAGAACTTTTTTTGTACTAGCAGAGCTGAAATAAGCCCCGTTTATGTGACCTCATCAAGCACAGTAAAAATAAAAACATCTAAGAAAGCCATGTTAGTGTGTGGCAGCAGCGTTCTGGAGCAAACTAAAAGCCAGCTGGTGAGATAAAGCTTCCTCTCCAGGGTCAGTCTGCAGCAGATTACACACGACTCGTCTCCGCGGCACGCTGCAACTCATGACTGGGGCCGAGCGGATGGATCCTCGGCTAGCGACAACAATCGGCTCATTGATGGAGCCTATAGCTCTGGTGAGCGGGCGGCTGCTGCCAGGACTGAGGCGAGGACACAGTCAGCGTCATGTGCTGCCGACATGTAAACAAACAGCATGTCGGCCCCACTGACTCTGTGCCACATGCTCCCTCTGCTCTGACTAAGGTCAACTTCCTGTTTGTTCTTACAGCAAATGGGTGGAGATGGAGCTTATCCAGGTACAGCACCGTGGTTATTGGACAGCTGATGCATTGCCTGGATGTTAAAAGTTTGGTTTAGATATCAAGATGCACTGGCTTTGTTTCAGTTGTTGTGATTTACATCAATTGTTTTGAATTATCTGCTCCATATTAGTCCTTTCAAAAGCAGAGCACACTTCATGCTTCTTCCATGTATGAGAGGGAATTTATTGTAAAACTGAATTTTACTATTTCTAACAAAGTCAAATAGATTGCAAAGAGGTCATTTTTCCAGATTAGAAAATAGTGTGATTATTATTGAAATGACCATTAGCAGTACTAAAGCAGGGTTTTTCATATCTTTTACCTCAAGAATGAAGATTCTAAGATCTCCAAAAGGTGGCCAACATTTCTAGATCTAAGTCTGGCTTTCTCTCGCTCTCTTGCAATCTGAATTAGCCACACATTTGACATGTAAATAAAAGCTTATTGCTGCTCCGTGTTTCGTCCGACCTCAGTTTTAAACCCTAAACTGATGATAATAAAAATGCTAGCATTCAATAGTCCTTTCGTCACAGACACAGCTTTAAGCAGTTCTTCACCAGTCACACCAGGCCAGATTCATCTCAATTCGCGGATCTTATGTGGTTCTTCCCCGTTCATTGGTTGGCCCATGGATTTACCTCAACAAGAACGTCTCAACCACCATTTTCAATCTGCGACAAGATTGTAGAAGTTGGAATTTATGTGGCAGAAGTGGAGATACATAATCATCTGGACGGGACAAATCGCGACTAAAACATTGAGATTGATTGATTGGTCACTCAAAGGTACCCGCTCAAAGTGACGCCATCAGAGCGTCGACCTCAGCTCCTGTGTGTGTACAGACCAGAGACCTTCCCGCATTCCTGCCCATAGTCACATCCACTTAGAGAAGAACACGCTGCCAATACAGACTCACCCAACTTGGCTAGAACCAATCTTGGCATTGACTGTCTAGAGTGAGACTTGACAATGGAGCAGGGGCTAATGTTCACTCAGCAACAGCATCCCACCAGGAATTGGCAACTATCAAAGTGTAAATTGATGGTAAAATTTTATCATCTTAAAAAGTATGAAGTTTAACCGTAAACTAAAAAGGTATTGGGGTATTTTTCTTCTTTTTCTACTGTTTGTTCAATGGGAGCAGCAACACTTTTTTTTTTAAACAAAGGATGCTTAAATGCATTTATTTTTGTGTAATTCAATTGGCCTAATTCATGTTAATAGTGTCCAGAAGTCCTATAAAATCTATTGCCAAGGAAGAACAATCACTTTTATTGTTATCGTTCTAAACTGTATGACACACAGAAATGTGATGTCATCGCGAACTGCCAGTTCTTTGGAAAGTTTAATTTATTCATTGGAAAAAGATCACATTATTGCATCTGCATCAGTTAGGCCTGTGAAAGAGATGAAAATTGATCAATTGCTCTGCACAACTATAGTCAAAACTTAACAAGTTAACTGTTTGCATTTGCAGGATTTGTCAGATTGCCTAAAAAGGCCAGAAGACAACAACACTGCCAAAACCTTTTGCTGCAAACTGCAAACCTCGTGAAAACTGGCACATAATGTAGGAGGCTATTCAGGGAAGGTGAAATTTAGCTGAATTTTTGCCTTTGGCGATTCCCATGCAATGAATATAGAGAGCAGAGGAATACACAGAAACTGGCACAAGAGCGTACTTGATTGCAACAACAACCAATGCCAAAGTCTTGAACAAAAACAAAACAAAAAAAAAGGCAAAATGAACTCTAAGAGAAATGCCAAGATCCCAAGGGAATGTTCTCTAGGTCCGTCTACCTGGGAAAACCTCAAAAGAAATGAGAAGGATAAAGGTGCAGATAAAGAGAGAGAGAGAAAAGGAGAGAGAGAGAGACAAAGGGAGGCACGAGACAGACCTGCATACTTCACATATTTGCAATGCCAAAGAAGAGCACTTAAGCTGTTGTGTGAAACCATGTAATGCCAGACTGCATTTAGAGGTTGGCCACAATCTAAACAGTAGGACTTGTCATTGGACAGGAAGTCAAACATGCATGGACAAAAGGAAAACTATGCATAATGCATGTGTGCTTAAAGAGACTCATGCTGCCACAAGTGGAGGCCTTTTCCTCCAGGATGGGGGCTGTTGAGAGAAGATATATATGCTCTTACAAAGTAACCCCCTCAAACGTCACTCAAGCTGTTTGGATGAAGCCGGAGAGATCTCAGATGTTCAAACGGCCGTTACGGAGATAAACGCGTCGGGTTCAGTCCTGTAAAACATCCAATCCCTCTTTGCGAACCCACCTAGACTTCAGCTCAGATAAACACTGGCCACACTGTGTCCTCAGAGCGAGCTCCTCTTCCACAGACGGCCCGCTCTCGTCCCAAGCACACACCGTTTCTGTCTCTGCGCCCGCGTCAACTGGAGACCACCCTTTCTGTGGGCCTCCCACACTTCCCCTTCTCGGGCGCACTCATCGTTTGACTCACGCAGATATAGTAAAAGGACCCCCCCCTCCCCTCACCCTCAATCTCTCCCTTTCATTTGGAAATACTAATCGTGTGGCTCATGCTGACTGAACTGGAGGTGTGTGGCGCAAAAACAGTGAGTAATCAGCTGTTGTTTTCAAGGACACAGCTGCAGGGGTCAGACGAAAGACGCAAATGTCAAGGGGAGGCGCGGGTAGCAACATGTTGAGTAAGAGGTCATTCATTCGAGACATTCTATGGTTTGGCAAATCACACTAGAAACTAGTATGACATACCTGGGGGGAGAGAATGAAGAGATTTATGATACTGTGTAGAGCACAATTCATCACGATCAATTGTGATGCATTAATTCATCACAATTAACTTAAATAATTGGCAACTGATTTAGTAATTGAAAATAAGCAAATTATATGAGCATTTTGCATTTAAGACGAAAATAAAAGCATTCGTCTGTAAATAATTTTTACCTACAAGTCCTCAAGTGGGATGGTTTTAGCTTCACCTCATTCAAATTCACTAAACGGATGCTATGTAATTACATTATAGATAATAAAATATATTTCCTTATTTCACAGAGGAATTGGGTTACTTCTCTATTGAATCTGTTTATGTATTTGTAATATAGCATAAAAAAGTGGTGGGAATGAAAAATCTGTAGAATGTCCCAATTTTTTTTTTTAATTAATTCATCATCACAATCTATAGAATAATCGATTACTAAAATAACTGTTAGTTGCAGCCCTAGTGCTATGCATTAAAACTTAATGAAACTTAATCACAATTACATAAAACTCTTTTGTTGCGCAAATAAAAAAAAAGCATTTAAAACAGTTTTAATGCTGGAGCAACAGAATATTAGGTGATGTGAAATAAATCTTTGGTTCAGTCAATCATTAGTAAGTCCTTGTGGACTTTAGCTTGACCGATAAAAAAAACAATAAGTCTGTAATTGATTACAAGTTCCAGATTGCTCCTGTAAATTGAAATGTTCATATTAGCGCTGATCACAAATAAATCTTAACCCAGAGAAATCGCAAATTATCTTTTATTTTTTGCAGCAAAGATTGCCCAACGAGAAGGTCAAGTCATAATTGTGTGACAGATGTGCTTAAAGCCCCTTAATCAGGCTGTGGCGTCAACTCTTTTGTACAGAAACTCTCAATTGGCGAACTGTCAATGCAATCATACTGTGTGCCCTCAAAATGGATCCCAGGAGTGAAACTGCCCCTGTTAGGTGGCCAAGATGAAAAAACTCCAGCTCTGCTGTGAAGTTCAGTACCACGGGGTGGCAGCCTGAACCAGGACCGCAAGGGGACGATCTCAAAGACCTCCTGCGGTTGACAGTTGGATTTTATACAAGCCGCTGACTGGATCAGTTTCTATGGCATTCTAGCTCCGTTGCTTGAGAGGGGGTAAACAAAAAAAGATGTGAAAACGGTTGTGAGAATAAGAATGAGGAATTCTGAATGATAGGGGAGGGCAGCGGTGAGAAGGCAGTTTTGAATGCACCAGAGACCCAAAGAAAAACGAGCACAATGGTCTTTCAGGACTTGTCCCAGTTTGGTTCAGTCTCTTTACTCTTAAAAATAGCAGCGGAGACCCTTTTTGGCAATTTTATTTTTTTCCACCAATTCTAATCAATTGAGCAATAACTCCATAGCAACGGCGATGGTTTTCATTAAACTGAAACTGTTTACTCAAGCTGGCACTACACTTCCTCTTCTTAGTTTCTACTCGGTTCTAAACAGACTTATTAAACTCTCTCTATGTCCTCGTCGCAGTTCACATTCTCAGGTCTGTTATTTATGTTTTCAGAGAGGAATATGCAAAGAAAAGAGACGTCTCTGCAAAAACGTGATTCCCCCTTCCCACCACCCGCCCAACAACATACCTCCTGTCTTCTCCCTCTTTTCCATCTTCTCTCCATGTTTCTCTTTACCGCCTGCACCACTCTTTCCCCTCTCTGGTTCCAGTTTGGTGTAAGGAGACGGCAACGAGGCAGCAAATTTCTCCCCGAGCTCACACCAATTAGCTGTCACGCCGGAGAAATTACAGAACGAGAGCATGGCAGATGAGAGGAGGGGGGGGGAGTGAAAAGTGGGACAGGAACCTTTTTATAAACACACGAAGAGGCGAGAGGTTGGCATGTTGGTGTGTGTGTGCATGCGCTACACGTTTCTTCAACTGGAAAAAAAAAAAACCCCAAAAAAGCTAAATAATATCTCATTTAAATCTAGACGGATTGACAAATAGGATGATTCCAAGACCAGAGCAGATAGTTTGTATGGTTTCCAAACTGGTTTCTCCAAAGTTTGACCGGCCTACCTACCCTTTTTAACCTATTTCCAGTTTTCTTTAAAAACTTTCGTTAACAGCTAAAAACACTTATTAGTCTTCCTGCTATAAGCGTTCATCAATTAATAATAAAAGAAGCAAGACTGATGTCACTTGGATGTATGGAATAACTTTTTAAGTAGTCTTCAGTAATGTATATGAACATTTATGAACATTTAGCACTGTTAGCATTACCATCTTGATGCTAGTGGTGTCCAGGTGTATTTACTTCAAGTTTACCAACATTTCTACACCCCGTATGGTCCGTGACAGACAGGAGTCAACTTCTAAAAGAGGATGAGTTTGTTTCTTTAGCAATTTGCAGAAACAAAGACGAAAGTTGGATAAAGTACTGGCGACAACGACACCGAGCAAAATTAAGCTCTCTGTCATAGACGCCTCAATAAGCACCTCGCATGCCTTTAGAAATTATCATTCGTTTTTCCAAACACCTCGCTGATAACAATAAAATATAATTTAAGGGTCTTCGTCCCTCGGTAACAGCTTTAATACTCCAGAGTGTTGTTGTAAGCTCAGTTTAGTAGCCTAGCTAACAGTGTGTTAGCTCATCAGGTTTTTGAGTTTCCAATCAGCAGAATATATCGAGCTGAAAATTGGCTGACTTATTAGTACATCCCTTCATTTCAATCTTTTAACTCACCACAAAAGTCAAAATTTTTAAATACTCATCAAAATTCAATTTTAAACCTTTTCTGCTTACGTCGCCCAACGTTTATTGAAAATATCTTGCCTTGTCACCTAACTCACAGCTCTTGGCACAGGTTGCATGGTTTGTGTGTGTTGCACATACAGTTTAAAACCCTTAAACTCAGTTGCATATACCCTCACGACCTCTGAACTCATCTGCCCTGTAGCTAGGTGACAGAATCGACGTCTTTCTATTTACTCACCGAACACTAAGTGCTCAGTCATGACACTGTACTTTAGAAAATCTATTTTAAGAACGAGCCTAAAGACAAAACATATGGCATACTCACAACACAGACATGGTAGCTGCAATTTGTGTTGTGACACAGGTGCCAAAAAATGGCAGATTAAAAAATATATCTACAAGAGATCAAATACATCTTCCCTCGGGATAGATCCTCTACAACGTATCCTAGGAATAAAACTTTTCAAATGAACATTAACGACAGAACACAGTTATTTTTTATTCTTGTGTAGACTAAATCTAAACACCGATTGTTGCTTTCTTTGTATGACTGGTTATCTCAGTATTTTTTTTTTTTTAATTCCTTACCTTTCTTTCCAGGTCTCTACATTGGTAGACTCCAACCGAAAAAGAGAGTAATCCCAAAGAATAAAGACCAGATTAGATTAGGTCTGCGTGCATAATCCAATGATCTCTCACCTACAACACGGCCAAAGCTTTTATAGCCGACAACATCACACAAGCCAACCGGGCCAAGGAACCTGCCCTGCTCCCGTCCAGCTGCTCTCTGCATGTAATCTCTACAGATCAGGATCAAGATCACAAACATTTGGACTTTCGAATGTTTGTGATCGCAGCTGAAAAAGGTTTCATTAACTCGCTCCGTACACAAGTCACTCTTTCCGTCCTAGAACATTTAAAAACCTGTCGAGACACACCTCTCAGCGTGAGAAACGAACATTGATCCGTCTTAATCGCAGTCTGGTTCTTTTTGTTCAGGTGGATTCGATTTCAGGGATGCACAGACAAGTTCGAACTGACATCATACACGCTTTGGGCTAAATACAAAGCAGTGCAGATCATCAGTTTACAGAATGGCTTTTCTCTCTTCGTGTGTGCTAAACCAGGTTCCATGACCCTAGGTTGACCTTCGAGGCATTTCTGGTGTGGATCCAAACTAGAGGGAACAAAACTTGAGATGTTGAGCTTTCCAAATGGCTGACTTTGGAGTCCCCGATTCTAGAGTCCTGCCACTTTATAACTGTGCGGTCTCCCAACTAAATTTCCACCCTTTACGATGACATTCACAGTGAAAGAGAGACTGCATTGGCTGCTGCTGCTCCCTGTGTTTGTCACATGGCCTTTTCTGTGCCAAGATATGCCTCGACAGCTGTCCGTGTAAGGAAGCTTCGTTGAAAGCCTATACCTAGTTCATTGTCTGAAAGATAATACAGGTGACTGGGTTAACCAGGGTAGAAAAAAACAAGCCAAAATACTCCTGTGAAAGTGAGGAAGTGTGAAAAGCTGTTGACAGAAAGCAGACGGTTGTGACTTCACACACCTCATCGACGTGTGAGCCACAGAAACATTACAGACACGAAAATAATATCTATATTTCATATAAACTATTTGCATTCTACAGTTTTGTTTTACTTCAATCTACAGTTTATCGCTACACGGTTCTCAAATTTATCCGAAAGCATTACTAAGCAGGCGTGAAAGCCCATTTGAGCTAAAATTGTTGTTGCTAAAGGCTGCGGGGGTCAAATATCCTGTTCTGTAAGCCGTTTTCACAGTCGCATGGTGAGGATGTTCAAAAGAATGTGTGGACAATTTGTTGCAGCTTATTTCCACAGATGCTTCTCGTACGTGCCCTTCACACCGAGACATTTTCAGCTGGAGACAGAGGAGAGCGGAAATCTGGGAAGTTCAGATTACTTAACAACGTAAATGTTTAGAAAGCGTATGCAGCTTGTTTAAACGGTCGTCTTTGACCAACTACAAAATAAAAGTATGAAAACACTTTTGGATCTAAAGGACAGATAGGGAATAATTCATTCCTTCAGCGTATCTTGTTTTTGTTGTTTGTTTGCTTCATTTTGCTCCTCCAAAGGTTTGGACAGTAGGTTTCTTTATCTAGTGTAAGGAGGACATTATTCTAGTCTGACGTGGTAAAGCAGGAACTTCGCCTTTAGCTCTTTATTTACTGCTCTGGCTACAAGCCACCATTCACCTTTGGCCATCACACACGGATAACAGCTGAAAAGGAAACCAAGATGCCTTGTGAAAGTCTCAGAAAAGTGCTTCCTCTGTTAGGTGATTGGGTTTTGCCTTGGAGGACGGAGTCCCATCATGTGGAAAGAGCTTGATATACAGCTGAAAGGATTCACTTGAAGCCAACTAGGATTTCTCCTTTCATCACCGCTTTGCCGTTTTAGACCCAAAGAAGGTTTTTGTCAGGGAACCTTTTGTTAATATTCAAACCTACCATGGGGATGTTTCACACCTGCTTTTGCAACCATTGATTTCAAGGTGGATATTATTATACAACTACTACAAAAACAAAGCAGCGTGCAAAATTTTCCCAAAATGTAAATTGCAAACATCCAGGTCGCGCGTGTCAGAGGACGTCTAACAAAGGCGCTCCCATACGTCACCCGAAGCCGAGCAGTTGGCTGCTTTGGGTTGCGTCATGGTTATGCGACGCCAGCATTCGCACGCTCCTTTCACATATAGACCACTTGGGAACACCCCGCCACTTCTCACAATAATTACCAAAACAGAAAGAAGAAGGCAGGTGGGTAGGGGTACAACATGTATTACAAGGAGGCAAGATGGTAATGGGGCAAACTGACAAGTGGCCATGCTGGATATCTGCCCTTTTGAGGTCATCTAGGCACATCCCACTGGGAGCAGCATGTCCTGTGAGGAAATACATTTTCCTTCCCCTCTAGGAATGAGGTGGAGAGGCGGATGTCTTGGTTTCCTTTTTGGAAATGTTACCTTCGAGCCCCAAATCCCCTCTTGCCAACAGGCTACCTCACTAAAAGCCTTTCAGGGAATTGCTGCCATATTCACAAATTGTCCCTCTCTCTAATGTGTTTGACATTTTACTCTGTCAACAAGAAGTCCAAAGCAAATATGCTATTCACACATGCCTGAAGTCCAGACATCTTTCGTACATTTCAGGGCTTGCATACGCGTGGAAAAACAATCTGTCAAAAAATAAATGAGTTTAAAGTCTACATTGAACACAACATTGCAATCATTTGTGTCCTTCCATCCCAAAAAAGACAGGACGATAACGCAAATCTGCTTCTCTCCGCTTTAGGCCTTAGCCTCTGCCGTGTGACTGACTCGGCAGCTTTGAGCCTGGAGGAAACCTCCCACCGATGGAGCTCAATCAGTCTCCATTTGCCAGATCAATAGCCATTAGCCTCGGAGAGCGTCCATCTTCTCATCTGTGTTCGTAGACCTCATCCTGGATGAATGGGACCCGAGTCATAAACATGGGCTCCGGATCAGATTTCTGCTTCCTTTTCCTCGTACTTGTCCGTTTCCCCTTGTTTTATTGTGCAAACACACAGCATGCTCATTCATATGTTACAGAGCAAGTATTTGAATGGCTTACAATGGCTTAGAGGCTGTCAAGTAGCCAAAGGCCAGCAGGGGCTCTTCATCTTAATGCATTGAGTAGACCCACTATTAGCACAAATATGAACAAAGGTTTTTAAACAATCATTTTAACACTAAGACACCTAAAAACACACACACACACAAGCAACACACTAAAAAGACAAAATATAAAAACATTTCTGTATTGAAGAGTGGTGGATTTTCTACCGTTAGCGTCCAGTGAAACACACACAGGACTCTTGTTTTGGTTTCATTTTGCCTTAGAACAAAAGAAACCCGAAACAATGCGACTAAAACAAAGGAGGAGAAAAACATGAAATAGATATTGGCGAAAAATAAATAAAGGGCATAAAAAAGAATTAAACGGACAACAAGGAAGAAGGTAAAGAAAGCAGACAGTTGAGTAAAGATGGTAAATGATGAAGAACGGGGTGGGGAAAAGATGTGTACGGACTTTGATATGGGGGCGGAGGGGCTCCTGTGGGAAGAACCTCAGACTTTGCAAGTCATGACAAGACTTTTCAAATACATGAAGAGGTAGTTCACAAGCAAAACAGAAAGAGTCTCCCCCTCCCCTTCACTCTATACAAAAAAAAAAAAAGTAGCATCGGTCTTAGCCACACACTGTCTTCAAAACTGGAATCATTGATCAGAACAAGACAGTCAATCAGCAGCAATAGCTTTAAAGGCTAATCTAATCAGTTTGTTGTCATTTTTATTCCAGAACCGGACAGTTTTACTTTAGAATCGTCAGCAGATTAGTGGAAAACTGCAATCAGCTCTGCTGTAAAATATAGATTATCGGTTATCTAATTTGGAGGGGTTTAGTCTAGAGTGATTACTTGATATGCAACACTTGATTCGCCAAATTACAGACGTTTTCCATTGATTGGGGTTATGAAATTATGTCGGTTTCTTAAGTTCCTTCTCATTAAATGTTTCAGAACTCCCAGCATTTTCTATGGATAGGCACATCAACAACATATGTAGTTTTGCGCATTTAAATTCACATACAGGTTATTTTTCCCCCCTGTTAAATTCAAACCTTCCACCTCTATCCAAGAACATGCAGCACTTTTGGAACGCTTTTTCCACCGTTTTATATTTGCCCACATGTTTCTAGGTCTCAAAAGCTATATTACAACAACATGCCGGTCAGGGTTTGTGGTGTCGCAAAATTTCAAATGCAGATCTCATTAGCAATGATTGACAAAACGCACCAGGAAAAGCTCTCTTCATGTCTAACAGTGGCAGCCGCAGATTTGTTCCCGAGACCTCTTTTATTTGCTTCTGCTGCGGTGGTTGCGCCACGGCCATAAATGCATAAAAAGGTGAAATCGGCAGCGCTTCTCAACTTGCTAAATTAAAGGTAATAAATGCTCTAAGTGAGATAAGGAGGCGTTTATGGCACTCTGCAGAGAGCTTTTTGCAATTTTGAGAAAAGAATAGCAGAGGTCCGCATGACAGATGTGCAGTTCTCAAAAAAACAAAACAAAAACAAAGTGCGTTTCCAAGATTGCTTCTTACGTCGCTTTCTAAGCGGAAACCAAAAGATCACCTCAATGCGGATACTGAACTTCCCTTTGCGGCTCGATATCTCGCTAGACCCAAAACCACAGGCGAGTCAACGCGCTGCATCCTCCTGCTTGTTAACAAAAAGTCTGTTTGTATATACAGGTATGTCTAAAATAATGTTTTTGAATACTTTCAAAAAGTTTTGTATTTCTTGTCACTCATTGCAGGAAGTGAATCTCGTGCTGTATAGATACATCACAAGTAGAGTGAAATATCAAGCATACATTTCTTGTAACTTGGATTATTATATCACACGCACAGTGAAAGCTTGAAACTCATTAGAATATCTTGAAGCTAAATACTGGAAACTCTTTGTGTCACGGACTAATTGGCTAATTTACTCAAAAACACCTGCAAATGGTCCCTGGTATTTGAATTGCCATCGAAGGCAAAATGAATAAATAAAAATTTAAAATAGGGGGGAAAAAAAGGGGAAATTACTGTCAAAAAAAAACATCTCAGAAATTTTCTAGAAACTTAAAAACCTAAACTGTCCGCATTAAAAATAAAAAGATTGAAAATTAATGCTTACGTAACAAGATTTTGAGTCTATCAAAACTTATTCTTTATATATATATATATATAATATATATATATAAATATATATTTTTTATATATCTCAATTTCTAATTAAATTTTGATGTTTACACTGAAAAAGTGCAAGCTGGATTAGATGGTTTGGTTGAGCCATGCCTGTTCCTAATGATGAAAATGGCTGAAATATTACAGGTCAATTAAATGGCATTTTGCCAACTACATTCTGAAACTTTCATGGCAATATTATTTGTTTGTTTGTTTGTTTTTTTTTGTTTGTTTTTTCATTAATTTTGAGTGACAACTTTCTAGCCATTCTAATGTGAATTGAGGGACATGGAGTATATTACCCCAGAACAACAGCTTTAAATTCCTAATTCTTGACCATTAACTTCTCTCTACATCTCAGAATTAAAAAAAACAAAAACAAAAACAAACAAACAAGGAAACTGTGCTCCCCTGTCAGTTCAACACATTTGTTTTGCTATGCAGTTCAGAGCAAACCCACCGACCCAATGCGTGCTTAAACGCACGGAAGTATCAAAACAAATCCCCAGCCTCACACATTTTTCTCCACGGTGGGTTAAAATAGAACATAACCTTGTGTTTAAGTGACCGCTTGCATCTCCACAAGGAGCTCTGGAATTCACAGTTTATGAGCCATTGTTGCTCTGACTATAGGCCCACATCTCCAGTCCACACTCACAAATTAGCCTGCTGAAATAACATGCTAGCATTTTGCTATACGGTCTTGTGAAAAGAAGTATATGACGCCACGTTACATTACACGTTTTAATGTGGACATGGACAATGGCTGGCACTGGGGAGAAAATGGGAACGTTTAGCCATGGTGGCTATGTGGAGGGAGGGGTAGAGAGGCTAGCTTTGGTTGTTCAGTGCACACCCAGGTTATATGTGCCACGCCATGTATTGTTTACATGGATTGTCATAGCGGCTGTGCTCGCTGTGACAGCATGGGAAACGACGCACAGCAGCGCCAACAGAACACGTTATTCTGAACAAACACGCATTATCTGTGCCGTCGCTTAATCTGCAGAGGTACTGGGAAGACATGAATCAGACTGGTGACTGGTCCACCCACAGTCGGGCTAGCTCAGCTTAACGGAGCTAGCATCCACTAGCCAGCAGTGAGGACCCACCAAATCTGAGCCAGGAGTCATTAGCTTTCTGGGCTAGCACACAGAGCTCAAACGTGTAGATTGAAAACAACCGGCCCGTTGTCAAAAACCGGGTTCACACAGCAAATATTAAATGCTCCTTTTGCAGCCGAAAATAAATCAACTCTTCCTGAGCTATAGGCTGACTCAAAGTCGTTTTGACACATGCAGGTCTGGTGGCTAAAGCAGAACATTCCAGTTTTCCCTGCAATTTAACTCCAGCTGTTTTTCCACGACTCTTGTTTGGCTACGTAACTGCTGGGCTGCATGAGTTTAATAACCATATAAAGACAAAAGAGCATAGGGTCGAACTTCCAAACACTAGAACCAGACAAAACACAGCAAAATCCAGGAGCTGTCCGAGAATGGAACTCGGGAGAACTAGCAGTCCAGCTAATGCCGAGCTTTTATGTTGTAGTAGCAGAAATCGATCAGATGGGGACATATACACAACAGCATTAGCCTTGGCTATTTACGATGCGTTTCACTGAAGCATATGAGGGGAATGCACAGACTGTTTTCATTGTGAGCCACTAAGAAGACCGCCCGGGTGGGAAACAATGTCCATCTAGTAGCTGGACCAAAGGAAGCTTGGTCTCCCACTCCTTACCGGTCTTAAAGAACGCCTCTATGTCGCCGGCGTCCTTCGTGGTTTCCTCCGCTCCTTCCCCGGAGCTCATGGCTGCCTCGACCAGATCCCCCGAGCTCACTCCCTCCTAAGTGGACAATACCTCCAAAAAACGAGAAAAAGATCGAGCACGGTCTCTCCCGTCCTGGGAAAAAAGCGTCATGGAAGAGCCACACGGATGGCTGCGGGGACTGGTGAGCGCTAGCCGTGCCATCTGCAAACCTCCATCTTGGGGTAACGTAATTGGAAACGACCAGACAGGGGGCACCGGGTTCCTCCGCGGAGTGGAGCCGAGGGGAGAGTCTGAGGAGCGGCGGGAGGGGCCGGCTCGCTCGGCTCGGTGAATCTCCGTCAGATTTCGGAAGTGAGCGGACGTCGGGTC
The DNA here is from genome assembly GCA_911649635.1 of Poeciliopsis gracilis. Lineage (NCBI taxonomy): Eukaryota > Metazoa > Chordata > Actinopteri > Cyprinodontiformes > Poeciliidae > Poeciliopsis > Poeciliopsis gracilis. The sequence continues at coordinate 2,569,451 of CAJVRI010000435.1, read as the reverse complement.
ATCAAGGAACGACAGGAGTGCAACTCAGAGGCCGAACATGGATCGTTTACAAAAGCAACGCTGTGACAAAAACAGCGCCTCGTGTTATATTTGTGAACAATCAAAGCATGTAAGTCACTGAATTCACAGCTTTACTTTGATTCATGCGCTGCATGTTGTCGGAGCAGAAACAACTCGGGAGTCAACCGGTTGTTTTAAGAGAATGCTAAAGCTTCAGTCGCCAATTCTTCAAGAAAGTAAAACTGCAGTAAGGAAAGACTCCCGGAAACAACAATACCAGAAAAGTTCAGCCGCTTTGGTGAAGATCCTGTCACTGCAGGCTTCATTAGACGAGAGCTGACCGCTTGCGGCTGCTGCCATCTGCTGGACGAGTCCGGAATCGACGCATTACAGCTGGTCCATCATGTATGAAATAAAAAACCTGGTTGTGTACATGCAATCAAGTTCATACGTAACTTGACATACTGTCAGGTCACAGCCACAAACTTCAATGTATTTCATTCGAATCCTATCAACAACACATACACACACAAAAAAAATCACCTAAATGAAATACTTTAACATTAAAATGATGCATCATTTGGAAGGTAAAGGGGGAATCTATACAAGTTATTTTAAAAAGCTGTTGCTGTTTTCTGAATTAAAGCAGTGTTGAATGCAAATGTAGGCATTTTTTTAACCTCCTTTTTGCATCTCCTTTTTTAAAGGTATTTCTCTATGTAATTTACTCACTTAGAGCGGGACAGGGGTTTTTTTTCTCAACCTTCTTTGCAAAGCAGCTCAAACTCAGTCAGATTCTTGCAACTGACAAATTTGCTACTGATATATACACAGAACAAAACAGCTCTGCGTTGACATACATTCATTTTGTATGTCATTTGCTCGTCAACCTGACGCGCAGAAACTATAAAATGTCGACGTCTTCATAAAGAGATAACATGCGAGGTTTTATTCTGAGTAGAGGAACGATGGGACATCATTTTCAAAAACTGACTTAGTTGGGTTTTTTTGTTCTTTTTTGCCTCATTTTGATTTTCTATCACTTCCTTCATCTGAGCCTAATAATTATGACAATGACACACGGAGTTGAATCAAACATTAAGACATCATTAAGGTAGAAGTGGTTTTAATAATAAGTATAAATACAGCTCCACTTCCTGTTCCCAGATATGCTGTTGCCTATGTTGTCCACCAGGGGGGAGTGTTATACCAATGCCCAGTTAGCATCTCCAGGATTGTTTACCCTCATTTCACTGAAATAGATCAATCTAAATATCTTATAATATTGATAATAATAATAATTAATAGGAAGAAGAAAGGTAATTATTAAATGACTTAGTTTTGTACAAAATGCACTAGACATATTAACACAGATAGAATTGAATGCAAACATTTGTACATATATTTGACACATCAAAATTTGACATGGTTGTGGGTTTAACTTTATTTGATTGGTACAATTCAAACTAACAGCCCTCATGCATTTCTTGTGTTGTCAAAGATGGCCCAATGAGCAATCTGAGACGCTGCTTTGACCAGGAGAAGGCCCTGCAGGACTTCTTACAGACAATATTGATGTCAAAACCTCAGATTTGTTAGTATGCGTACAAATAACTCCCAAAATTTGCTCTGAAATTGTTGCTAATGTCAAATTGAAAATCCTTTATATTTAAAATCAATGTTTGTTGAATATTTAGAAGAATTGACGGCAGGGGGGGGCGCGAACCTTCATGTTCTCCTTAGTTGCCGCTTTTTAAGTTTTAACCACAACCGAATCTCAACAATTAACTGAAAAAGTCTATTTGTTGTTAAATACAAACCCTCCTGGTGCAGCACGTGAGACAAAGCTGGACGATGAATATGTCACCAAACAAATTCAATTTATTTTTCTAATCATGTTCTAAATAACGTGGGATGACTAATATGGGGAGCAAGCTAGATTTCACATGACATGTTAATTCTGAATATAGAAACAGTTTTGCTCCATTTTCATAATATCTGTGAAAGTCTGTTTCAGAGATACATGAGCTTGTGTTTGGTGACACTGTTGCCATGCCGCAAGTACAAATCCTGACCTGGGATTTTTTTTATTTACTCTTTTTTTTTTTTCACAAAAAGAAGTGAACCTCATTTTGCATTTTGAAACCCAGAAAATGAGCCTTTTCTGACATCATCACAGTGAATACGGATGCTTGGTCTCATGCTGTCATAGGGTCTTGGAACATCCAGCACAGCTGTGTGAAATTTCACTCGTGACAAGAGTGTCGACTCCTCATTCCGTCTGTTTTATTTTGTTTTTAAATGAGCAGTGGAAAATTTCAGGAGAAACGCAGTGACAGCAGTGGCTTGCTTTTATTAACTCAGCCCGGCTGAATGGCCGACCCCAAGTCCTCGGATTGTTTCATTCCCACCGCAGCCCCCCTCCCACCCTCCTCGTCCCCGATAAATAGCAATATATCCCTCCGAAATGTCAGCAGTAATTACTCCTGCGCTCCGAGACAACCTCTGAAATGAAAGAAAGCTGGTGACGATCATGTGCCCTTATCCGTGCTTTGTCCACATATCCCCCCTGACTGTCCTCACTGGTGCTGGAAAGAACCACCAGTGGCCCAAATCTCCGCTCTCCAGAGCCACATGCGGTCTGTTTAGTGTGTGTATGTGTGTGTGTTGCAGTCAGGCACAGCTCTCAGCAGAGTGGCGTCCTTGCATCAGCGACCCCCCGCTAACGCTGTCATAGTTACAAGGAGGAGGAAGAGACAAATAGCAGCAGGTGGGATTGGCTCGCAGGCTGTGGAAGGTGGCCGGGGTCTGACGAATTAAAACTAATACGTCAACTGGAATGCTGCTCCAATTAGTTTGTCACAGGTGCAATTTATATATATAATTATTTGACAAATAAAAAAATTTAAAAAAAATTCAAAGTTTGCATCCCTTCAGAACTATTATTTTACAACAACCAAATTCAGGGGGTGGAAAATATGCACTGGGGCGCCAAGACATTGGGGTAAAAATGATTTATAGTCAACATTTTCTGTATTTAGCAGCTGTTTGCTCCGGTGTAAATGACGTGATCAGTAACAGAGGGACGCTGATGGTGTCTTCCCAATTCTAATTTGAATCAATGTGAGTTATGATGACGTTTCTCCTTGGGATCAATACAGTACTTCTGAATCTGAATTTGAATTGAAATCGGCTCAGAAGGTTACAAAGTTGCGCCCCCGATCAGACTGGATGTATTTTATTGGGATTTTATGAGACAGAGCAACACATGTTAATAGATCTTTTAAAACAAGTGCTGAGCATTTCACAGAAACTGATCAGTTGACCACCTGACAACGTAAAGAGCAGAGCAGGACTGCGACTCAACCACATCATTTCCAGATGCTGCCACAAAGAAAAACACAACAGGTTCTGCTCGCAATGTGTCGCAAGGCATACAGCAGACAGTGGAGACATAATGCTGGGGTTGCTTATCTTCAGCAGGGACAATAAAGTTTGTCAGAGATTTTTGGAAAATAGATCTAAATACAGGGTAATTCTGGAAGAACAGCTGAAATCTCAGGCCTGGAGGTTGTGCCAGCATGGTAACTACCTGAAACACACAGCCAGAGCTAAAGCAGAGCGGATTAGATCAATGATCATTCATGTATTAGCACAGTCTGGTCATGTTTCAGCAATAAATTGAACAAGGACTCTGTGGCTGTAAATGAAAATTGCTATTAGTGTCTGTCTCAGCTAGAGCTAGTTTGCAAAGAGGAAGACTTGGTGTAATTTTGGGAAAATGTGGAGCGGATGTTGGTGCTTACGGTTCCCTCCCATGACTGTCCTACAGTACATTAAAATTCCAGCTTCTCAAGTTTGCATATTCTCTGTGTTCTCTCCAGGTACTCCAGCACGGCCCAAAAACACGCATGCTTGATTAGATGGCAACTGACACCTGTCCAGGGTGTGCCCCACCTCTTGCTCAATGGAACCTGGAGGTAGGAACCGTCTCCCCTGTAACCCAGCGCAGATTAAACGGGTAAAGAAGACGGATGGATGTGTCATACCTTCCATTTCACAATTGTGCCAGTCCGTCTGACCTTTAGATTCAATTTGTTCAGATTAACTGGTACTACACCATCTACTTTATACATTGCCAATGGACAGGATGGTTATTTATATGAATATCTAAAAAAAAAAAAAACCATCAACATATTTTGAATCATTGCCAGGAAACTTTGAAATGTCGTCCATAATTGAGCCACATATGCCATGTCCTTGGGGCATATTGTGTCCAAGCCTTCTAATACTATTTGCTGTCACAGTTACAAAACAAATTAAGTGACAGAGGTCTGAAGGCCCTCCAAGGGACAAATGCCACTGCAGGCGGAGAATAACAGCGGTGAGACAACGTGCCGTCCTTCGATGTTTAGGAGAGCCAGTTAAATTAGACAGAACATCTGTATTTATACTGAGCTCGAGTCACATAAAGAAATTTGTCAAGTTCTTTCTCTGGGTGTTACTAAAATCAATTCCTAAAAGGTTACACGGCAGAGTATGGCTCAGAAACTCCAATTTCCAAGCCAAACAACGAGCCTCTGAAAGCATCACATCCGACCTCCGCTCCGTATCCTAGCAACCACAAAACACTAGCGTTCTCTCAGGCTGACAGTTCCCTTCTCCGGGTAGGTCGGCTAGTTTGTTTGCTCGTGTGGAAGATGGACGCTTCACCCAAGACTCGAACCAGAGCGTTGGTTAGACCCGCAATCTTCAATTTAATCAGCCCGCAACGGGAGGAGCCCAAAGAACTGTCTTACTTCAACACCAAGTCGAAGGTAACGCTAATGAAGCTAAGGAAGTGGAATTCAACTGACGTTGTTCCTGAATGTCCGCGCCCCGATTCTCTTTGTTGCGCAAATCACAATGAGCCGGCAGGCCCTGCGAGACAGATGTCACGGTCGGACGGAAAGTGTCGAAAGCCAAGCGCACAATAAGCAAATAATAAAAAGGTAAAAATAAATAAATAAAATAAAATAAAATGGAAAAGCGTCCGCGACGGCGCGCGCGAGGGGGCGGAGTAAAAGCGCACAGTCCGATGTGAGGTTCCTCTGGAATCGCGCGCAGGGTAAGAATCTCAGCACGTGGGGTCCTCTCGACCCCTTCGAGGTTAAATAGTGCATTTTACGGCATTCAGGTTAAATAGTACATTTTTATAACTTTTATAAAATGTACTTTGATGCCTCAAGTGTTAGCTTTGTACTCGTCACATTTCAAACTACATTAAGTTTGAACCAATTATTCTAACATATTGATTTCTAAAGTTTTCTTAATACCTCTCCAGGTTTTATAGTAGTGTTTCATATTTTGTCTTTTACTATTCCTCATTCCAAAACCTACACATTTTCAGGATGCTTTCAGTGGTTGCTTATGAATCAACTATTGAATATCCTATTATGAATGGTCTTGGCAGAGAAGCTCCCTCAAAACCTTATAGATTAACGGATTATAATTTAGGTTCTGATGACAGATTGACAAACAAACATAGCGTTTTAGCTCCAAAGAACTATGCCTGGCATATTAACATGCTTGCCATCTAGACGCACTCTCACTCTTTGGTGTTGAGCAAGCTCTGCACTGGTGGCAACATGATTCTGTAGAGCAGAAGATGGAAAACTGCTCTTTCATATGCAGTTGTCTTAGCAACACATCACGTACACATATTGTCTAAGACACATTCATGCTGTTAGCATCTTCTCCATTTCCAGGTCCCTGAAGTGCCCTTTTTTGACCGAATGTACCGCAGCATTGAGGAGTTCGACATGAGGAAGCGATACCACACCCAGAAGAAGTTATTAAGGAAAGGACTCGAGATAAACGAGGAGGTAAGAGCTGCGTATGAGTAACTCTGTCATTTCACCTAGTTCAATTCTTTTTAGGACTGAGTTAAAGGTTGATAAACTCCACAGATAATAAAACAAAACAAAAAATGCAGGTATACTCAACTAACCACTGAGAGCATTTCTGTTGTGGAACTGTACCTGGGAAATATTGTCTTAACCCCTTAACATGCAGCGGAACGCCTGCATGCTGTTTTTTCCAGGAGTGAAGGTTAAGGGTTCAACTGAAAAGGTCATATTAGTGGCCTGTAAACATGCTAGCTTTTTGTAATGAAAAGAATCAGATTGTAAAAATCTTCTTTCAACTTCTGCTACATTGAATATGACAGTTAACACTCCTTAAACTAATACTTTGTCTAACCAGGTTTTGATTCATTTTCATCTTTTGTTCAGTTTTCTTTGTTTCCGTCAGTATTTTTCCACTCTGTCTGAGCAAACGTTTTCCAAATCCGCCGGGTCGTAAGAGCAATTCTTCTCTCGTCAAAGCGCCGCGGGTGAGCTCACAGATTTTCTGTCAGATTTAGTTCTGGGCTTTGACTGGGCCGTTCTAAAACTTCAACATCCACGTCGATAAGTTTAAACCCTGTGATCATGGAAAATAAAATCTATCCGTCTCCAGCTTCCAAGCAGATACCTGAAGGTGTTAGGCAACAACAACAAAAAAAAAAGAAAAAAAAGAACTAACCATGATACTGCCACCACCGTGTTTCACTATGAGTATTGCATTCTTTTGGAAGGTTTCCACGTTGTGCTTGTTTCGTATTTACCTTTTGAAGTTGTTTTCGAACATTCAATTCAGGTTCTTTTAGACCACAACAATTTTCAGAAGGTTTCAGACCCTCATCTGATCACCAGCCGCGCTCTGCAGTCCAGACATAATCTGAAATTAGGAGATTATTGTGGTGTTGGCAGTTTGATGGTTTGGAACACGCAGGTGGCGACACGTCACCAGTGATGTTAGCAGCAAAAAAGAAACAAAAAAATACTGAGAAATTTTTTTTTTAACTGATTCTTCTTCCCAGACATGGAAAGAAGAACAGCAAGAACAAAACCTGTAAGTTTTGTTTTGTCCGTTGACGGGTTTCCCAGGAGTCTCTGTACCTGCAGGTTCATTAAAACACGAGGTAGATAGAGCGACGCAAAGAAACCCGAGCTGAATCTCAGACTTGGCTGGCCGCAGCTGAGCTTGTCAAATGTCAAAGGTCACGAGAGTGCAGTAAGAACAAAGATGAGCAAATTGTTGTCGAGTCTGGCCAGGGAAGAATCCCAGGAGAGAGCCTCTCTTATCTTAGAGAGTTAAAAGTTCCACTTTAATTTGAAAAACCTGCACGACCCAAGATGAAACCTTTTAGTAAACAGTTCAGCAAAGTATTCGAGAGGCAAAAGTGAAGTTGTCTGTATTTTATGACTGTGAGGGACTCGAATGGGCAGAAAAGACTCAAAACTGATTCCTCCATTTTACCTTTTATTAAACCTCAGCTAAATCAACATGTTGCTGTTGATTTAGTATTTTTAGTGCCCTGGCACTGACATGCGAGCCTTGTGACATTTGTTTAATGTTTCCTTTCTGAAGCCTTTTCAGTTCCTTGGAGTAATTATTCATGTCAAGGAAAAGTAGCTCACAGTGAGTTTCTGGGTCGCTGAAAGCAGAAAGAGCGATGAACAAAGCGGAGGCAAACACACGCTGCTGAGCTTGTAATTACCCCGAGTTGAGTGGTTGGCTGTCAGGGTTGCTGACAGTTCCTGCTGAATTAGGACATTGCTTTTCCAAGGATTACATTTGAATATGAATGTAAAATAAACTATTCTCTTGTGTGCTCAGAGACTGGATTATTTCTTGTTGGCCCCATATTTTTTGCTGAAAGCCATTAAACCGAGACGAGTCGCTCACAGAGCCAGGAGTGGGCGCTGTTGCTTCCCGCTGAGCCGATAGAGATTTTATATCTGTAGTAGAGTTGGGGAGCCAACAAATGAGAAGATCTTTTTTTTTTTTTTTGCTCTAATATCGGTTTCCTGCCCGCGTTTCTGGACGTTCATTTCAGCGACGATGTTTTTGTTACAACACTTTCTTTGTCCTTCACACCTCTACATTGCTATTCTTGTAATCAAAGTCTCTTTTGTGTGGGAAATGCAAAGAGAAATGTAAAAAAAAAAAAAAAACTACAGAATATCAAATTGAAAATCTTAGTAGGCGAACAGAGCGTCTCTCTTATGAACATCGTTTTTTAAACATTTATCTTAATAAGGTATTTCTAAACTGATCTGGTTGACCGTCGTCAGGAAATGACCCAGAAAACAGCCACTTGTTTAAACTTACAAAGATCTAAAATCATATGGATATTAAAATGTGGTTAGTGTTTGTCCTTATGTACTTAGCACCGGTGCTCCCCAGGGATGTGTTCCCACCCCACTTCTCTTCTCTCTGTACACAAAGGATTGCGCCTCAGCTGACTTGACTGCAGAACTCCTGAAGTTGGTAGATGACACCACTGTCACCGGTCTGACTCAGGACAACAATGAGTTTGCATACAGATGGTGTGAAGCCAAAGTTAAACTCCTTGACTGTGCTCACAGACTCGACCAATAACAGCCGATTTTTAGTCTCTTGTGATGTCGTGGGTTGTCTGAAAATGGCCCCTTGTTGGGTCTTTGAACAGGAGAATGCGTCAAAGCATTTGGCCAGATCTCCACTGAAGAGGTTCACAACCAGACAGAAAATCAACCTTTCTTCTTTGGCCAAACAGGGGATTTTCCCCCGTCGGCCTATATCCTGTAGTCGTGGTGTAGCCGAAGAGCAGAACAAACACAAGAACAACCCAGAACACTGGCTCAACTAAAGAAAATATTCAAAGAGCCCCTTTCTGTCTGCACCAACCTTGCAAGAGGTTGCTTGAAGACATTCAGCTGCAACTATTTCTAAAAATTCAGCTCATATTTAGGATATTTCCGAATCTAGCCACAGACGTTTAAAAGCACCACGGCGTGTCCAGTTCTAAAGCATCACTGTCTCTGCCCTACCAGGAGAGGTCCAGACCTGTGGCTCTGCTGTCGTCCTCGGAATATGGCCGCCGTTTCTATTCAACCATCAACCGAACAGCGAAGCGGCATCCACGCGTGGCTTTGATAAAATCCGATTTTTACAGGGAAAGCGGGCTCATCTGGAGCATGGCAGAAGGATATGGGTCAGTGGTTCCACTCTGAAAGCTCTGTCCCACCCTGACAGACAAGGTTCCTTCTGTCTTCACATAATAAATGTGTTTTTCACCGGGTTGTTTTTGTCTGACAGGACAGTTTGTACTACTATTTACCTTTCTAGATATATAGAGTTTCAGATTGAATCACAATCTTAGATATGCTTCCTTCTCTGAAGATGAATCAGAAAGCAAACACACAATGACAATAAACACAAAGTAGTGATTTAGAATCACTGTAATGTCATGAACAAGTTTGTTCACGCGATCCGTCATTAGAAACATGCATCATCCTTAACTACTTCCTGTCTTCTCCGTCATAGTTTGCACCAGTGGCGACATCCGGTTGTTGATCATGTGACTTGTGTGATGTGGAAAAAAGTGTTTCTATTGGAAAGTTTTGCGAAATAAACTAATTCCATAGGGCAGAAAAACCACCTCATCCTTGCGCCAAAACGTTTTTGTTGAAAATCTAGTTGTTGTTTTTGTTCAAAATTGGCGAGTTTCTGTTAAGTAAATTTGATTTTGAAATGTCAAATTGTGCAAATATATGGTGAGTGGTCTGCTTTTCACATAAAATTACCCCAAAACACATGGAAGTTTGTTGGGTAATGTGAGACAATGTGTGGTGCAAAGGTGCAATCAATCGTAAAATCTTTTCCTGTCACCACTTATGATGACATAGCAGATGACAGGAAGTAGTGATTTCTTGTCGTCACTTCCTGTACGTCACAGGAAGTGACGAATAATCCACAAAGCGGAATAATCACAAGTGAAATTTGACTCGATTTTCTTGCCTTCGATGTCGACAACAAACAAATCTTAACACGTATGTCTGAAAACAGAATCTATATAACTATGAAAAATTAAAACCTAGATTTCTTTTTCTTTTTCTTTTTTTTTTCAGAAACAGATTCTTCAGAAAAACATATTTTGATAACAGGTTCACTCAAGTAACTTGTCACCTGTTACATGACACCTAAAGATATTTTACGTGTCATGTTTATATTTGAGACATCTTGTATTTTTTGACTACTTATTACTATTTTTTTTCCCACCATCACCTTTTTCAAACATCTGTTTTCTGTTTTAACTCTGTTTCATTGATTCGCCGGGCTCCTCGTTTCCTGTTGTGCACAAACTGTGAACTGACACAACCAGAAACATCTCTGTATATCAAATAACTTTAGTCAGGTTTTTTTTTTTTTTATCGCCAGTCGGCCTACTAATATTTGTGTTGTGGTTGAAATATACCTTTTATTCTCGGCAACGAGGCAGGGAGCTATTTCAGGCTTGTTTGGTGTTAGAACTGCAGTGTTTGTTAATGAGGATTAGGAGCTAACACACAAGGTGATATTTTCTGCTTTCAAATAAGAAGGGGGAAAAAACTGGATGAGTAAAAGAACAGTGCTGTAACACAGGGTAGTAGTTTGTAACTAAAGCCTTTAGAAATAATTGGTTTCACACCTCAGGGAGCCGTGGAGTAAAATCTGGCCTGTTGCTCCTTGGCACTTTTCTGTAAGATCATCATCATTGTTCTCTCTGCATGGATTTATGAATATTAATACCTACATACTTAAAAATATCTCCTACATTTTCCTTGTTAACATTTTCATGGAGCAGCGAGTTGCTTTTGTGAAACAAGAGACAGGACGAAGTGCTTCTGTAGGTTATTGCTATAGAATGTTGTATTCAGATGTGTCCTTTCTGATACAGCTTATAGTAAAATAAAATATTTCATCATGGCCTCGGATATTATTTCTTTACTTGCATTTTCTTTAAGTGGCAAAAATATTCCAACTGAATATATGACTCAAAGCACAGCTTTGATCTGGAACAATTCTCTATTTAGTTTGGGCTTACGTTTTCTTTTTTTAAAACAAAAAACAACAAAAAAAACTAGATTTTAGCATATATATGGTTTATTGATCCGCCAAATGGAAATATTTGCAGGTTTAGTCACTAAAAACATTTGGATTAGGGAAGTAATGCTAACTTACCTTAACTAACCGTGAAAGTCTGAAACAATCTGACTCTGTTGTGGGGCAAAGAAGGAACTTTTATGAAATGAAGAATGTTATGGACAACCCCAAGAACAAAGCTGTCAGAGGCTTCCTCAGAACCGCTGCGACATGGACTGTTACAGAAGGTCCTTTCGGTCCACAGCCATTAGGATCCACAGTAACGCTTAACCTAATAACATAAATGGTAAGTTCATAATTTTCCAGTATTTGACTATTATATACATTTATAAAAGTGTAACAATATTAAGACATTCATGTTGGCCTATTTGTTTTACATAAGGCACAGTTTGTTAGCCTGTGTATAGTTGCCTAAGTCCCATTTTAAAAAATAGGACTTATGCAATTATGCTATTGTGCTGATGAAATGAAAACATGCATTCATCACAAAAAACATTCCATATCTTTGGGGCCACCCAAAAACGTGGAGCCCTGGGCTACTGCCCATGTCGGTCCTTTCTAATGATTTATGTAGATCACTCATAGCAGAGTTTATAGAAATGGAAATAACTAGTTATTATTTGTTTTGACATTTTGATGAATGTCTGAAAATACTTACTCAAAGTCTGTCCCAACTATTTTTTAGCACGGTGTGCATGTTTTTACTGAACGACGGTTCCAACGGAGAATTAAAACGACACACACTGAGAAGTTATATACAAATGTTTTAATGGATAACAAAAAAAAGATGGCAGTAAACATTCACACACACGCTGTTGGCATGGCTCCAGCTTTAATTATATAAAAAAACAGAAACCTTCCCCCTTGATACATGAGTCAGACTCCACGTGTTGGCATGTGGGACACATATGCAGCTATAAAGCCTAGAAATACAATCACAGGTTTTATTTATCTATTTTTTTTTTTTTTTGGCAAACTACCCATCAAGCTGGCAATTTGTTGACACCAACACCCCCTATATGACGAGAATTATTGTAACATCCATTTGGAAATGAAATGAACCAAAAATCAGCTCTCAGTGCCAATCAGGCAGGCAGAAAGTTGATTAAAAAAAAACAAACGAAAAACAAAAAAAAAAAAAAACAAATCAACTCGACAGGTGGCTCAATTTGCTCAAGTATAAAGCCGTGAAGCACTGCGACACCGGCATGGGTAATTAGCTCCACACCACTACTATTTTACAGACAGGTGACTGGGGGTCCTTGAGAGCTGCACTAATTTAGCCACCCTCTCTTTAGTCAGGCTCTCCTTTAGGCCGTGAAGAGACTCCTCAGAGTGACGTCCTCGTAACACTGGAGAGGTGCAAACCCACTCAGAGTGCAGCGTTGAAGGACCGCGCCGGCCCACCTTGGCCTCCTTGACAGACGCCGGTCCAGTGCGCCGCTGGCTCTCGGTAATGGGTTCTACTTACAGAGCATGACAAATCACTTCTGTGCCGCTTTGTGCGATTGTTGTTTTGAGGCGTGTGTTGGCGGTCGAGGCGTGCTCAGGGCATCACGGTGCCCTGCGACAGAGATCGGGTCATCTCTGTGTGGACGAAGTAGGTCTTCAGCTCCCCTTTGCCCTTCACGTTGATGATGCCGCGGCACGAACACATGTAGCCCAGGTTGGATAAGACGCCGCTGGTCTCTTCTGTCACCTGAATGTAGACAGAGCATCCATGCATCCGTATGAAGTCTTAAATTCATGTGATCTAAAAAATTAAGGCCTTAAAATGTCTTAAAAAGAAGCATGTTGGCCTTAAATATGCTCATCTTAGATCTTGAAACTACAATTTAATCTTGTGTGTAGTTTTTTTTTTTCCCTCGCAGGACTTTTCTGTCGGGCAGAAATTTGAGTTTCACTCAGACGTTTTGTGACTCGAGGGAGTTGAGGTATTAGCTGTAGCTGTGAAGAGAGCCTCCAGTTCTCTCCAAAAGAACGGGCCAAACTGCCAACTGGCTACTGTCAGAACCTTGCAGGATACTGACAACGTTTTACCCAAGTCCTACGTTCTAAAAGGCAATTCTACCAAATACTAAGGAAAAGTATGAACACTTCTGAAACTGAAGAGAGGGAAAAAAATTCTCTAATTATTCTGACATGTAGAAAATAGTGTTTATTTTGTAATCGTAAAAATCGTAAAGATCAGTAAAAATTGAGTCAAATTTACTATCAGTGAGGAAAACCTCTCTGATTTCAGCTGTACATTGACAGACACGCATCATACAGACGTCTTACCTGGATTTTACCCAGAACCCCCGTGGTTTCCATCCTGCTGGCCACATTAACGCTATTCCCCCAGATGTCATATTGAGGCTTCTGAGCCCCAATGACTCCCGCTATCACCGGCCCATGGTTAATACCTGGCAAAACAGCAGCATAACCAAAAGCGATAAACAACGTGGTAATCTCCACAAATATTCAACAAAACGGATTCTAAATAAAATGGACGGAAACAAACGTGCACCACAGTTTTAAGGCTGTGGAGACGATTCAAACCTATTCGCAGCTTGAAGTCATTGAAAGAGTGTTTGTTGATGACGTCCAGCTTCCCAACGAGCGCAAAGGCAAACTCCACCATGGTGCCTATGTGCATGTACTGTCTGTCGTGTTCCTGAGGAAAATGCAGAGCGAACAGAAGCAACGTGTGTTAAGATGAACAGCAACAAGACCTCTGTTTCAACGACGAAACCACGAGGAACTCAAACTGGAGTCACAGTCTGCGGTTCCATTGCAAATGTGCTCAACAGATTGTCAATATTCAGCTAACACAATTTTGCAATTGCGGCGTTGCCATTAAATAAGAAATGTGATTAAAATCACACGTGAATAAGTTTGTTCGTGCGATGAGTCGTTTTCGCGACGTCGTCATCCAACTACTTCCTGTCTTCTTCACGGTTTCCGCCAGTGGCAGCATCCGGTTGTTGGTCACGTGACTCATTTGGTGCTCAGAAAGAATTTCCACTGCCTGAACCAGCTTATTCCTGTGTGATTTCAATTTTATTTATTACGTCATGGAAACGGCGCAGTTGTAAGACGATGTTTTATTTTTCAACATCGGCAGAATACAGACAAACATCTGCACCCATTTGTCTGGACACGAATACAAATGGGTGCAGTCATCCAAGTTTACTCCCAAGATGTCTGCTCAGAAAATCAGTGACCAAAACGGAAACGAGGAGAGTCGTTTCTTTTGGCCAAATCCGTAAAATAAACAGCACTTTTTAAAAGTGCTGGAAAGTATGAGAAATGAATCCACGAGAAAATGCGTCAAAACCGTTTCTGCCTTTTCATGTGACATTTATCCTCTGCAGCTCAACTGAAATCAAAACAGATCTGTCTCAAGCGCCTGTTGTGTCACTTCCTGTCCTACTTCCTGTTCTTCTTCGTGGTTCATTCACTGCCAGGCCGGCAGTAATTAAACCCGGGTCTCAGCAGGGTTGAACCGATCGCTGAATTGACAGAGATTAATTATTGTTTTCGGTTCAATCTGTTTGATGAGAAGCTGAAAAAGAAGAAAGGAGCTGGAACAAGCTGCTTGCATAACTGAGCATTACAGGAAGTAGTCTTCTTAAGTTTGCACCTGCCACCTGTTACAGGGAATCTGATGAACCACAGATAGAGATCAGCTGTGCTTGTGAGGGTCGCATGAAATTTGCACGTTTGAATCATTCAGGTTAAGCCAGAGTTTTTGTGGAGAGGTCACAAAGGATTTCGAGAACCAAATGCGTAGAGCAAGTCCTCAAGATGAAACGCAACTGCTCTGAAAATGCACCTCCTTAAATACATAAATATAAACCAGTTAACAGCGATTAGAAAAAATGTTTTGCTCAACATATAAACTGAAGAAGCAACTTGTGGCAACATGAAGAAGGACATGAAGTTTGCACCGGCTAAAAGGACTTTGACAAAAGGTGAGAAGCAAAGTTGTTCAGATAGAATTCAATAACTAGCTTTAAAATCATTTTGACAATGATTTTAAAGCCGTTTCTAAGTTTCGGAGCCCACAGCGAATCAGAGAGCCAGTAGCTGCTTAGCTTGTGCACCCGGACAATGATCTGAAGTACACAAGTGATTTTATCTCTAGAATATTTAAAAGAAAACCTCTTGACTGATGCAGCAACAGTATCTGAATAGGAGGCGGGGCTTAGCGAACGCCCAATTAATCCAGATACTCAGCAATCAGGCAGATCTCCTGATGCGGCGCTGATGTCTGAACAAGACCCCCGTTTGTTCACATGCATTCACATGTGCGGCAATGAATGAATGATGGACGGGTGATGCCGCTGCAGATTTCATGGAGCGACCCACACGGGGCTTTCAGCCGCGCTTGGAACGCCGTCGACGCTGCAGTGCTTTTCGCTGCCCCATTTTTTTGTGGCCTCAGGCAGCCGTAGATAATTAGGAGGGAAAGTCCAGGGACTTGTCAAATGTACATACAGAGACTAAAAGATGCCCTCTGTTGACGCCCTGCATGAAGCCGCTGTCTTCTCAGAATAGAGCCTCCAAAAGGCTTCATAACCAATCGACTTCTTGGCATTTTGCCGCATCACCAAGACACCCCTTTAGTGCTTTCAATTGGGGATGGTTTGTAATAAATCTAGGACAAAGTAGAGTGTGTCAATGCATTCGAGACACTTTTAGTGCAGCATCTTACTGTAAAAGTCTGTCAAGTGTGGGTACTGGCATGCAAAATTACCCTCAAGTCATATTTTTCACATTTACCATCAGCCACTTGAATTTTTCAAGATGGCTGTCTATTTTTTTCCTTTCTTTTTTTTTTTTTCCTTTAACCAGTTATCACCATAAAATGTTCCCCATTTTGGTCATCCTATTCATACTATTTTAAATCAATGTATCATTTTGTATCGGTATCAGACGGAAAAACTGAGCGGTTTGATTGGGACAGAATGTACTTACAGCTACAAGCTCCTTGTCTTAGGATTTGCTGAGTCTTACTGTTGAGGTGGAGAAAAGCTTACTTGTGTGGACTCTGGTCCTGGAGCCACGTTGAGCCCAGTTGCAGCCATGTAGGTGCTGCCAATGGTCTTTATCTTCTCCACGCCGCTGAACTTGGGCTTAGACAGCAGCTGTGAACGCAGAGGGAACCGAACACAAAATATGAAACGGGAGCAGCATCCAAACCACCGCCTGGCTTTGTGCTCCTTCCGCTCAGCAACGTCATGACACTTCCCCCGGAGAGGGTCAAAAATCTTTTGTTTCGTCTTTTTCCACACTTCCAGACAGTCAGGATTATTAGTAAGAGCGGACTTTACCTCATCAAAGTCGGCTATGATCTCGTTGAGAAGTCGGAGGCACTCCAGTCCTTCCTTATTGACATCAGACTCTGTGTAAAACTCTTTGAAGTCCGGGATGGAGGCGAACATCACACACACTGACTCGTACGACTGATGATAAAGGTCCTGATAACAAGCGAAGAAGAAGAAGATGATAACAGCGTATCGACTCGCGGCAGAAAGATGAAGAGAAATGGCCTGTGGTTTCATTGGGCTTTACAAAAAAATAAAATGAAAAATAGCACGACCTGAATGCCTCATGCTGAACACTGACACTTAGACTTTAAATAAATAAGAAGACGCTTTAATCATCTCTGCAGGGATGCCGGGTCCCCATGGCAGCCGGAAAATAGGGGCATTCATCTTTAGAAAGGAGGAGCTAAGAACAGAGCAGCTCAGGTGACGCTCAGAGCGAAAGGGGTTTGGTCTGGTGCAACTATTTATTTATTTTATTTTTTATTTTTGGGAAATGTTTCAGAGCAGGAAGTAAAGCAAGTTATACTGAGTGAAGAGATTATGCAAAGTTTAACAGCTAAGAAAAACAACATAAATAACAGCATGCGAATGTGGACTAATTTATTGGCACCTATAATTAATAATGTACATGATTTTTTTTTATTGTTTATCACAATAAATAATAACTTGACTACATTAACTCATTGTGGATGAAAGTCCCACACTGTTAAATGGTTTTCAGCAAAACTATTATTTTTGCCTGTAGAAAGAGTTTCCTCTAAATAAACTCGAGCTTTGCTAACATTTCAACTTTATTTCTTTCGTCAGGTTTCCTAGAAACTTCTACTTGGTCGTCCGCCATCTTGTCTTCCTTTGTGTCTTTCTGCCACTGGCCTCAAAGCTGGACCTATTTTCATCCGCCCAGCACACAAACAGAAACCTCAGAGGCTCACTGCAGAGAGGGGCATCTTGGGGGCCAGCACGTCTCCATGACAGCCATTACATGTAAACATGTGGTAGTTGGCTTAGCGCTACCAGAACCTTAACTGGATCTGTAATCAGATTACGGTAGGTGTCCCGATCAGCACGATATCAAAGTTGGACGGATTTCCAGTATCGATATCAGAGCGATTTCTGATATTGACATGCAGACATGATTAATAATAAATGGCTCAGTCGTTGTCATACCTACTGCTCCTGACTATTGTTCTCTGTTTGGTTTAAATTGCTCGAACAAAAGTCCACAAAATTAGTAATAAAAATGTGTATGATTTGTACCGATATCAGCCAATGCTCATATCTGCGATTTTGGTATCGTATCAGGAGGGGAAAAGTTGTGTCGGGAAATCCAGATACAGACTATGTTGTTCATAGTCTGAACAGCAGAGGGAACAATATGCTCATATTGATCTGGGCGTGTAGATAAAATAATTCCTTCTAAGGCTTTGGACACGTCTTCACCAGTGGTGCCACCCAGAACACAGAGTGTGTTCAGTGTTTACTGGTCAGAGACGGTGGAAACCCGGAGTGACTACTGCGCCGCTGTTTGGCTTTTCTTAGAGAATAATCCTCAAATTCTCAATGCGCAGCCCCCCCTCCCTATGAAAGTGCCTGCCACCGTCGTAACTGGGTCACCGAGGAAGACGAGTGAGGCAGAGCTGAAGCCTGAAGTGAAAAGCGCAGGTGCATTACAGCACCTTTTACCTCACTGAGGCACGACTCAGTCAAAATACCTCAGGATTGTCAGCCAACGAATCATTGGATCGTGCAGGGAGAGAAATATTGCTTATTTTTCTTTGACTGTTGAATTTTATTAAGCTTTGTAAAATCAGAAAGTGTAAAAGATAAAGCCCAGTTTTCATGGATTCAGACTAAGAACTTTGTGACTGCTACCAGCAAAGAGAGGAGATATCCTGTTTAAAAGTGTCTGCCACTGGTTCATCCCTGGAGTTTTTCATGTTTCCATGATTCACGTGTCAGAATCAAGTAGCTCAAGGAACAAAGAGAAGATTCTCTAAGAAACTATCAGAAAGGGCTGAACACATACTAAAATCATCCAAACAGAAACACAAAAAAGAGTTTCAGAAAGTCCAAAAGAAATCCTGATCATGGCTACAATAAAGAATTTAAGGTCCAAAATAAAATAGAAAGGGACGATGACTGAAGACTTCTGCACGATAACATCGCACAGCGACATTTTCTGATTCCATCTGCGCTTTCATCCATGCCTCTAAACGTTTGCAAAATCTAGAACCATCTTGATAAGTTTTGTTCACCTCGTTTTTCCAGTTGCGTCCCAGGAAGTGCTCGGCCACGTGCGCCGGCAGGACGTTCTCCAGCAGAACCCGGTTCAGGTTCTCCATGGTTTCAATTTCCTCACACTCCCTCTTGAACTTGTCCCGCCACAGGAAGTCCAGCCGGCAGTAATACTCGTTCTGTCGGAGGAGGACGAGGAGAAGGAGGGAGACTCTCTGTAAGCCTTGACAGAAAGACTTTTAGAAGGATTTAGTGCCGTTACCTCCGTCAGTACAAAATATCTGCTGATATCCACGGTCACTTTATCAAGTTAAATCAGCATTTACACAACAATACCATTAATAAATAAATATTGCACTGAAACCCCCCCCACAAAAAGCACTTTTGTTCTAGTTTCTAATGCAAATATCTAAGTGCACTTGAAATTAGACAAAACTAACTTTTCAGCTTGTTTTAAGTCAATAATTTCTTAATATTGATCTCTTTAAAAACTAGCAGACGATTTGACTTAAAACAAGACATGTTTCCCAAGTTAGCAGTAAAATAATCTGCCAGTGAAACTGATACTTTTCATTTGTGTTAAGGAAATATTGACCTGCTGGAAAGTTTCTTGTAAGCTAATTCGACCAAAAGTACTTGGTAAGATTATTATTATTTTTATTTCTGCAGTGAAACTGACCTGATTGGTCCCTAAAATAAAGGCCTTGTGTAATTAAAAAAAAACAAAAAAAAAACCTTCAGCTTATTGCTTCTCAGCGGCAGGCGGCTTAATTTCCCTCCTAATGCGTCGCGACTGCGAGGCGGTCGTACTCGCAATGCTTGGTATTCATGGGAAAAAAACGAGAGTGCCAATAACAAGGCAGCGAGACAATGCGAGAAGCAGCGCGGCTGTTGCTCAAGGAAAAAGCAGACAGAGCTGCTTTGCATAAAACATAGCTGCTGCCTCTTTCTCTCTTCCTGCGCTCCTTTGGTTATTCATGCTCGAGGTGGTTTTTGAACACATCTGCATATGTTAGCAGGACTCGTATACGAAGGTCAAGACATCCCGCGGTTGCGTGTTCGCGCCTCCGTTTCCGGAGCGCAACGTCTCTGCATCCGAAGGCTGCAAGGTCCTGGTGGGCGGGCTCCTGCACCGACTGTCCAGGGAGATGGAGTTGATTAGCAGGCCGAATGATGGATAAATGCACCGAGTTATTTATTTTACTCCAGGACGTCAGCGTCAGCCGTGGAAAATTTGGAAGATTCCACCGCCGACGGACGGACGGAGGGATCTGCTGCGTTTTGGGGTCTGGGAGTTTCTCAGCACCGATTAACAGCCGGCATCATTCGGGCTGTGAACGTAGACGAGGAGAGTCTACCTCGGCGAGTGCGAAAAGTAGGCCAGCTCATTCCAAATGCCGTTTAGAAAGCAGCTAAACGAGGCTCTAAATGAGTTTTGCTCCACTGTGCAATCTGTTCTTGGGGGATGAATCACTGATGCCGTTTTCCTTGTAACCTGATTTCTCCTCCCTCTCTGAAGAAAGTTCTGAGAAAAGACCTCATTAAAGCTGATAAGAAATTTGGCGAGGAAAATTTGTTAACGGACTGCTTGAAGCGTGCAGAATCGTTTTGAGCGGATCAACTGCTCGGGGCAAAGAGGTCTTCCAATAATCAGTTTAGCTTGTGATAATGGAAGAATTTTATAATTGAAACAAATTAAAAAAAAAAAAAAGCATTTTAAGAACGGGATCAGCTTCGAACAAGGAAGTTTAAACAAATTAAGTCGGTTCAACAAAACCTTTGTTTTCTCTGCCGAGGGTGACCCAGAACGAGAGCAACGCAAGAAGCCGACGGGGCCGACCGCACGTCTCTGGGTACAGAAGTCCCAGCTCGGAACATCTGCTTTGAGATGATGGATGCTACCCCTAAAAAAAGATTCAATTCCCCACAGAACATCTGCGTCAGCGGAGTTGCAGTATCACATGACGCGAGGACGGTGGCGGCGCGCCAACGCCACAAAAGGCAAAACGTCTGAAGACGAATTTTTAAACAGCAAAAGCTTCTGGACTGTAAAAAATATCCTCCTCTAAAGCAGTCAAAGTGCCTCCCACCCCCACCCAGGTCTCCATCTCTGCTTAGATGGAGCTGAAGATGATCTTTGAATGCTGAATGACCTAATTACGCAGTTATGACTGCAGCGGTGGCAGAGAAATCAAGTTTTATTATCGGTGTGTCTCCACGGGGGGGCGAGCTACGCACCTGCCTGGCTAATACCAGCAGAGTGATGAAGAAGATGAACAGAGACACGGAGCCCATCGTCTTCAGGTCCTTCAGGACACCCGGTCTAGAAAGACATGTTTGAAAACCCTCGTCATTATAACGTTCACTTAGAAACTGTTCTGGTTTAATTGCAGGTGGTAAAGATGTACAAATCCAGTAGAAAGTTAAAAATGTGTCCGTTTGCCAACAGAAAACCACTTTTCCCTCACGGAACATTTCACCATACGGAGGTCGTGCTTGACTTTTTTCATTTTGACCGATGGCACCTAAAATGTTACGTCAGTCTACGTTTACCTGTCAGTTTTCAAAAATAACGGCAAACTCAGTCACATTTCATTTCCGTTTGGTTTAATTGGCCGAATGCAAATTAAATGCAACAAACTGAGCAGAGAATCCTCAATGTGCTGTTATCCATGAAGCTCATGAATACATGTCACCTTTTCTCTGCAGTGACAAAAACTACTGGCTCTGGCCACAATAGCTACATGGAAATTGAACTACTGCATCCGAATTTAAGGTTCGGCTCAGGAACAGACTGGCAGTCGTTGGGATTCGGGAAAACGTCTGGGTTAGGCGTAAATTTAGCCACTAGCATGAATGGAAGGCAATGCAACAAGTCCCAATGTGAGCGATTGCGTTTGTTTGCAGAAAGAAAAGCAAAACTTACAGATAAACGTTCTTATACAGCGCGATATGTAAATAGTATTTCGTCCTACTGCAGATATTTGTGACCCAGAAGGTTCTCTGCAGTCGTGGTCATTTCAGTTTTGAGCTGCTGCATTGCAGGACCGTCACTCCACCTTCTTAAAGTTTGCAGAGTGTGATTTTGCTGCAGCGCATGGACGCGTCCATGCAGGCTTTCACAGCCTGTTTCCTTTATTTATTGTTAAAGGCAATCTGCCAATCACGTCCAGTTCTTAACTTCCTTGGACATCTGTGGACAAATAGCATAAGACACCTGTTTACAAGAACTCCTTCAGAATGTGGTCCGTTCAGAGTCTGATTGCAATCACATCCTAATCAGCAGGTTTGAAACAAACAAACAAAAAAAAAACTACCACCATGATTTCATCATTATTATCTCCTTAAGCCATCAAAAACCTTTCAGTTGAAGCGAAAATGTTGTTTTTAGAGATGCAGCAAACCTTTGTGTCCGGACATTTTGACAAAGTGATCCAATATTGCACATTTGTCTTGTCTGAAAAAAAAACAAAAAACAAAAGTTTCAGCAAATGCAAGACTCAAGATGCTGTTTTCGCTGTTATTTGCGTCTCATTGTTTTGTTTACGTTTCAAAACGTCAGCACATATGTCCACCTCTTCGTTTTTAATGAATGGCCGTGAGCCGTGGGATTTATCTGATGTCGAAACAGCAGGTTATTAATGGTGAATGCAGGGCCGGATATAGAAGGTTAAGAGTCCATGGACCGCAGCCAGGTTTGCTGCTAGGAAAACCACTGTGTCATTGGCTGCTATGGGCGTGAAAGGGGAGAAACTCATGGTGTGGGCACCGTCCTCCTCTGACCTCTGACCCCATTGAGAACCTTGGGAGTTTCCTCCAGCAGAAGATCTGAGTCTGGGATGCAGTTCATATCAAAGCAGCAGCTCTGGGAAGGTTTTCTGACATCCTGCAAAGAAATTCAAGCAGAAACTTTCCACAAAGTCACAAGTTCAATGGATGCAAGAATTGTGCAGGTGATGTCAAAGAAGGTCCAACGCTAACATGCAACTCTGTCTGTTAAGATGCTTTTGATTGAAATAGCTTTTAATTTTAGTACATGTGACCACTTAATGCTGCACAATCAAAGAGTAAGCCCAACGATTTTTCAAATTAACAAATGCAATTATCTAATTAACAGAGATTAATTATGTGAATATTACTCCAGGCGGTTTTTTTCACGTAGTTTTAAATTGGTAGTTAATGCAAAGCTTCCTGAAAACAGCCTATTTTTGCAGCGTAACAACTGGAAAGACGAATTTGATCAAGAACTTTTTTGAGCTTCTTTGTTGACTTTAGCAAGCTGATGAAAATAGCTTCCATCTGTACCAGCTGATCCCAGATAATCTTCATGCTTGAAGGAACACTGCAGACTGTCTGCCTGTTCCACCATATCCACCCTCTTTCTCTTTTCCCTGTATTTTATGTTTCTGTGTCTCTAAAATGGGTAAATATCCTTACGAATGACTTGAATCTCTTTTCATTTTCACCTCGGGCCTCTGGTTGCTAGAAATTTGGTTCTCGTCTGGCTACCGTTATTTTTCTTTGTTTCTCAAAGTAGGTAAATATTGCATAAGCTATGACATATTGTAAGTATAAGAAAAGTAGAATATGAATTCCTAAAAATCTGAAGATGTAGATAATGTGTTTCAGGATTCCGGTTTATCAGGCAGCCTCGGTCCACTTCATTCTCAGTTAGCACTTCAAAATGATTCCCCTGCGTTTGCCCGCAGCAGAAGAAACTCGCTCCTCGCGCTTACAAAGCAGGGTGAGAGGAAATGAGGAATCGAGGGTTTTTTGTTTTTTCCTGCCACCTTCTCTCAGAGCTGGAGAAACTTTCGACAGGTTTTTTTTTCTTCTTCTTCTTCTTCTCTCCCCAGCGGTTGTCAGTCAAATGCAAAAGCCGAATCCTTCTCCATCAACACGAGCGCCATCATCTCTCTCTGCCACTCGTCATCTCCTCTTTCCAGCTGCTCCGCTCCGCTGACAGCAGAATGGGACGCTGCCAACTCCGGTCGTTTCAGCCGCCGCAGACTCGCTCATTTTAATAGGCCCGGATTAACCAACGGGGGTCGCAAAGGTCAGAGAGAGACGTGGGATTTCAGTGGGATTATGCAGATTGAACCAGATTTCCCATCTCTGTGATGTGTGGAAAGGCAGGAGGACCGGCCGGTACCTGTGCAGCTTGTCCGTGGGGTAGAGGGCTTTGTTGAATCCGTCCAGCAGGGAGGCGTGAGTCTGCAGGATGATGATGTTGTAGATCACCACGGCGACCAGCATCACCACCATCTTCAGCTCGTAGTTGATCCTCAGGAAGACGGAGCACGAGACCAGGCCCAGAATGCAGCAGTAGATGAAGTACTGGAGACGTAAAGAACAGCGGAAACCCTCGTCTGAAAGGGGAAACGTTGCGTGTTTTCCAGGCAAACGTCAGCTTGAGATGCTAAAAAAATGCTGTAATAAAACTTTAAAGAAATTTGACTTCCAGATTTGACGCCTTGAATTTGGGCATCCGTCTCTTTAAGAAGCTCCTGCTCTGCTGGTAACCCTTTAACAATGATTTTACCAGCGTTGCGCTGACAAGCAACTCATATAAACCGATGCGCGGTTCAATCAGGTGTTTGCTAATTGCTGCCGGCTAGTCTGAAGGAGCTGAGTTTTAATCACACAACAAAGGACAAATCTGTCAACCGGCCGCGCCTACCGGCAGGTAAAACTTGTTTTTGTCCTCCAGGTAGTCGGACCGGCTGCTGTTGGACACATTCACAGAGAGAGCAGCTGTCTGGACGTCCTCTGCAGGTCCTCCAGGATCCTCCACAAAGAACTGGACAAACAAGTCAAGGGGAGACAAGAGGGGAAAACACATTGAATTCATGGGTACATCACGAATTACCTCCTGGCAATGAGTTGAGACATGCAGATCTGAGTTGCTCATGATAGAAATGAGCATAACACTGAATTCAAAGAGCTTGTCTGAAGGTTTTCTATCAAGCTGTCTTTAAAAATCACATGCAGCCTGCAGCTGTTGTAAAAGTGTGGCACTTTCAGATAAAGAGAATTAACAAGCGATTTACTTTCAATTCTACGGTTTGCGTTGCATACTTGGCTTGTGTCAGCCAGCCGTTCTCTTAACTGATTATTTCTCATTTTTATGAGCCGATTAGCGAGAATTATCACTCGGAGAATAATCCCGCCACACGGGACCGACCCCGACACACTCACAGAAAATCAGCCGCGGAGCCGAGCGACTGAGTCGCCGCGTTTATTGCTGAGCTCCAGCTGGTCCGAGCGCCCCTCGTTGTTCTGCTGGACGCGCGCAGAGACTCCGGGTCGGCCGTGAGGTCAAGGTCGCTGCTTCCTGCAGCCGCGAGGCAGCAGAGCGCAGAGGCTGAGCCCCGCCGCTCGGCTCGCAGCTCTGAGTCACCGGTTCAGTCTGCTCAGCCCTGAAACTTCCGTCAAGCCGTCTCTGCAGAAGCCGTCTCTGCAGAAGCCGTGCGGAGGTTTGAAACCTGCGATTGTTTTGCGGCGCTGCCATTGTTCTCGGCTGCAGGTGCTCTGGCAGTCGCATTCAGTTATTTTAGTTTTGTTGTCCTTCTTCTTCTTTTTTGAATTCCTTTCAAAATGCCTGATTGTCACTTGAGAAACAGCCATCTTTTTGAAAACCAGAAAAAAAAAAACAGAAAAAGAAAAGGTTTTGCTGCTGTTCCCAGGAATTATGATGATTTACACCTGACGCTGCCAGCCGAGGCTCCTGGAGCCACGCCCGTCCGCTGGCAGGAAGGAAAACTCTTCCTGTC
Source organism: Poeciliopsis gracilis (assembly GCA_911649635.1). Taxonomy (NCBI): domain Eukaryota; kingdom Metazoa; phylum Chordata; class Actinopteri; order Cyprinodontiformes; family Poeciliidae; genus Poeciliopsis; species Poeciliopsis gracilis. The sequence goes on along the minus strand of CAJVRI010000435.1, from coordinate 2,544,136 downwards.
ACCATTAATTTGAGAGTGGCATGTTCCTTTCAACATGTCGAAAAGAGAAACTCCTCTTTCTGAGCACTGCTCCTCCATTCATTTTTGGTGGCACAATGAATAATTCAAAACAAAAACACTGATTTGGGTTCAAAAGTTCACATTATATCTCGTTTTGCTACTTAATGTTTTTAATCATGCTAAGACGTTTTAGATCAATTAAATATGAAAAATTGTTTTCAAACCAACATCGGTGTTGGTTGATTTTTTTTTTTTTTTCACATATCGATATTTCTTTTGTAGCTGAGTTCAGTTCAGTTCCAGTGAAGTCAAATTACAATGGTGTTAAATCATGAAGTATCTTAAAGTATCCTAAACAGAACCTGACTAGCAAAATTGTGCCTCCGTGTTAAAAAAAAAGAAACGTTCCAAGTCAATTCAGCATCTGTATTGGATCAGTTTCAGCCGATACTCAACCTCAGAGATCGGTATCGGTAAAAAATCGTGGATCGGTGCAACCTTAGTGAAAATCCACATTTTTGAGTTGGATTCATCTTACAAGAGAAAAAATAAGGAACAGTTTATATTCATGATTAAGTATTCAGATTCATCAAGACACAAAACGCTGTATTTAAACTTCTGACATTGACGGTGGATTTGAAGAACCGTCGATAAAGTTCTCAACTATTCGACATCCTCGCTGTCAGAACAACGGTGCAAAGGCCAAACGGAGGAGTTCTGCTCCTACTGGGTAGGAGAGATCTGATCTGCCTCCAACTCTGCATTAGTTATCTCCTCTGTGATTATTTTTGCTGGTAACGCTGCAGTGTTTGACTTCATAAAACCGAACCCACAGTTTATTGCGTTTTTTTTTTTTTTTTGCTGCTGCTATAAATACCACACAGGCCAACACTTTATCTGCAGCTGCTTGCTGATCATGCACACACCCACGAGTCGCAAGAAGACAAACTACATTTGCAACATTTTCTACCCGGCCGGGCTCACCATATTGAACACAGCCATCACCAGGATGAGAGCCGTGGTCGTCATGGTGAGGACCAATCGCAGCCAGGGGTTGTTGGTGACGATGATGCGAGAGGAAGCCGGGAGCCATGGCAGAGAGCAGAAGGACCCCTTCCCTCCCTGCTGTGGATCCAAGGAAACAGCAGGAGTGACTCAAAGAAGCAGGGGGGAGAGGGGAAAGGAGGAAGCAGTGGACAAACTTCCAGCGCATTTGTTTCAAATAATATCAGCAATGTACACTCAAAAAAATAAATAAAAAAAAATCAACCCTAAAAACTGATGATATAAAACACACAGAATGCAACAGATGCATATAAATTAGTAAAATGAGACAAAACTAACTTACAAGAAGATATAGGAGCTTGTTTTGAGTCAAGAATTTCTCGAGGTTGATGAAAAGGTTCTAGTTAAATTATTTCACTTGCAAGATTTTTTTTGTTACAAGTGGAAAAATCTGCAAATGAAACAAGCATTTTTTTGGTGTCAATATTAAGGAATTATTTACTTAAAATGAGCTTTCATGAGTTCGTTTTGTCTCATTTCAATATTTTGGTCACCATAAGCCTGACCAAAAATGCCTTTTGATGTTTTGTTTTTGCAGTGTAAAGCAGGAGGTGAGGAGGTGAAAAAAGGGGCTATTACTCCCACTGTTAAGCTTGGTGGAGGATCTATGGTGCTGTGGGCCTGTTTCACTCCCAAAATCTTGTTGGAACGCGTTGCGACATAAAACTCTCTGAAATAAACTAACAACTGATCCTAAATCAACTGATTCAAATGGATATTACTTTTAATTCCCTTTATCCTCCCATCTTGGAAAGTGGATGCGGTGCCTTCCCTCGAATCATCTGGTTCGAAGGGACGTTTTCCGAGAAGACGCCTTTGATGGCAGCAAGCGCATAATGAACTCTTCCACAGGCGAACAGAGAATGTTCTTCAGCAATAATACGCCCGGTGGCGCGGAGATAAAACGCGCGCCCACTGTTTTGAGACGTGCCTCCTCGTTGGCCAATTAGCTGCTCTTCCAGCACTGACTGTTAAATTGATTTACAAACCCATTAAACCTGATTTTTTTTTTTTTTTTTTTTTTGTTCCCGCCTCCCGTTTCTAATTAAACAAAATACGAGTCCGACTCCTGGGTCAGGACAGACCCAAGGTTATTGGTTATCCTCCCAGCAATTAAAACTGACCCACTTACTGGGTGATACTACTCTCCCCAGGGGAGGGGGAGAGGAAGATGGAAATGGGCTTCTTGAGCGAGGAATCCTTTATTGATCGGCAGTGGAGCCCCGGAGACGAGTAACCGTGTCAGCATGGAAATAACCGCCATCTCTCTCCTCCAGCTGGATGAGAAGCAGCTTTGACGTGATTTAATTCAATACAAAGACAATAGCTGTTAAATGTTCAAATGTGTCTCCGAACTAGTCTCAGTAAATGCTCCGATACGGAAAATTAGGATGGTTTAGAAAATACAAGTTATAAAAAAAAAAAAAAATGCTTGGAAATATTCCTTGGACCCAAGACGTTTTACTTGGCAAGCTATATATTTAGCGTCAAACTACTAAACATTTACTGTGCTAACTAAACATTTCGCGTCAAACTTCAGCTCTAACCGAGATATTTAGCTAGCAAGCTCCATTTTTGACTTCAAACTAAATATGTAGCTTGCTAGCTTATTATTTTTGTTTAAAGGAAACTATCTAGCTAACAAGCTAATATTCTGAGCTAAAACTTAAGCTGTAAACTAAATGTTTAGCCAGCAGGCTGTAAATTTAGCTTCAAACGGACTACTTAGCATAAATATTTAGCTTCAGAATTACCCTTTAGCCTTATTTAGCTAGCAGCCTGTGTACTTAGCTTCAAAACCAAATGTTGCTTGTTAACTTCATCCTCAGCTTGGAGCTGAATTTGTTGCTAGAAACTAAATATTTAGTTTCCTAACTAAATATCTACACTGGAGCTAATTCAGAATTGAACTAAAAAAAAAAACAAAAAAACAAGTGTTTTAAGCAGTTATTGTAAACAAAGAATATCTAGCAATTCAGGAACTCATAGGAGGCAAAGCCTGTCAAAATTGAGCTGATTGTCCTCCAGTCGTCTTTCTTTGTCTCTCACAGCAGTTTCCAAAAACTCACAGTGACGGCCAAATAATTTATGAAAGCCTGAGGTTTCATCTCACGACGGTACAAAACTGTAGCGTGTCCAGAAGCGACGTTTGACTTAAAGGCGATTGAGCCGACGTGCTCAGTGATTTCCACAGTTCCAAAAGACCAGATATGGAGATTGGCGGCAAACGCATGAAATCATTTATTCATGAGACACTGCTCTTCGGGGCTCTCAGTCTCTGAATGAATGCAGAGCAGATTTCTTCATATGCCACATCCAGACCTGAGTGAAGTTGGCCCCCCCACCTTCTTCAAATCAGACAAAATTGGTGTCAAACGTTTGTGCTGCGTTTGTGCTGGTTTGTGCAGCAAAAATTTTCGTTTGTGCTGTTATCATTCTAAAGATATTAAGAAAAATGTTCTCCAGGGGTCATCCGAGGTCAACCACTCCCCTGGCCCTGCTCACATTTGCAAAAATAAATACATTTGGTGTCAATCAACTGTCCTACGTTTGTGCTGGTTTGTGCTGGAAATTTTTTTCATTTATACTGCTATTACAAATGATAGCACTGCAAACTATTATTAGTTATATAAATAACAAGGTCATCAAAGGTCAACCAGCTCCCCCACCTTCTTCAAATAAGGTAAAATGGTTGTCAATTGACTTGACTACATTTGTTCAGCAAAACTGTTCGTTTGTGCAGCTATCATCTTAAAGATATTAAAAGAAAAGTGTCCAGAGGTTATCAAAGATCAATGAACATCTGTTCATGCTGAAACTATCAATTTCATTTAAATTGCCGTGTAAGTTGCTAACATATGAACATAAATAATTACATTTTAACATGGAAGAAATTCAATTCAAATTAGGTCTCATCTAAAATCAATAGGTTGGTACATCACCCCCAAAAAATGAACATAAATAAATCTTAGCTTCTGATCACTAGAGGGCGCTATTAGACAAACTTTACTTTTGAAATACAAAAAATAAGAATAAAACATGTACTTGGCATCTACTCAGCCTTTTTGAGGTCAATGTTATTATCGACAGCAATCATCAACACTTCTTTTCAATACTTCAGATCAGTGCATCAAGGTAAGTTTGTCCACTTGGCCCTGCAGTATGCAAGATTGATAAAAGCAATGTATTTTTACACATTTTCCAAAACATTAACTGTTTTAGTACAGTATGATGTAAGACAGCTCATCTGTGCCAAAAAATAATACTCAGGCTTCTCCTCCTGCTATTGTAATCTGCAGAAGTGAAGTGTATCCCTTAACAACCACTCAGTCAGCAGATTATCTCAACGCTGTGATAATGGCAGAAGAACAATGTACTGTTCTAGGAAAAGTTTATTTGCAGTCATCAGTGGCTATGCTAAGTAGCCAGAGCTGTCATGACATGCAATGCTATTGGGAGTAAGCTCTAATATAGGAAATCAGTATTGAAATATCTGATGTAGAAGTTTAATAAAGTTGCAGTACTACATTAATGGTGAAACCACTCCTTTAAAGACATTGTCCGGATGTGGCCTAGAAAAAAAAAATCACTATTCACTTTGTACAAACCAGCACAAACGTAGGACAGTTGATTGACACCAAATGTATTTATTTTTGCAAATGTGAGCAGGGCCAGGGGAGTGGTTGACCTCGGATGACCCCTGGAGAACATTTTTCTTAATATCTTGAAAACGATAGCGGCACAAACGAAAATTTTTGCTGCACAAACCAGCACAAACGCAGCACAAACGTTTGACACCAATTTTGTCTGATTTGAAGAAGGTGGGGGGGCCAACTTCACTCAGGTCACATACCGTGGGTGGACTTCTCACACGTTCAGTAAATCTTCAGATGTCTTCAGATGGGAGCGATAAAGATATCACGTACGTGAACTAACTACGCGACTCTGCATTTGCAGAACGAGAGAGGAGAAACCGTAAACATGCAACGCAAGCAGTGGCATATGAAATTCCTCCGACGGTCTGCACACTTCCAGAAAACTGCAACGATGCAGAAACACAGAGTTCCTTCAAATCAAGACTAAAAATCCACCTTTCTAAGAGTTGCCTTTGATTAGTGGCAACTGGCGGATTGATCAATATATTTGTCTGATGAAGGTTTTTGAGAAATGTCTATCGCCGTTTTCATAATTAGCTACTGTATAATGTTTTATAGTGAAAAGCACTTTGAACCGCCCTGTCGCTGAAATGTGCAATACAAATAAACTTGACTGATTAACTGATTGATTAAAATAAATGGGAATGAACACAAAGTCCTCAATTATGTTGAAACACAAGAATGTGTGTGAGTTTCAAAGACCAAACTTTCTAGTGCAGACTAGGTTGTGGGGACCAACTGCTTTTGGATTAACCGTTGTTGTGACTTGAGTTCAGGTTATGTTTAGGGTTTATAAGGAGGCATGTCCTGGTAACGGTTCCCAGGGTAACGGTGAGGGTTAGGCTATATAAGGTCGATGTAAAGTCCTGGTAAAGACAGTGGAGGATAACGTGTGTGCGTGTGTGTGTGTGCGTGCGTGTGTGTGTGTAGTCTGTAGTCAAGCAAAGACTGAGCAAACCCACCAGAATGTGACCAGCGAAGCAAAGGAGGAGGATCAAAGCCAGCAGCAGGAACGTCAGGCCGAATGAAATCCCCAGCACAGCAGTTCTGCAACACAAACACACTCAGCAGAGCCATCCAGGGCCGCATAACCGTGATGAAGTTTCTACTGCTCTGTGTCAGAGCTGCAATCCATTCACAGTAATGAGACTTAACAGGAAGTTTTAGGGCATCTCCGGATCTCCGGAAACAAAGCTTTCAGTACGGAGGTTTTTTTTTTTTTTCTTTTAAGCATAAATACCGCTGGGCAGAAAATTAAATACGACTGTCATAAAACGGATGAGGTAACGTCTCGACGTCGCGGAGCAATGTAGCGGCGCGCGGGGGGAAGAGAGGAAAAAAAAAAAGCGAAAATCAATGGCCTCTCAGAAGTGGAATTACACCTTTGGCTCAGAGAAGCGGTAAATTAGCACGACCGCAAATTCCTGTCCTCGCTGTGGAAGCGGCGCCGCGCTTTTGATTCACCTGATCTGCAATCACTGGCAGACATGGTGCCCTTTCATCTCCCATCGGCTTTTTAAACATTCTGCCTCTTGCTCCCCTGCCTCTTTCATTTCAGCCGGGTCCCCGGCGATGAGACAGCTGCCGTCAAATGGCTTTTGCGCATCGGCGTGCCACCGCAGCCGGAGGCGGCTCGACGCCGCCGGCGGAGTGCGAGTCGAGTGAAAGCGACCAAAGACTTACTTGGGCAAGACGAGGATCTGCACCACGAATATACAGCAGAATATGAGGCAGGCGCAGGTGACGTAGTACTTGAAGGCAGGTAAGGTGGTGGATCTGTACTGTTGAGAGAAGATAAATATGAGAAAATGCTTCTGGGGCGAAGCAGAATGCAACCAAGAAGGAATAAACAGAGGCTGTTTCGTTGAGATTTTATGTAGACCAACAGATCAGGCAATAAATAAAATCCTGTACAAAAGTCACTTAATTAGCAACCAGATTCCTGCTGGATGTAAGTCAACCTCAGTTTCAGTCTAGCTGCTCTGTAAAGACCTTGGCAGCTCTTTCCTTGGCAGCTCTTTAATCGATCGATCGATCGATAGGCTCAGTTCGAATTGGGGGCCAAGATTGCAACATTTGCTACATTTTCATCTGCTCGGTTCGTTGTGTAAAACAAGCCAAACCCTTTGAGGAACCTGTTCACTCCCTTTGCCTGCGGGGGGCGCTAAACCAACGACTGCTGAAGGAAATGATTTGAAAACCTCAGAAGGCAAGAGTGCAACTTCCTGCTCTGACAGATGTGAACAGGGTTTATAGCGTTTATAGGTTTTAGCTTATCTTACCAGCAAAAGATCAGATGCTATTTCTCCCATTAGTTTCAGACGAGTGTTTGTTTTGGCTGTATTTACCCAGAATGCCCTGCGCTATAGCTCATGTCCTGCTCTTGGCGCGGTCTCCGGTCCAAATTTCAACCAAACATTTCATTTTGCGAATGTAACACAGCAAAGTATGAAACGAATTCAAGAAGTTTTAATACTTCAGCAAAGGCACTGCGGCCATTTTTTCGAAACGCGCCTAAAATTCAACAAAAGAGGAGCAGGAACAACCTGAAATGTTTACCGGGACGACAACAACAACAACAACGACGACAACAACAACTTCAAGACAAAGTTTGAAAGTGGGAAGACAAAGTTGATCAGAGACTTTGACAAGCCTGCAGAGCCTCTGTGACAAACTGTCTTTTCTATTCCACATTATCCCATTGATTTGTTTCCCCGGTGGATCGAGCTGTCGGCGGTCGTGTATGCTTTCGCCTACCTCCTTCTCCAGCGCTTTGTTGTGAAAGAACAATGAGATCCTCTGGATGTCCTCAGACTTCAGCCACTGTCTGGAAACACAATGGGAGCAGACAGACCACGGGACGGCGAGTCATTCCTCCTGACGCCTTATTTACCAGCCGAGACGCTGTAGGCGGTGGGGCTTTCACCTTGATTTGGTCTCAGGAGGAACCAGCTTCAGTGAGTTTGGTAACTTTCCCCCGGGAGAGGACAGGCGATAACGGTGGATGTTAAGAAGGAACTTGCGGTTCCTCGTGTGACCATATCAAGCACATGACTACGTTGATGAGATGCATTATTGGAAAGAATTTCTCTTTGTGTTGCCGTCACTTTTCAGCAAGATATAGAAGTTTGAAGGCAGGTAAAGTGGTGGATATGTACTGTTGAGAGTACAGATCCACAACAATTCCTTAATTTTGATGAAAAAGCACTAAATCTATTGGCAGATTATTTCACTTATAACATGGGAAAAATGTCTTATGAAATCATCGCCAATGGAAGTAGTACTGCCTTATCAATATCAAGGAATTACTGACTAAAAACTCAGATTTGGTGACATGAAATGTTTTTCTGTTCAGAAAAGAGATACCGACTTTCAGCTTCCGTTGCATTTATCTTTTATCTGTGTCTTTACATTATTTATCTTTAATCAGGCTTGATAAACAGGAGGGTTCCTCGGCAGGCTTACTTCTGTGAGTTGATGCCATCGATGGTGCGAATCATTCGCTCGTTGAGCTCTTCCTCGAATCTTTTTCTCTGAGATTTGGATCTTGGGTTCAAGGGAAACAAGAAGCGGAAGCAAAAGATGAGAAACGTCAACAAACCGACCAACAATTACGCTCAAGTTTGTGTTTTAAAAGCAGAAACTCCACACTGCGGCGTGCGCCTTGAGCAGGAGTGACGCCTCTCTCACCTTTCTCTTCTTTGGAAGTAGTACTGCCCCATCGGGACGTCCTGGAACGTGAAACGTATTCGCTGTGAGCGCCGGGCCTCTGGGTGAGGCAGAGACAGAAACGGACGCGGCTCACTCACTCTCGTGTTGATCTTGCCGTTGTCGGCCGTCATGCTGTCTCGGTGGTGGAGGTTGGCGAAGGGCTTGGCCGCCCCCCAGGACTCCAGGTAGCGGGTCATCCGGACGGACGCCCTCATCTTCCCCCCGTCCAGAGACGGTCGGGAGCGCACGCCCAGCAGCGGGCTGTGCCTCTCCATCTGAGGACAAGATTAAAAACAGAGGAAACCCGACAGGTGAAAACGCACCGATTCTGTTCTGTTCGCGTAAAAGCGAGAAGGACGGTGAGCCGGTGGGGTGGGGGGACGTTTGAAGCCTTCCACACCTTCCACTCGCCTGTCAGTGTTTTCGAGCCACTTGAAAACACTTTTTTTCAGCGGCGAGCGAAGCAGCGGCCGCCGCTTATTTTGGCGATGAGTGTTTTTCTGCTAACAAAGAGAGCTCCACTCGAGTTGGATCTGCGGAGGATTAAGAGCAGCACCTCGGGCGATGCATTTTAATTGCTCCCAAGCAACACATAAACACACACACACACACACACACACACACACACACACACACACACACACACACACACACACACACACACACACACACACAGAAAAAAAAGTCCGGCTGAGGCTATTTTCAGCTGTAACAGTGATGCTTAATGACAGTGACAGCAGAGATGACACCTTCTGCGGTGCAGGCACCATGTTTGGACTGGGCTCAATGAAAATGTCAGAGAGCACCTGCAGCCTGATACTTATTAGAATATTGGAAGAAAAAAGAAAACAAAAAGCTCAGTGGACATGTGCAGAAATCTACTGATCACAGTGGCGACATTTTGGCGCAGAAGGAAAAGACGAACGTAAATAAACTGAATGCATCGGATTAAATAGAGGGCGAACAGAGACCACCTGAAGGAGGCAAAAAGGTTTTCCTGCTCATTATTTAGAGAGAGAGAGAGGGAGAGGAAAAGAAAGTGTGCATTTTGGCCAATTTACGCTCCGGTTAAAGCTCCATTATTTATTTTTTATTTATTTATTTATTTATATATTTTATTTATTTTGTCTGTTGCCAAGCCAAACAATCTGAGCGGGCTCTGGATGTCAGGAGAATTATTTATAAAGAGAGAGAGAGAGAAAAAAAAAAAGCGATGTTCTCCACGGACGGTTCACAGAAGAGTCAGGTCCTTTAAATATCCCCAATCAGACCTTAATGTCCTGTTTTGTCAGGAGGAGCTGCACAATGTCACAATCTGCGCCCGCAGCGGAGAGCGCGCTCGTAAACATAATCCTCTCTGAGCCGAGAGACTGACCAAACACCTGCCAACATTTGATAACATTTAGTCACTGCTGCACTCCATTATTTTTCCATTACTTGACAATGTCTGTGTTTATTAGCGGCGCGTCCGGGAGCAGGAGGAAGGGTGGAGACCATTTTTTTCTGGGTTAACCTTGAACAGGGTGTCCAAATGTGCAGAGGGGGATTGTGTGTTGTTTTTTTTTTTAGGGCTGTTTTGTCTCGTCATAATCCCCCGAAACTGTGTAATTACAGCGCGATGTAAAGGTTTGCCACATTTTATCACATCACAGCCACACGAGTTCATCTGTTTTATTGGGCTTTTACGTGATCATGGGAAGCAAAGCTTTTGCCCCGGAGCGAGAAAACATCACTTGTCTAAAGCTGCAAATGAAGAAGGGGAAGAAGAGAAAAAAGGTTTTATGTACCTAAAAGATGATTAATTTGAAAAAATAGAAATACTCAACTAAAATGTTTTTTTTGTTTTTTTTTTTTATTTCTGCTGAATGAGTCCTTCTCATAGTTATGAAAAATAAAATCGCTTACAAAAATGAAGGCCTTGGTTTTGGATTGATCTAAAGTATCGATACCAAGTCGGCATCGGATCAATATTAGCTGATCGCAGAAGTTTCAGTCGGCCTTGAAATTGTATCTTATTTTTGTTCCTTGGTGACTCAGCTCCGCCTCAAGAAGAGATTGTGCTTTGATTTGCTCTCAAATTATATATTTTATTTGTATTTTGTTTGTCCCAGAAGTTATTTCCGATAAACGACGATATTGTTGTTTTGTTACCATTGAACATTGAACACTGGAACTATGGTTCTTTTTGACTCTATGAAGTTTTACCCTTTCCAATTCTCAGACTTTTTGTTTATTTTTCACATCATCTTTTGTATTTACGTGCAACCAAAAAAAAAACAAAAAAAAAAAACAACACAACAGAATAAATCTGCCTGGAGGTAGTTAGATATTTTTGTTTCCTTGACCGGAGATAATTAGTCTTCCAGTCGTTTGTGTTCATTGTTGCAGGTTAAGACTTGTGACTCTGGCAGGTGAGCCACCGGATCCTCGCGGCGGCTTCTCACCTTGGGGTTGATGACCAGGTGGGTGACCACATTGTGTTCTTTCAGGTAGGAATCTCTGCTCTGTCCGTCTCCGGGCTCCACCTTGTACGAGCCTTTCAGGTGCTCCAGCGTCACCGAGGAGATGTGGACCCGCCTGGAGGAAGAGGGAGCGGACACATAATGAGAGGCGAAGTTCCTGCGTCACCGTGCTGCTGACTGCTTTTATTAAAAAAAAAAACACAAAACAAAAGAAAACTGGTTATTTGCTCGGCGGCTTTCGAAGCACTCCCGCCTGCAGTTCTCCCTTCTCGTCTCTGTTTGCTACCTTTGCACGCAGTTAGGAGAAGATGGAAGTACATTTTGTTTTTACTTTTTCAGCCGATGTGGGTTTTTGTTTTATTATTATTATTTTTTTTTCTCCCCTCCAAATATCTCTTAGCAGGAGACAAACCATTAGCAGCCCAGTGAGACAACATAGAGCTTATTTTCAGAGAAGCGAATACCGACCCACCGGCCAATTTTCACAAGCTTGTTCCAGCGCCAGGCAGGCAGACCTGATGGCGACATAACTAATGCAGAGCTGCTTAGTCAACTGAGGTAGCTATAATTTACTAAAATGCTATAATGGGTGTAATTATAACAGACTTGTCTCATGTTCCAAGTCTCACTGAAAGTGCGTTTGTCCTTCAGGGGCCACTGTAACGCTTTCACAGTAATTACGAACAAACACTGCTGTGAAACTGCTGCGTCCGTTTGAGGAATCTCACCCCGGCACGCCTCCCGCCTCCATGTGATTGGCCAGCGTGACGTCGTGCGACCACACGTCGTACTGCCACTTGCGGAGGCCGATCACGCCGCAGAGGACGTTTCCGGAATGGACGCCGACGCGCATGTTGATGTCCACTCCGGTGGCGTCGCGGACCTTCCTGTGGACCGGGGGGGAGGGGGGACACAGAGCAGAGTCGGACCTCTGTTTTCACCAGAGGGTGACATCCAAGGAGAGGACGACTCATGCGTTCGAGTCCCCTTCATGTTGCAACCACAGACTTCAATGTGTTGTTGGAACTTTAGTTCTGAACGTCTCTCGGGGCTCTAATCAGTTCGTCTTCGGAAAAATCTCAGCCGATATGGTCTAAACCGGCAGGATCAAATTAATTAGAGACAACCCCACCCACTAAAGATGATCCAATTGCAATGGAGGAACCCTTAAACCGTGCAGACGACACGGCTGAGTCGGGTCGAACCGCACTGTGACTGTACGGTGGAAAGGGGATTATTAGCCGTGTGCTGAAAAACATCCAGCTAAAGTCACAATGGAATACAACCCACTTCACAATTATGCACTATTTTGGTCTGACAAATAAAGTCCAAATACATTACAGTGAAGTGTGTGGCTGCAACAAAATAGTTCAGGGTGTGTGAACGGTTCTGCAAGGCTTTGAAAGTAGTCCTGATAAATAAAGACAAAAACACATCAGAGGCCAAAGTAGACCACAGTTTGAGTCCACACCAAACAGAAGCAGTGTTTTTTTCTTTTTTGTCCGCAATCTAATTAAAATCAGTTGGACAATTAAAGCAACAGTGAAATCCACAAACTGCTTTGTAATTGTGTGGCGTAATTGCAGACTGTAATTAAAGGTCAGCGGCGGCACATCTGTCCGTCAAAACAATACGCATCTCTATGCATGAGCGAGAGACGGAGAGAGCAAGAAAACAGGAAACGAGAAACACGTCAGCCGCCATGTGCGCTCGTCTGCTTGGATCGTTACTGTTGGTTCAGAGGCTTATCGTGTTGAATTCACCCTGTGTTTAACCAGAGCCGCAATTAAATATGGCATTCCTTCTGCTCAATCTGTTTAACAGGCGCGTGTTTGTTTGTGTTTGTGGAGGAGAAGGAGGAGGTGGAGAAGAAGAAGAAGCAGAAGAAGAAGAGTGAGGAGCGGGAGAGCGATGGGGTGTTGGTGAGGTTGGTGGTGGGGCGGGGGGTGGGATTGGTGTTTTACTTGATGGCCTCACACATATCCAGGCCCATCTTCACGCAGTTCCTGGCGTGGTTCGGCAGCGACTCCGGGAGGCCGGACACGCAGTAGTAGCAGTCGCCCAGGATCTTGATCCGCATGCACTCGTTTTCCTTAAAGGAGGAGTCAAACAGACGGCATCCGCGTTGATTAGACGTCGTTATTAGTGGCCGGCATTTCGTCTCACCCCTCACTTCCACTCGGCGCTCGCACTCTCGCAGTCAAATCCATGAAGCCTGAAAAATCAGTCGCCCACACGCACAACACATTAGCTCTTATTCCACATGTGGAGTGAGTAACCGCTCACTGTTGGAGCTTTTATTTTATTTTATTTTATTTTATTTTTTTTGTTTTATGTAACTGCAGCTTCAGGAGGAGATAGTAGCTGGACATAAAGCTCAGGAAGCCTGACTCAACTTATAGCTGAGCACCCATGAGACTGGCATTCACTGTGGGCATCCTGCACACACACACACACACACACACACACACACACACACACACACACACACACACACACACACACACACACACACACACACACACACACACACACACACACACACACACACTGGGCTCAGAGAGCAGACGATAACAAGGCCCAAATGGCTTTTGGTCGTAAATAGAAATTGTCGCCTCGGCTGTTTTATGATTAGTCCAGTGCAGCCGGATTAGCTAAAACATTCTGACCGGACCCAGCCGGTCCAGAGTCAACCCCCCCCCCCCCCCCCCCCAGCCTGAAGAGGGTAAATCATGGATACGGAGATTGAATAATTGGTTAATAGAAACAAACCCACTTGATTCAGCCTGAAACATCCACTATTTTAAAATGCCGATTCGGTGCATATTTCGGATCTAAAGTTGTGGTTCGCTACATTTGCAATATATTAAAACACATTTTTTTCTTGTGTTTTTTTTTCATTAGTTTTTTTTTTTTTTTTTAGGTGAACAAATAAAGTTAAAATAATCCGACAGTAATTCAACTATATCAGCGTGCCGACACAGAACTGAGTGGACATCTGGTTACCAGCTGCACCTGAACGCACCACGGCAGAACAACTGTTGGGAAAACTGACTTCTGGTCCGCATGTCTGAGACTTGGAAAAACTCATGCTGCATTCGGATCTGGTTGATTGCAACAGGCAGCTGGATTTGGACTTTAGCCTGTTTTCCTCAGTGATGTTTACATTCAGCTTGTCACAGTTTGACATGAGAAAATGTAGTAATTAAAGCTACCTAATTTACGTTAAAAAGCACTTTTTTTCAATGTCGATGAAAATGAAACTTTAACCTTCACACTCCTCCAACTCAAGCTCTTAAAATCTCAGTCTGCGAATAAAATCTTCATCAAAACCGTACATTTCACTCATTTGACTGGAAAACAGACATGCAGGTATGCGATATGAAGCTGTTTTACCTTAGCGATCTGGTCAAATTTGCCAAACAGCTCGTTCAGCATGTGAACAAGCTCACCGGGGGAGCAGTCACTGGCCAGACGAGTGAAACCCACAATGTCGGCGTACAGAATGCTGCAGAAAGTAGAGACCGACAACGCATAGCGGCGTTATGAAAACATGTTTTATGTGTTTCAGTTGATTATTTTCAGAAACAGTCATTATTTGGGTTGATTCTTAGCAGATGAAAGACAATAAACCCCCCCAAAAAACAGCACGTTTACACTTTTTGGAGAGATTTGAATAAAGATTCTCACTTGGCGAACTGAAGCTAAATTACATGCATCACTCTGCTTGATTTCTAGAGGCGTAACAAAGTCAAACGTTTCTGTTTGGCCCCAAAATGTAGAAGTGAAAATCTGAGCCATGAGGGGTGAGACAAACAAAAGAAGAAGGGGAACTCTTCAGCTAATGCCTCAACATCAAGCGGCAGCTCTGGTGACTGGGGGCTGCGGTTGTTGTTTGTGAGCATAAAGTTTTTCTGACAGGCAACTGTCTCGTTTTGCTATTTCCTCATGTTTCCTGTGTTAGTGCATAATATCTGCTGATGTCCACGGTCACTTCGTTAAATCAAATCAACATTTATGCTGCATTACGACTCATAAAATAATACTCCACTGCCAAAACACACAACATTACGAAAATATATTTTTTGGTCTCATTTGTAGTGCAAATATCTTTGCACACTTTAAATAACTTACAAGTAACTTTTTAGCAAGATACATTAGCTTTT
Source organism: Poeciliopsis gracilis (assembly GCA_911649635.1). Taxonomy (NCBI): domain Eukaryota; kingdom Metazoa; phylum Chordata; class Actinopteri; order Cyprinodontiformes; family Poeciliidae; genus Poeciliopsis; species Poeciliopsis gracilis. The sequence continues at coordinate 2,529,076 of CAJVRI010000435.1, read as the reverse complement.
GTTAAGTCAGTAATTCCTTAATATTGATTGAAAAAAGTGCTACTTTCATTGGCAGATTATTTCAGCTGAAACAAGACAATTTTTTCTGTTGAGACTTTTTCCAACAACATTAAGGAGTAATTAACTTACAACAAGCTCTGTTACCTATATTTTGCTGAGAAGTTGCTCATTAGTCAGTTTTGTCTTATTTCAACTGAACTAAGATATTTTCATCGGAAACTAGACCAAAAAATACTTGGCAAGATGTTGCGTTTCTGCAGCGTGTGAGCCTTTAATCGCCGTATGTTGCTGCGTGTCACTCTGAATCTTTTTCTGCTTCGTTTAGAAGAGCGAAGGAAACGTCGGAACTGGTGAACGTTTTATTGCCGTCATTTCGGACCGTTTTAGAGCAGCTCTGTCATCATCTGTGGCTTAAACCAGACGACACTCCACAAATCCAGCTTGTCGTCAAAAAGAATAAAAAAAAGAACTCGAATAGCATCGCAAAAGCAAAAGCGTGTTAGGCAGCGTAGATCCCAATAAAAGCAACACAGATGTGTGTGTGTGTCCTTGAGTCCTTGAGTGTCTGTTCCTCGTCCTGAAATGAAATTGGCCTCCTCTCCCCGCTGGACCGTAGGAGAATTTGTTATTAGTGGAGGAATAATAGCGAGATAAACGCGAGGACACTTCGCTTTCACCCATAAACCCAGCTGAGGCTGGAGTTGGACAGAAATACAGCCTCTTGAGTAAAGCTCTGGGATGACGTTAAAAAAAAGAAAAAAAAAGGTTTTCTGGGGACTGCTGCTCTCATCGTGAGCCAAGATCAGTGGCCTCTGTGCTGTGACGATAAACCTTCGCCGCACAGAGAGGGATGTCATTGAGAGGCGAGGACAAAAGCTCCTTTTCTGTTTGGAGAAAACGGGAGGACGGGAGGGGTCAAATTTCAGCTGAACTTCACCATGGCGATGAAAAGAAGCGTGGTTAGAACACGAGAGGAGATGACCGGAAAGGAAAAGACGGGAGCGGAAACAGAGAAAGGAAAAAAAAAAAAAAAACTAGAAAAAGGCGAGAAATCCAAATTTAACAGCAGGTAGAGAGGAGTCAGACAAAAGGTGGCGAGAAAAGAGCGGTGATGATGATGGTGGGTTGGAGGGAGGACAGGAGAGAGCGCTCAAGCCCCCAAGATGAGAGCAGAGAATAGTAACCTTGATTATGCGTGGAGGAAGCGGGAGCCGTACCTGACGTTGGTGTGCCGCTGAACGTAGAGGTTGTGGAAGTTGTTGGTGCTCTCGGTGCGACCGAAGTTTGGCCCCTGCAGCCGTTGGATGATTTCGGCTTTCATCACTCTGGCGATGTGCGCGGGCAGCAAGGACAGCAGTAAGCGCTCCTGGACGGGCAGAGACGGGACCAAACCGGTCCGGATCATTCTTTCTGAACACGCGGCACTACGTCAAACATTCAGCTCTCGTTTCCCGCAAAGGGAAATCCAGCAGATTAAACTGGAACTGAGTGTGGAAAACCAAGAACTAGGCTTTTCCAGGTCAACGATATAATTGAATTTTATGCTGCCAGCTCCCCATTTCACTACAGTGCATACAAAAAAATTCATATTTTTACGGAGGTCCAAACAGATCGCATCAGAGTGTCTGAAGAGTTTTCCTACAAATGAAAAAATCTGTTACGCAATCAAGAACTTCCCATGTAGGTGGATGATGTGTGAGAGGAGCACATACATTGCTAAAGTTGTTCAATGTATTTTCCAGGTACACAGTGCCATTTTTGTAGCATAAACAAGTAATTGTGTCACCTTCAGTTGGTCTAAAAATGCTACATATATCCAATATATGTAGTAGCAAAAGAAATTTCACTTCCAGATTTAATGCCTTGAGATTGGGCCCCTGCGTTCTTCAACACTCCTCCTCTTTCTACTGAGAAGAAGCTCGTACAACGAGTTCAGCTCAAGTGCAGTTCCACCAGGTGTTTGCTAATTGCTGCGGGCTAGTCTGAAGGAGCTGAAAAGGGGAGGGCTGCTCTGTGAAAAGGAAGCTTTGAAACTGCAGCTCCAAGGAGGCGGAGCTAGGTCCAACCAGGCATTTTGCACACCTGAATGGTTGCCACGGAGATTTAAGGATTTCACAAACGTTTATGGAAAAATCGAAGCAACGCTCCAGGTGCGTTTTTGAGGGGGGAATAACACTGTAACATGATGTGGAGCCCAAACTTTGACATGATGCTGCCCCTTTAAGTGGAAAATGATGAGTGGTTTTCATCTGAAACTGTAGTTTTAAAGAACTTTTGTTCAGTGAATTATCCATTTCATGCTTGAGTGTTTTAGATTATAAAATGCAGTTTAGAATCATTAGAAAAACTGAACTATATCACCTCTGACAGAAAATTATCTTTTGAACTGAGCCATTATTAAAGCTCTGTCGCTAGAAATTAAACTAATCAGAAAAGTTTGCAGTTTACTGGACATAGTCTGACCTTGCTGCTGACATTTTGTAGATTTTCTTCAGAGCCTAAAACATATTGACAAACACAAAAACTTTTTCACTTTTAAGATTCTCCAACAGAAAAGTCCAATGACTGCAATGGGTTTTTTTTAACGATTTCAGCACAAAAATGTCTGTTTCTCACTTCAGTCTCTAATTATTTAACCTCCTAAATATAGCTCCGTCGTTAATTCTCCCTAACCATGGCTTATTGGGGCTAATTTATCAGGAAGAACTGGAAGACGTCAGAAGAACAATGACTATTTTATCCCGCACTCTGATTTTCTCATTATCTGCCAGTAATGAGGGTGAAAACCAAGAGTAACATTTTTTATTTTTTCCCCAGTTTAAATATTAATTTCTTACTTCAATTAAATGCATCTTGAACCCTGCCCAGGGCAAGGGGAAAAAAAAAAAAAGGAAAGCAGGGATGAAGTGACGTGTGTAACGAAGTCAGTCACTGTGGCGGTGAACTAAACGCTGCTTCATCTGCACCCTCGAAATTCACATTTCAAGCAGAACACGCTTTTCTCCAGCCACCGGCGACTCCAGTTTTTAACCACGTCACTCTCCGCTACAGGTCTGAGCGTTTGTTCTCTTCCTTCTTTTTTCTCCCCCCCATCACTCAGAATTTGTGAGGCTGTTTAATGCCTTCGGTGCGTTTGCTATGCGTGGAATGAGTCATCCAGGCGGTCGAGCCGTGTTTCTCCGCACAGTTGCCTCACAGCAGCACCGTTCTTGGCCCGCGGTCCGATGTGTAGTTTGCATGTTCCCGTTGCCCGCGTGGGTTTTCTCCAGGTACTCCCTCTTCCCACTCACACTCTCAAGAACCTTATCGCACCAGAAGCATGAATATGCAAACAGGAGGTAAAGTCGTTCTTGCTTTGATGAACGGATGAATACTTTCCTTAAAGCGCTGCAGATTGCCCACGCAGTCAAACACAGACCTGCTTTAACATAGGTCCTGTATAATAATAGTAATCGTAAAAGAATATTTTATTGATTGATTTTTTTTTTTTATTGTATTGATCGGAGAAACTTTTGTAAAATTTTTTCAATTCTTATTTCGAGGGTTACACAAAATTAGATAAGCCGAGTCTTCAGATTGTTGGTGTTGGTCAATAACAATGTGTTGTCTTCAACTAAATATGAAATGTTGTCTAATCAAAATTGTTGACGTCCTTATTAAATTTGTAGCTTTTTTCAGTATTGCGGTGGTTTTTCATGCGTTCCACCTCACACATCTGAGACCCAGATCCACGTTTATGTTCCTAATCAACTTTTAAAAACCTTTTCCTAAACAACCTTCCTACCGAAACCCAATCTTTACTCATTTTGACCACTTTTGTATTCACCAGATTATTTCTTTTTTTTTTTTTCTGAGCTCTTCTTCTTAACCATTTTACAAACCGTACTTTCTGTTATGACCTTTGTAAAATCTACTAACAACAACAATTCAAAATTAGAGCCATCTTCAACAATAGCCGCTACTTTTCAAGACATGAATGAATGAGAAAGCTTAGGTCTCAACACACAAGCTTGTGGAACGCCACACTGAATGGACTGGAGCTGCAATGTGGCAATTAATACTGGTCTACAAAATCTGGAGCTTTTCAAAATGTCTTAAATCAACATATAGTTTTCTGCTGTTTTCCCAAGAGCTTCTTACATAAATGTTTGCGGCGTCAGTGGAACATCGACGATTCCACATTTATTGGTGTTTTCTCTGTCACTGTCCTAAGAATTGCAACACATTGTTTTCCACGTCAGCGTATTTTGTTACAACTACAGTTATAACGAGGGATTTAGCCACGCGAAGCCAGAGGATTTTCATTTCAGCCTTTCCCTTCACAACAATATCCGCCTTTTTAAGAGGGGGATATGAGAATGAAGTATATTCACCAATTATTCTAGCAGCCTGTCAGGCAGAGCAAAGCTGTGTGAGTGTGGAGTCAGGCGGCGTGACTGATTGGAAAACAGGAAAAAGAAGAAACCAAAGTAAGAAAGACGGTGGAAGTTTAAAGAAATATCAGATTCTGATTTCTTGAAAGAAAAATATTTTGATAATTAGAAATGCCTTTTGTGACACAAAACTGTTCGGTTTTTGGCCTCGAAACAAGCGGTACGTGTTCCTCACTGTTTTCTAAAAACAACAATAGTCCCTGTGTTGTACAGCAGATTCAAACATAAGAGCATATGAAACACTGCAATAGGAGTTTGTTGTCTCAATTTTTCTCCAGACACATCAGATGGAGGGGTTGTTTGAGCTCAATTTTGGCGCGCGAGAGCAAACGCGCACGCCGCTGACCGAGCGGCGGCCTGCGACGCGCACGCATCGCACGCAGTTATGTGACTCACGACTGCAGCTCGCAGTGAAAGAGGGCCATTACATTGTTCACACACCACGGGCTCATTTCCTAAAACACAGCAGCGAATTAAGCCTGGAGAGGGGCTCGGTTTGAGGGGATGCGCTAAAAATAGAAAGGCGCAGCGTCCTCTCTTATTTACTTATTCAGCACTGAAGCAGTTTGAACGCGGCGCGCAGCAGGAGCCCGGAGAGTTGTGGTGTTATTAATTGTGTGTTTGACTAATGAACTCATAAGATCCGTAGTCAGCTGTTGAATGAGATTCGGCTCTGTGAAGTCATGTGTCTGCGCTAATTTTAACATGCACACACTTCTTCCCACACGCAAACCATCGCAGGGAAACATATGCCAGAAATCTGGCGAGGGAAAAAAATAGTTAATGATTTGCATCTTGGTGTGAGCGAAAGCCAACACAAATATGCTATAATTGTAGGCATGCATTGCATTTGCTGGTGACACAGAGAACAGAAAGCAGCAAGTAGCTGGCATGTTTAGTCTGATGCTGCTGATATGACGCTGTCCTGCTGTCCTGAAAGGGAAATTGCCTATTTTGTCAACAAATAAGAAAAAGAATAAAAAAGGCCATCATAGTGAACCACCTCTGAGCAGACCATCAATTATTTGTGTAATATTATATGTCACTTCCCTGGTTGGGAAGAATGCCTAATGTCACGACAAAGACGTTAATGTCAAGCAAATGTCACAGCAAAATGCCACTTAAGACCAACCAACTTCCCTTCTCTGACGAAACTCTGAAGCAGTGTGAATTGGCAAGCAACCCGAACGTGATTACATTTTAATTTGGCTCGTCGTAGTGAGGGGCAGATAGGAAACAATAAGAATGGGAAACCCTACAGAGTTATCTGCTTTGGACATGGGGAGGATTGTAGAGTTGTGCTGTGCGCTTCGTGAGTTACTGTGGAATCAGACGGTTCTCGAGTTACAATTAGACTTAGCGAATCTTATTTATTAGCTTGATTGATTAGCTAGGCAGCTAACGGCTAATACACCAAGGCTATCGTCAACCTGTGTTTGTCTCAGAACTTGGGTGTAGTAACTGTGATGCAATTTATTGAGCTAGCTTTCGAGCTGCATAGGAGAAAACAAGCGGGATTTGCCAACTGTTGTGGTCATCAAAGGTGATAATTTACCTACAAATGTTTGAGTTCAAACACAAGCAAAAGGGAAAAACACTTTCCACTGGTTTCCTAAGAGACAAACAACCAGCTAAAATAGTCTAGACTCAAAATTTTAGTTTTGAATGCGAGACGGCCATTTTGGGAATGGGACTCGGGTCTGAACTCAGAGCGATGAGTTCAGGTGTTCCTGTTGCATTTTCACCTGGGAACCTGGAAAATCTGACTTCCACAAATAAGAGTTCAGTATCAGACCCGCTGCAGTGTTGCTGGTTTTTCTGCTGAATAAAGTCTGACCCGTCAGTGAGTACGTTCTGACTGAATATAGTCTCGAATTTAAGCTCAAGTTTCACAACGTGCACAGTTCCTGATGTATGGTGAACGTTTTTCAGAGGTTATCTGAGGCCATTAAGTCCACGCATTTCCACTGCATTAATCCGATAAAGACAAATGAAAAAAAATCAAAAAAGAAATAAATTGAAATGTCAAAAAAATATCTACAAATTTAATAAAAAGCTGAGAGTTCTGCCACATTTAATCGCTACAGCAAATAATAAGCATTTGCGCCAGTTTTGAAACATTCTTCCACATCAATCCATCCTTTGAAGCTCGAGATTTTGGACTTTGTACCTGTTGATGCTTCTCAAACTCCAGTTTGATGGGTGACTTGATGCAGTTGCAGGTGTCCTGATAGGTCTGCCTGAGCGCCAGGTCCATGAGGTGCTTGTGATACGCCCCGGCCAGGTTTCCACAGGTGAAGATGATCACGTTGGCCAGGATCTGCCACACACACACACACACACACACACACACACACACACACACACACACACACACACACACACACACACACGCCACATTTACATCAACAGCAGCCATAAAAGATTGTCGGCGTACGATCCGCGTCGCGTTTATGTCCGCGCCGTCCACTTGGGGTGCATTATTACCTTATAAAAGCAGGAGAGCACACACGTTGGCGTTAGCTCTCCGTCATTATCTGAACCTCGAGCCTTTTAAGAAGAGGATCCACGGATCAATAGATTATCCTTGTTGCCGTGTCCGAGGGTAATGAACGTTTCTGAGTGTTTTATGGCCGAGGCAGACATTCAGTGTCAACAAGACTGAGAAGAGCCACCGTGATTAGAGTGCTATCAGTGTGTTTACTGTGAGGCTGGACTGCAGAGCGTCTAAGCGCGTCTGAGCGGGTACCGGATTCAGAGACGGTACCCGCTCTGTGCCTGTGATTGTGCTGCACAATCACAGGCACCCTTAGGATTTGCCGTTTTTATTCAGGCTTAGAGACGTTACTGTTCTCTGAGATGACTTCACGTCTGAATTTTCTGCGTTGTGATGGGTCAGCTGCTTCATAACCTAGACTTGGTCTAAAATATTCTGCCAGGGTTTCTCGTTGTGCAGAGGGTTCGCTCAGCAGCGACGTTTAGAGAAGGTAACGGAGCGGCCGCACAATCATCCAGGCGTTCAAAAGCTCGCCAAGTCTGCAGGTCAGGCAGAAAGTTCTTTAAAAAGTCCATTTCCTTCGAACGGCTGACCCGTGCGCTCGAAGGCTCGAGGACGGACGAGTTGTGAGTCTTACCTGCCACACCAGAGGTTCCAGTTCTGTCGCGGTGGAGGTCAGGCAGACGCTGAGGGTGACGGTGTGTGAAAGGCAGGTGATACCGCTGGCGATGACGGCCCATTTCATGGAGAAGGGCAGCATGGTGTAGACCACAAACACAATGAACAGGAAGAACGACACCTGCAGGCGGAAAGTGACGGAAAGTGCAAGAAAACCAGGTAAAAACGAGGCGTCCTGGAGATCAGCTGCCAACTTTCAGCTGCTGCTTTCAGTATTTTTATACTCTGAGGAAGGCCCGTCGCAACAAATCAATTTGTCGCACTGAGAATTTAAACGAGCTCAACAATTTCCATTCCCATGATTTATTGGTTTTCTCTTTTCTTTCTTTTCTTCTACCGAAATCTGGATGACAAATGTCTTCCATCTGGTACTTCGGTCTCAACTCGCCCAGCTTCTCTTAAAGAACGATTTTGTGTACAGAGACTTAATAACTCATTTTACTTGTTGCTTCTGTTGTTTTGTTTATTTATTTGGGACATTTAAAATGTTTTCCAGTGTTAAATGGTCATTCGTTGATTTTTGAAATTGATCTCAAAAACAATATTAACATTTGTCACAATAACTTCTGGGGCAATTTATCGCCCAGTAAAATCTGTTATTCTGACAGGCCTGGTCAGCGGTATATTTTTCTGCCAATTACATTTCTGTGAGGTAATCAGCTGGGCTTCATGGATGTTTCTGTTAAGACGACAACTGCAACTTTGATGACTGCATCGATTCTCATCGACAAAAACCCTGGAAATGAGATTTATATTAATCTGCCTCTTAGGTAAATGAATAACAATTTGATGTAATAGATGCTAAAACCGTTCCGGACGTAAAGGTCAGAGCTTTAAGTTTGAATTCATGTTCTTATTTAGGAGGAAAACAGCGATTCCTGTTGTGTTGACAGATTTCAGGTTCCATCCATCCATCAGCTGTATGAACTGCAGGGTCGCAGCGGGGGTCGGTGCCCGTCTCCAGCTGTCATTCAGTGCTACACCCTTGACGGGTGGCCAGTCCGTCACATCACAGGGCAAAACAGAGACACACACACTCTCACTCACACATTCACACCTCAGGGCAATCTAGAGAGACCAATCAACCCAACGGTCATGTTTCTGGACTGCTGGAGTACCTGGAGAAATCTCATGTGTGCACAGAAACAATGCAGGCCCCATAACCTTCTTGCTGCGAGGTGACAGCGAAACCAGCTGCACCGTTTTGGGTAGGGCTCAATAGAAACAAGAAATAGTGACTGATAAGATCCAAATGACCAGCAAAGCACTGTGACTGAATAAAAGTTGCCATAAACAACCCTAGTAGCTAATGTTTTTTTTTCCACTAAACTAAATGTTTTTTTGTCTTTTTTTTTTAAATATGCCTGGACTGCTTTTGTACATCCGTTGTTCAAAATCAACAATGCTTGGAACACCGGTGTCCAAATGTGACTCCAAAATGATGAAATTGGAAGAACTTTAGGGCCCCGAAGGGTCAACTTTTAAATACAAATTCAAAACCACATTTTACTATAATTTCTAATTCTCCCTACTAAACCAAACATTGGATATTTTGGTTAAAAAAAAATATGAAAATACAAGAAATGGATGATAAAAAAACCCAAACAAAAACATCCATAACACATGTTAGATCTGAAATTTGTTAATATGTGAAAATTTGTGTTAAACCCCCCAAAAAGGAGCAATTAAATGCTTTCTGACCAGCATATGAACTGCAAGATGTGGACTGGGAACTTCTTCTAGACTTTCTACACATCCTTTGAAACGCAGCCTCAGATTATTAGTGACATATTTTCAAAAAACGCATTGCTAAAAAAAAAAAAAACATTCAGTTCTCTTGGACCCGGCATCGTGCGCCATCTCCTCGCGTCAGGCTCTAAAAGACGGGAAAGCGAACTGAAACGAGAGGGCTGTGCACAAAGTGTAAGTGATACTAGTAATTACAATGGAGTTTAAAAAACACAAGCAAATGAATGCCAGCAAAAACATTCGGATTATGCATATCGCGCTGATGTTTGTCTGAGCGCGGAGCACAGCTGTGTGGGCAGAAATCGCTTCCGCAGAAATAGATCCAAGACCAAAATGTCAAACCTGATGCAACTTAGTTGAGCTGGGTGGGCGGCTCACACAGCTCTTTAACACCTCAAATACAAGTTTAAAAAAATCACAAAAATGGGACTAAATTAATCTCGCGTTTCTCTTTGTGAACGAGATACGATAAGTGCGCCGTTCTTAACAGCACCTCCTCGTTTCACCTCCTGCGCCTTCCGCTTCCGGTTCTGCCCTGCCCTTCCTGTTGTGGTGACGACCCGGCGGTTTTTCAGGCCGAAGCCACCGGCGGACGCACGAGGTGAACTGTGACCTTCCTGCCACAGGATTTGACTCGAAGCGACGCCTAAAATAAACTATTGAGCTCGACGCGGCCCGTCCCGCGTTGCGACTCCCGCTCTCGGTTCATTTGCTCCTTCCCGTCGGACCTGCTTTCAAATAAAAGCAAAAATCTTCAAAAAAACAAAAAACAAAAACGTGTTGTCAACATTTGGGTTTTAGCAATTGTTTGGCTGACCCAGTTCCTTCTAAAAGAAGATTTGAACAGTGAGAACACACAGAAAGCGAGAGAGAGAGAGAGACAGAGATGTTTGTGTGTGGGCTCAGACCTTCTGTTGCCAGGGGAACCAACTACAGGAAGGATGCTGACATCTCGTTCGAATGCTGTGCTTTCAAACTCGTTTGTGTTTTTGAGATAACCTTCAAATCCTAATCCTGGAAAGGCTCCTCTCGTTATAACTATAACGGGATCATCCGGAGCGCGCGACATCCGGTCCGATTGAGCGGTCGCGTGGAATTGAGAGCGGCGGTCCAATTTCACTTGCATCACCTGCCTCCATCTACCGCACACACACACACACACACACACACACACACACACACACACACACACACACACACACACGCAGGCAAGCAGCAAGACACACACTCCATCTCCCCCACACTCCAACCTGAATCCTAATGCACCTTCAAACGCGTTGTGATGGGAGCTGCAGACACCATCTCTCTCCTGCTTCCTCCATTACTTTTTTTCCCCCCTCCTCCTCTCCATCTCTGTCTGAGCACTTCTCTGGGCTCCAGACGGAAGAAGCAGACACACAGATATGTAGTACGGCTGAATACCTACATAAATAAATAAATAAATAAATAAAATAAAAAAGTCTGTCTCCGCTCGTTTTAGACGTTCATGGGGCTCCAACCAGCTCTTTTTTTTTCTTTTTTTTTTTAAAGAAGCAAACTCTCACTTTTGTTTCCAAGTCTGCACAGGAAGATGTTTGTGTCTTGTTGCAGGGCACCAGGTGTGAGAGTGTTGTTCAATCTGCCCTCAAAATCAAAGCGGGGCTTATTGCAGACAAAGCTGAGCTGAGTATATGGTAGTTTGTTTTCATACAGCCTATTTATTTTTTCGTGCGTTTGTCCACATTCGGTCAGAGGGTTCAGGACAGACCGGCGGATGTCGTCCGTGCCTTTTCTTTCTGTTCTCCTCTCTGTCTGTTATTAGCTCAGTGTGCTCCATCACACTCGCTGCTCTCTGAGGGAGTCGCAATCAATTCAACCCGCTGAGAGCGGGACGCTTTTCTCCCGCGCGCTCCTTCCACCCGCACTTCCGCTCTCCTGTGCAGCTTTTGCTTTAGTCGGTTTTCCGCTTCCTTCGTCCGCCCCGCGCCTCTCCGATCGTTGTTCAAACGAAAAATGAACGATTAAGTCGAGAAAACGTGACTCCCTGTCAATTTTATTCCGTTTGAGAATTTGTGACGAGAAGACAAACTTCCAGTAATGTGCTGTTGGGAGTCCAAGATAATGGGAAACGTAATAGTGAAGTGAAAAGACAAAATATTAAACTGATCATGCCCTGAGAAGAGAAGCTACGAGGAGCTACGACCTGGAAGAAAACCTGGTAGAGATTTACACATCTGGTTCTTATTATACTTCATAATAGCTTCATGTTAAGCTACATGTTAGCTGTAATAAGCTGTAAGTAAGATGTAGCTTCATATTAAATTGTGACTAACATGTAGCTTCATGCTAGCCTCATAATAAACTGTCGCTAACATGTTAGCTCCATCACAAGCTGTAGATTTATGTAGCTTGATGTTACCTGTAGCTTAATAATCTGTAGCTAACAGGATTATTACATGTTAGCTAGAGCTAACATGTAGCCTTGATAGGCTACATATTAGCTGTAATAAGATGTAACTAAGCCGTAGCTTCATATCAAGCTGTAGCTAACATGTAGCTTAATGTTAGCTGTAGCTTAACAATAAGCTGTAGCTAACATGAACTGTCGTCTCGCTTCTGGAGGATACTTCAGGAGGCAAATATCAAAATAAAAGCACTTCCTGCTTTTTTTTTTTTTTTTTTTCCACATTAATTGAATTACCACATTGTTCATTTGGCTGTAATTTATACCTTACATTTCATATTTCTCTAGATTTGAGAACAAATACTTTACTGTGAACTTAAAAATTGTTTTGAAACGTAAAAAAATTCTCCAGCTCAGAGAAGAAAACAAGCCAAACTCTATTTAGTGGAACATATAGAGGAGTAGAAGACAATATGAAAACAGGAATAACCAGGTGTTAACTTAGTCGTTAGTTAGATTGGTTCAGAAATTCAATTTGAAAAGGTTTGAATGTGTTTTACATGTCTTGCCGCATCAATGCCTACTTACATTTCTGGTCCAAAAACAACAACAAGCAGACTTTAGCAGCTTTTGCATGCTAAATTCAATGTTAAATGTTGAGGTTAACACATAATTGTTTCTGAATATTAACAGACCTGAAGATAATTACAACATTTTCACACGGTAATTTCACGCCTCGGCATGAACAGCACGTTTGGTTTCCTGACCTGCAGCGGAGCGGGGCTCAGAGCTGCACTAATATCACCAATTTAATGAGAAAATCTTGATTTCTGCTGTTAGAGACCAGAGATTTGACTTGAACTTGACTCTTAATGACTTGGTATTGCATTTAAAAAGAAAAACAATCTCTGACTGTACACTGCATTTTCAGTAATTATATTATAATTAAGTTTAAACTTGGAAAATCTCAAAAGCTCATCATTTTTTAAGTTTAGACCTGAAGAAGAAAAAAAGTACAATAATATAATAAAATAATCAAATGGGTAACTTCACATTGACTAATTTTGCAGTTTAAAAGCTCATTTAGTAACGTTAAATGAGCTAAAGCTCATTTAGCTCATTTAACGCTCCGCCAGAGTTCAGCTGTGAAACACGGTGGCGGTCGTATCATGGCATGAATGAAATGGATGAATTCTAATAGAAATCTCCTGGCGATTCAAACCATAATATGTTTCTACTTTTTTAAAAAAAAAATTTTTATGATTATTTATAAGACTGAAACATGCAAGCGTTTTAGAAAACCCGTCAACATCCTGAAGCCTTTACTGGTCTGTAGAGACAGATATGAATTAAAAAAGTCGTTCTCAAGCTGATCTCCGGGACAGATAAATGGTTCCTGGAAACATAAAACTGCTCCATCGGCGGGAGGTCAAAGGGTCGCTGACGTGCCTTCACCACTCAGATATTTGATCAGAGTTAATTTTTTTCCACCCGCAAATAAATAAAAGAGCAGCTTTCATCTCCCCGTCTATATTTAGAAATATCAGAGAGGAAGAAAAACTTTCAGGAGTGTATAAATGTGTAAGTAGGAGAGTCATAGGAGCAGAATAGAGTGATTAATAATGCAGAATGATTTTGCTCTCACAGGTGGCTGACGAACTCTCTAGTGTGGAGGAGGGGGAGCAGAGCTGATGAAGTGAAAAAAAAAAAAGAGGAAAAAAAGAAAAGTGGCGTGAGGAAATTTGGGCATGTTGGGGGTGATTTACAAGGAGAAACGGAGGCGGGCGGAGACGTTTGCGGCTTTAAAAAATGGGGTTTGATGAATTGCGGGAGACAGGGCGCCAGATGAGGACAAAATGGGATTCCTGAGAGCGAGGAGAGCAACGGAGTCTGGCAGCCAAAACTAATGTGTCTGTCAGCTGATCTACTCACCTCCAGCTCTCATCAGGCCTCATTAACGCAGAATTAATTCTGCGTCGAGTCGAGCTCGGCCGCAAACACACACACACACACGCAGCTGGCATGAATATGCAGCAGCGCGCAGGAAAGCGGGGAATGGATGTGCAAAAAAAAAACAATTAGACGGATTACACACTAGAGAATTGCTATAGTTGAAAAATTGTAATTTGCTACATGTTTATTAACAGTTAGTTTCAAGGATGAATAAATTTCAAAGTCCATAGGTTTAGTTCCTCAGGGTTCACTGTTAGGATTGTTCAGATCTTTGCTGTGGCCGGGTTGAGTTTTACTCCCACACTGGGGGGATTTGCTCGATTTTCTTCTCTCCATCCTCCTGTCTGACACTTAAAAAAGTGGCGGAAGAAAAGTTCGTAGAAATGAACCACAGTTTACTTTATACCTGGTAAGTTGGGGTGAACCCATAAATAATTTTGGGTGTCGGACGACGCTTAAACGTTACAACTGGACAGTAGTCAGAAACTGTTGCCAACGTAGCAACTTTGTCACTATATTGAACAACTTTTAAGTAAAACAAAACTTTAAAAATTGGTATTGTCCAAAATCAGAAATGGCCAGGTTAAATGATCGGTGATCGGCCAGAAAACTGCAACCGGTTCACCCGCATCATTACGTTTAATTGACCGAGCTGTTCAGCTTCATGAAAGTTTAAAGGAACACCGTTTGCCTGGACTTTTTCCAGTAACGCCCTTTCTAATTCTATTCTATTCTAATCGCCATCTGTGGCACTTTTTATAACTGAGTTCTATAACTTTGCATTTGTATATTTTTTGTGTGTGTTTTTATGATATAAAATAGTCTGAAATGTGTTGTTGCTGAAAGTGCTAGACAAACTTGATCGACGATTGAATTTACTTGCTTTTTTTTTTTTTATTCAGACGGCCACAATAACTGCAAACTGGAATAGAAATCATAATTAGTTTCCGATATTTTATTTCTTTTTTTTTACATACAGAAATATAGAACGGAAAACCTGACAAGTGAGACACTTAACATAACAGAAGAACAGGTCACGTTAATAACGTTTTGCGGTAATAAACAAGAAGTCAAAATAAATCTCTTTTTTTCTAAAGAAAAAGGACAGAAAGGGAATCCTTCTCTTTTCAGTCCGGCGAGACAAACAACTCTGTTGACTGCACCGGCCTACAGGGAGAGTTAATGGAGGTGATTTATTGCCAACAACAGTTTTCCTCATCAGCGCTCGTCCCGCTCCGACGCGTCGACATGTCTGCTGTGGCGGAGGTCAACGGCAGGACACGAATGGAGCGGAGCGCGATGAACTCGCAGGGCGCTGGGGCCTGAGACCTTCCTTTGCAGCTCGTTTTGAGGAAATCGTACAGTAAACCTTTTGGGGAAATGACTTTGTGACTTATGCAAAAGCGGTTAGCTGAAGCAAACCTCCACACCGTGCAGAATCCAACAGAGAGAACTCACGCAAAAAATCCACACCAAGAACGAGCTTCTGTGGGTCTTTTAGAACCAGAATGTCGTCTTAAATCTAAAGAAAGTAAAATCAGGTGTCGGTTTCACTGCAAGTCAAGGTGAAAATCAGTAGGAAAAGAAACGGACGCCATTTTTGGAGGGAGTTTTCTTTGCATCACAAAGGCCAAGGAGTGGAGATTGCAGGTCAGGGAGAGAAGTGTCAAAAGAAGGGTGAGACGTATCACATCCGATCCCTCGGCACAACTATTATTTGCCTACGAATTCAGTTTTGACATCACAGGAAGAAACTCATTTTCGGAAATATGAGTATTTTTTTCTGCTCGTATCAGAAGCCATGTAGAAGATACGGGTGTGGAAGATGGTGCTCTGGTCGAAAGAGACCATAGTGGAGCTCTGAACTCTGTGTGGAGGAAAACTAACACTGGCTGTGTTCCCATTAACTGTAGAAACGCGCAAGTTGAAATTCTGAAAATAAAGTCGCTTAATGGAAACAGCAATTTTGGATAAAAGGCTATTGCGTGACAAAGAGGTGGTTTTTTGGTCACATTGACACAGATGTGTTGCGTGAAACTGCGATGACTCTTTTTTTTCACACCGTACGAGTCACGCGATCAGCAGCCAGATGTTGCTACTGGTGGAAACGACAAACAGGAGGTCGGAAGGAAGTGGTAGGAGGGTGACGGTTTCTTTCGGGGTTTTTCGGACAACGCGCGGCCGGCTCCAGGGAGATTGTGTTTTGTTTTTGCTTGTTTTTTTGTTTTTTTTTTGTTTTTGTTTTTTTAACACTAGCAGAATACAGACAAATAATTTGCACACATTTGTAACAGAAACGTTCAGTTAGTAACTACTAACTGAACGTGCTGCTAGGTTGACTAGGAACTTTAGTCGGTCTATCAAATTAAATCTCAATGAAATACAATGCAGTTTATTGCTGTAATGTCGCATAAATATGTTTTGAAAGACACATAGAGCAGATGCAGTCCCAAACTTGACTTAAATAGAAACTTTTTAAACTAATTGGAACATCTAACTGAGCTCCAATTGATCACTGTAGCCAATTGGGAAGCTTGTACGATTGAACCGAAACCACTATTGGGAAGCGCCTGGAGACTGTGCTTGTCGTGTTTTGGTGCCACATGAATGAACTGAAACTGAGCCAGATGCTCTGTACCTGGTCCCAGGGACTGAGCCTGCCGCCGGAGAACATGAACAGGTAACCCATGGTGACCAGACAGGCCCACGTCAGCAGGGAGAAGAGGCGCAGCATCCGCTTGAAGACAGACTCGATGCAGACGAGGATGAAGATGGACAGGAAGAGGAAGAGGGCGGCGGACACGGCGATCAGGAATGTCAGGTGGTCCTCCGTGTTCTGGCAAAAAAGAAAAAGAAATAGGGAAGCGGAAGCGAAACGTCACACAGGTTTACGTACAGTGCCTCGCGCAATTTCGACAGCCCCGCAGAATGAAAACGCTTTGAATGCGTCTTTCCGCAGAAACGTCTGCGATTGTTCTGTGTGTTTTTCACTGAGAACTTGTCATGCTCGACAGAATGAAATGACCACAGAGTCCAAACACAAAACAGATTAACAGACGGCATCCAGATCGCCAGGCAGACACCGAGAATGTGCTACGGCATCACTTCCACACGTTGGGGACAGCGTCCAGAGGCTGTGAAACACACACACACACACACACACGCAGACACACCCACACCCACACACATATTGTAAACGGGTAGGACTGCGACCTTGTGCTGCAGGAAACTGATTCCATTTTATAATTTGTGGAGTTCCTCTGGGTTTTGTTCTTAGATCTCTTCTTTTTCAAGGAGAAGATGAGGTGAACAATAAAACACACAAGTGGAAAACACACCGATGAAAACGCTAAAGGAGTTGAGCGTGTAATATCGCTGACAAAACCCATAAAGTCTTAACATGAAAATAATGTTTTGTTATAAGTTAAATAATCTGCCAGTGGAATGACTGCTATTTTTTGAATCAATATTAAGGAATTATTAACTTAAATCAAGCGCCTATAACTGAAAAGTTACTTATAAGTTAGTTTTATCTTATTCAGGTGAACTATTACATTTGCACTAGAAACTAGACTAAAAATATTTGGAAAGATTTTATGTTTTTGGAGTGTATAGCTAAAAAATCTAGTTTTAATTTCATCATAAAGAAATCCTTCACTCCAGAGCCAAACAAAGTTAAGATAACGATTCTCGTGTGCATCAAACTGTAAAATGAAACTGATGGTGTTTTTTTTCAAATCTTTTTTATTTTGCTTCGAAACTGTAAATCCTGACTGTTGATTCAGGAGCAATAATCTGTGTGCGTTTTTTTCTTTTTCTTTTAATCCTGCAGAGAATTTACCAAATCCATAAAGAGGCTGTTCTTCATGTACTACAACCAGTATACATAGATCTGTAAAATATTACCAAGTATTTTTGATCTGGTTTCTAGATCAAATATCTTCAAATAGTACACTTGAAGTAAGGCAAAATTAACTCACAAGTTACTTTTCAGCAAGATGTGTAAGCTTGTATTTATGGTGCACTGATCTGATTTCAGGAGGAAAAGGATTAGATCAAAGCTTGTTTCCTTCATGGGAGAAAAAGTTGAGGAATATAAAGACATCGGTGTTAATCTGGACTGGAGACACAACAGTGAAGCGTCTCTAAGAAGGCACAGAGGAGACTGAATTTCTGGAGGAAGTCTGATGTTTCAACGGCTGAAATTAAATTCAAAACTATTCTCTCTATGGTTTATGATCCCAAAAGTAAGCAAGTCCAGCTATAGCATATATAACAAAACAATAAATAAATCACCATAGTAAAAAGGAATGGTTTGAACAATAATAACAAAGCAAAAAATATTAACAGCAATGGCTCCCATATGTTGTTTCCCAGCTGAGAAAACACATTTTCTGTGTCGTTGGTGATAGTTTCTTCAGGCTCAAAAACGGTTTCTGTTCTTGCAGCAGGATCTATTGATGAAACTTCTCCAGCGTCAAACTGTTCGTTACCTGACGAAGGTAACGACGGGAGCGGGTCAAAAAGAAAAGAGTCAAATTCGTCATAACCTGAGAGGTTTGACCCGACCCCGGCTGGGGACGGGTCAAAAAGAAAAGAGTCAAACTCATCTTAATCTGAGGAAGTGCTCTTGTCCTGAGAGATATCTCTTTCATCGTAATAAATGTAATTTCGTCACAGGTTGACGCTCGCTTAGTCGTAATAAACAGGAAGTGGAGGCTGCAGAGAGTCCTTCCCTCCGAACTGCAGGTATGAACATTGAAATTTTTCTAAATTTTGTGCCTCCACCCACCAGTTTGTTTCCATCTCCCCCTTTATTCCAGTGTATTAACTCGTATTTAGAAAAGCTCCCCCAAAAATACCCTCCAAAATGAAGTTGTTGAAGAACTTTAAGGAACCTCAGTTGTGGATCTCTGGAGTTATAGTAATATATCTTCTGTATCGTGCCTCTGGTAAGGCACAGGCCCGCTAGCATGTGGGTGGGTTTGTTACATCTTCGGTGCACTGACTCTTTAGAAAAATTCAGAAACCACCTCGAGTAAGCGTGACGTTATTTGGAATTTTGCTGTTTTGGTCTACCTTTTCTAACGTGATACTTCCAGCCCGTTGGCTTTTGTAAAAACTTGATGGCAAGTTAATAGTTGGCTTGGGTTTTGTTTTCAATCTCGTCACGTGAAAACCTGGATTTTGTTTTTAGTCAGGTTATCGTTGTCTGATGCGAAAGTGTGTTTGATGGTCTGAAAGATTTCAGCGTGACAAAAAAAAAAAAAAAAGCACAACACAAAAACAGAACAAATCATCTTGTGCTGCCAATGGGTGTTGCCATTGTTTTCACTCGGCTCCACAGTTTTCAGCTGGTACTAGAAACCCAACGGCGGCTGCAAAGTCTCCAAATAAACGCTCCAGCTGGCTCCTCCATGATTCGGAAACCACAAACGGCTAATAATAAAGCAGACTTCCAGGTACCAAAAAAAAGTTCTTCCTTGGTTTTTTTATTTTTTATTTTTTTTATCCCTTTTTAAAATATGTAAATTATAGAGCAGATCCAGAAATCAGAAGGCACAGAGCTTCCACGAGCACATCAGCGGCACTCTCACACGCTTCACCCTGTGCCCAAACACCCACGGAAACTATTTTAACTTATGATTACGCTGACAGGCCCCCGGGCGCTAAAATTAGAAGGCCGCTGTGTGATTACATGTAATTTTAAAGTAGAATGAAAATCAGCTTTGGTATTGAAATGTCTTTGATTTTTTTTTTTCTGCCCTCGTCAAAAAAAAATATAAAAAATCTGCGTCGACCCGATTTGGACCTGTCGTCTGACTTCTGGGGTTTTCTCGAGGACTACGCCGACGGCTCCCGTTGAGTCAAAATAAAGTCTCCCGAGCGCTAATGTAGCAGCGGAAGACGGCGGCATGAGTCACAGTCTGGGGAAGGAATCCCTTGGGGTGTCGCTGCTGACGCCACGGCAGCTTTTACAGTGAGCCCAGATTGGATCCTAACAAGAATGTAAGCAACACCAAACGCTCCCCACTCCCAAGGACATTCCCTGTCGCATCGAAGCGGATATTTTTTCGAAAAGCACACACGTTCGCAGCCGTCTCGAAGGGGGGAAGTGGAGGATTTGTCACTGCCTCCACTGTTGGAGTGGGGTGGCTGGGGGGGTTAAGCTTTTCACTCATTTGTGGAAACAAAAACGAAGCATCTGCACTTTGCATATTTTTCTGATTGAGCTCCGTCTAATCCGCTTAACCCCACCCTCGGCGACGGCATTTAATGCCGTTTCCCTCGACGTGTCTGCCCGCCACATTGTGCTGCATTGTAACCCAGAACAATCGATCCCCCCCCCACCTTTTTTTTTAGTCTGCTTCCATCCAGCTACTATTGAGAATGGAAAACGGAGGACTTTGGGGATGTGGGAGAGGGGAAATAACGGCAGCAGCCACGTGCAGAGGTAGGGGGGCTTAGGGGCTTTAGCACCTGCCCCTTTTGCTCCATGACCCCAAGTGCCCTTTTTTTTAAATATTAATATAGATATATATCTATACTTATATAGATAGATCTATAGATCTAGATAGACAGATCTCTATAGATAGATCTATCTACAGATCTATAGATCTGCAGATAGATAGACAGACCGACAGATAAATATCTATCTATCTATCTATCTATCTGTCTATCTATCTATCTATCTATCTATCTATCTATCTATCTATCTATCTATCTATCTATCTCTCTCCCTCTCTCTCTCTGTCTCTGTCTGTCTGTCTGTCTGTCTGTCGCCAGCTAGCTATCTATGTACCGTTTTTGTAGGGAAACCGGAGCACCTGGAGAAAACCTTTATTTAAAGTACGATTACTTAATTTTACTAATAAAGAAAATTACAGACAATATCTATCTGTCTGTCTATTGATAGATAGACAGATAGATACATATCTATAGATCTATAGATATGTATCTATTGATCTATCAATCTGTCTGTCTTGACTATCTATCCACCATTTTTGTAGGGAAACTGGAGCACCCAGCGAAAACCTATTATAATTACTTACATTTGCTAACATATGTCTAACGTAGCTGACGGACAATCTCACAAAGATGTTAGTTCAAAGTTGAACCACTTGGGTTGCACTCCTTGGCCAGCTGAGAAACATCAATCATTCAGTGGATTCAGGTAATAGACGGGAATTTTACTCTCTTACTACTCTGTGGGGAATCGTCACGGAAGCGCACAGTCTTGGATTTCAGTGAGGGAAGTTTGACAGGCTCGGTACAGCTAACTGCCTCATGACTGAGTGAAGGACCGCTGGTATTTATGTCGTCATGTTTGTCAGCATGATGCCTGTGACGTCCGTGACTAAAATCCCCGTGTTGTGTGTGGATAGAATGCCCGTCGCGTGTGAGTAGAATGCCCGTCAGTCTGTGAGGAGGAGGTCCTTGAGGTCTGATAGGAAAATGTCCGTTATGTGTGTTAGTAGAATGCCTGTGATGTTTGTGAGTAGATTGTCCGTCATGTTTGGCCAGAGATAACACGTCCTGTTTGTCAATTGACCGCATGTCCTCTATGTCAGGAGAATGGACGTCAGGTTTGGGACCAGAACGCACATGAGGTTTGTAACCAAAATGCACATCGGGTTTGTGACAAACATGCACATCGGGTTTGTCAGCAGAATGCACCGTTCTTCTTCCCACACGGGACTTGGACCCACTTCTCTCTGGTGCTGCTGCTGCTGGCAGAGTCTCCTGAATTTTGTGAGAAACTGGCTTTTTATGAACAATATTTTTACTAACCTCTGGAGATGGGACCAGTTCAGGAAACCTGCTCTCTCTCTTGTGTTGCACAAACACCGATGTGGACCGGAAGCCTTCCTTTGGGTCACCAACACTCTGAAAAATTTCTCTATGTCTTATAATTTCCTCCCTAATGATTGGTTTAGTCTTCTCCTTCTTTTTCTCAATTTCTTCCATCCTGTGCATCCGGTCTGATTCCATCAAGGAATGTAACTCTTGCTTCTTAATCTTCTCCATTTCTATTTTCTTCTGCCGTTTGTATTCAACTTGTTCGTCCCAAGCAGCAGTCAAAGATTTTTGCATTTCAGCTTTCTTTTGTCTCTCTTGTTCATCAAGGAACCTTTGGGGAATCCTCTGCGGAGCCACGTCTTTAAAAAACTTTTGCCCCTCTAAAGCATCTTTGGCAGCTTTTCTCTTTTTCTCCTCCAGATTTTCAAAGGCCGTCTTCTTATATTTCTCTTCTTTGGTCCTTTTAAGCGGCTCTGATGGTTTTTCCTTCTGTCTATTTGTTTCTTCGATGATTTTCTTCCTCTGGTCGTCTCTCCACATGATCAATTCTTTTTCGTAAATAAATTGTTTTCCCGTCCTCTTCTTCATCTCCTCTCCTTTTTTAACTAATTCTTCCAGTTTCTTTTTATAATCCATTTTTCTCCTGAGTTCGTTATCTAGCTGAATCGCTGTTTCAACATCAATTCCATCTTCTGAAATGGAACTGGAACTGCAGGAGCTTTTGCTGGATTCGGAGTCAGACGTGGAGGTGGAGTCACTGGTTTGCGGTTTTTTCTCTTTTGGCTTCTGTTTTTTGGTCTCTTTTTTCTTCAGTCGTTCTTCCTCTTTCCTCTGTTGTTCTAAATATTTTGGAAGTGTAGGCAACCTTTCCAATAAAGTGTCCAAATAATCATCCTTGCCTACAAATTGGGAATGTTGGTTTAAATTTGGCCTGCCGTTCTTGGTAGTTATAAAAGGCAGAAGCCTCTTGGACAGCTCACGCGTGTCCTGGTCTAGCTTTGATGCAGTGAACGACATGATAACGAAACGCACTATAAATCTGTGGGGTTCTGCACATATGACTCTAGAACACACGCAACACTATTTAAGAGGCTTCAGAGGTGATGTCATAGAACCTATGACACAAAGCATGGGATCCTAGTGACATCATCAGTTAGGTGGTAACCTTAGTTGCTATTGCTATGGTAAAAGTGATGAGGAAAAGTGTTTGATGAATTCAGGTTAAACTGTGGCTGTTTCTCATTTAGACATTCATTGATCCAACGGCTGTTCGTAACCTAGCAACCGAAATGCCCAGATAGCGGCAAAAGACAAAACTAGATCCTGTCAAGCATTTTTCAAAATAAAAGACTTCCTCTCTCCATTATAAATCATGCTTTGAATTTAATCAAGTTTCACGTCACCTGCCACCCAGAGACAGAAATTCAGCAGCAACCGGACAAAAATAGACCAAATTGTGTCAGAAGTTGAGGGGAAGGAGACAGTTGTCTCGGGAGGATGTGATGGGACCGCCGCAGCTCATGCATTCGCCTTACTTTCCATGTTGGGTCCCTGTTGAATATTTATTGTGGCTGATGAAGCAGAGCTGGAGGCAGATCTCCTCAATCTGTCTTCCTCTTTGATTAGGGACTCATCAATAATCAACAAGCTCAACGTCTCCATTCGAAGCGCGGAGAGGCGTCAACGGATTCTCCCGGAAACGCTCACACTCTTAAAGGGGATCAAGCTGGGAAGACCGTGAAAAAGTTACAGACCTCAGCAATATAATGGCTCATATTAAATCTCTCTGACAGAGAACCCAGTTTCGTGCGAGGAAAGTGTTATTTTTACACGCCTGTGAATTTTCTGCCGACTGTTTTACTGCCTGTGACTGAAACACGTGTAAACCGAATTACCCACAATTAATTCTGTCCGCTACATATTAGAATACTAATGTTTTATTCAAATTTATAAAAGTGTGTTTTCTCAGCGTTACCCTTCCTTAGTGTTTGGTGAAATTTCCATTTAATCGGCTTGTACAGGGTCAGTCATTTCTGTTGGCTTTTTGCAAGAGTTGCAGAAATTCTTTGATGGAATCACGTCGGGATTGTCCGCCCAACTTCTCTCAAACACCTTTTCTGCTTCACTCACAGATTTTCTATGGGCTTTGCGATTTCCACTCTGAAGTAACTTTGTTCACCTTCATCCACTTTGTTGCTAATTTCCAGCATGTTTGGAGTCATCGTCCGTCTCTGCCCGAAAGCTCTAACTTCGAGGCTTACGTCGTGAGGCGTCGCGCCGGTTTCCCCGCATGATCTTTACTCGTGATGCCATCTTTCTTTGAGAGATGGCGCCAGTTTCCCCAGCAGCAACTCAAACCTACAACTTCCCATTTCAGAACAGAGCTCTCATAACTCCATGTTTCTGCTTTTTTTTTCCTCCAAATGTCACATAAACATAAGGATAACATGATCTGGTGTTGTTCCTCTCTGGGCCAAAGAATCCTGAAATACAATTATGAATAAAGGTAATTAGAAATTTACTGTGCCTTTACAATAAAAGCATTTGCAGCAGTGACAGACTGGAAGAATCAGTGTGAGGAAACTAATGGATGGCCGTCCATCATTTATTAAGTGGACCTTGTTTAAAACTACACTTTGCCAAGCTACAAGCAGCAGGACTGCTGGCTGTTTACCTGAGCAGATAGCCTGACTAACTAATCAGCTTATTTGTGTGCTGTGCACACAAACAATGCGTAAGAGTTTGTAAAAATCAAAAGCTGTTTTAAGTTGTATCGTCAAACGTTGGAATAATTGCTTTTCCTCTTAAAGAAACAGCAACTATGGTGTTGATTTTTTCTTAACATTACTGCGAAAACCCTGTGATTTAGCGGTTAAGGCGAGTGCTGCTGTATTCACTTTTACTTTACATTAGTCATTTAACAGACTAACACCTCAGTTTCCATGAACGACACAAAGAGGCTTACCGACCGCAGGTCAGAAATGAACTCTTCATGACGTTTTAACGTCTCCATGAAAACCATGAAATGTTTCATTTTTAGAATATGTGAATCTAACCTTCAGTTTATCACAAGAAAAAAAAAAAAAAAAGTTTAAAGTGAGCTTCTCTACTCTCACAGGTTTTAATTTGTGCTTTGAAGTTCAGGCCAGCAGAATTTCATGAATCGGTGCAGAATAGCAGATCTATTTATCGATTTTATTTATCTGCGTCAATGCGAGGCTGACCAGCAGCCGCAGATCCATCAGCACAGGACCAGACTCTCCGGCGCATCGTTCAAGCTGTCAGTGAGCTGAAACAAAATTTTCCTCTTTATATTAAACTGGAAAACTGGTATAGCTGGAAAACAATGCGGCGCATCATTCAAAGATGGCAGCCGTGCGATCAGTCACCCAAGTAAGAGGAACTACTTTAAGATTCGCAGAGCACCATTATCAGATGTTGTGTCGACCTCAATTAGTCTGTCAAATTGAGTTTTAAGATATCATTACGCGAGCATGTTGCCATGTAATAGCCAGGATTGTGTACCCGCAGAAGGACACGTACACAAGAGTTGCGTTACGCTTTGTGCAATTTCCCAAAAAAAAAAAGACCAAAAAAGGGGAACATTCTCCCTGAAGATTGCAGATAAGCTTGTGAAGGAAATGCGAGATTTCCTCTGAGAAACTCACCCAAAGGGTACACACACCACACACACAGATGCGCAGACGCACATCCACACACGCACACACACACACACACACACACGCACACACACACCAGCATAATGGGTGGCGGTGCCTATATCTCTTAAAAATACCCATTCAAGCCCTCATCTGTGGAGAAAGATAAAAGTACGCAGTCATTTTAGGAGCTTTGGTTGTGCTTTTGGTCGGGTTCCTGCCGGCTCCTTGATAACGCCAGAAAAGGTACAACAATCCGCCCTTCCTTCGTCTGCTCCCCGGACTCCAAATCCACCTCCTATTTATTCCTGCCATTCTTCTGTGCCCAGCAGCAACACATGCGTAAAATCTTTTGCAAGAGCTCCAAACTTCTTGCAAATGATGGCAATGTAGGCTTCGTTCACACAGCAGGTCTTGTTGCTCCATTCCGACGTTTCGTAAAAAAACATACTTTTTTTTTTTTTTTTTTTGCCTAGTTGTTCACATTATTAATTAAACCCGGCCGCAATGCGATTTATGACCCCGGAGCGACCCAGGATGCACAGAAGAAGAACGTCGATGTCACACAACATCTCACTGTTTGCTGAAATGATAATGGATGGAGCTGTTTATGGGTCGATTTTAAAGTTTACTCTGGAGCTGACGGTATAAGAAGAAAGCACAGCTGAGGCAAGGCTTGTGGAAGTTTAACCAACTCAAAACGAAGAGATAATGAATGCATCTATCATGACATATGCATTTATTACCTCATGAAGCTAGCCAGAGGGCTAGCTGCCTACCTTCCAAACGTCATTTTGGCAAGCTAGAGCGCTAACTGCCAATGAGCCGTTTAGTGGCTGGTAATGGTTTGTTTGTTCGCTTGCTAGCTAACAAGCTAACTAGCGAGCAAGCAAGTATTAGTAGCTTGGCCTTAACCAGCAGAGAGTGGAAATGTCTGCACAACTGATACGTTTGTCTGAAATGGACATTTAACTGACATTTTCTTTATGACGCACTGAAGGGCGTCTTTCAGCCATTGTTAATGTCCCGATTTACCACTTTGGACACAGCGTCTCACGTCAGAAGACACAAAAGTCGTATAAAACACGATATGAGCGTTCAGACAGAGACTGAAAACCATCTGACAATGTATCTGATTTGGTTCCCCTTTTTTTAGGGGTGTGTAAAAAGATCAGAAAAGGGCCGTCCAGACGGACATATGGGCAACAAAATAAAGAAAAGTGGACTTGGGTTGCATTTTCCTGCAGTGTGAGAGCAGCCTTTTTGACCCGGGTTGCGCTGTGTAAAAAGCAAAAAACTGAGGTCCTGGTAAAGCGAAGCAGGCCAGTAAAACGTATTGATTTGCTTTAAATGGCTGTGAAGGGATTGAATTGGATGACAGCGCAGCCAAAAAGAAGCTATTTACTTTGCTGAAATTAAAGTGGAATCTGGACTATTCTCCAGGTGCTGCGCCGACGCGCCACGATGCACACGACGGAACGAATCCACGGCCTGTCCCTAAACATCCAGCGGCGACACAATCACTCTGAGATATCAACAACAGTTCTGAGTGGGCCTTGCTTTGTGAGGCCATTTCATAAAACACAAAAGCAGCACTTGAGGAACAATGGCTCGTGCTTGCGGTTGAGTGTTTGTCGCCAAACAACACTTTTCACTCGACAAAAGCACCGACGCCCACACAGCTGCGAGCTGAACTCTCCTCCCCGCTCTCCAGAGCCACTCTGCAAGGCCGTCTTTGCAATCCAAAGTGCTTCAAAGCCACTTATGGCGCCACGCATAGCAACACACAAGGGATACCGCCGCCCCTCCCCGAGCCCCCCGCGCGATGGGCTCCGTCCCGCTCAATCCCCTCGCTAAAAGCAAAACTCTCTGTGCTGGAGTTGATAATGGGAGTCATGTGGCACACAAGATGTTTGATTGTAATGAAACCTGCAGCTTTTTAGCTTTTCGCTTTTCTTTCTTTCTTTTTTTTTTTTTAAACAGTATTGTGTATCTTGACGACGGGTCAACCTGTCCATTTGCCATTTGGCGCCTACGCATCGACGTTCCTTTCTCTCCTACGTCCACTTCCTGACCGCGAGCGAACAATTCCACACGCGTTCACGTTAGAACGCCCCTTTCTGCTCACTCCTCTTTTGTTCTGGAACCGCTGCAGCTGGTCCGGTTTTTAACCTTCAAAAACTGAACACGAAAACAGGGAGCCAGCTCTAAACTCCGAAGAATAGACTTTGAAATGCTTTTGTTAGTTTATGCGCGACTGAAATGCCGCTGACATTAAATACACTGTCAGTGTGTCGACCTTTCGGACCTCTCGGGTCGTCTGGTTCCGGTCTGCTCCGCCTCCCCAGAACCAGAACCGAACACGAAGACGCAGCATGCGGCTTCTCAGACGGCGTCCGGAAAACTGCAAAACTGCTGAAACCCTGAGTTCCTGCGAATCAATGATAAAAAACCCATTTGTTCCTTGATGCCTTTCATAGTAAGAACTAGAACTGGAGTACCATCAACAGAAGTTCAATTTTCCAACTTTACATTGCTTTCCATTATTATTAGCCACTTCAATGTGGTGTTTATCTGACGTTTCATGTTTTTGTCATGGAAAGCAGATTCCTTGCTGCTCAACGCATAGTACAGATGAACCCGTCTTTTCTTCGCAGTTAATGCGACTAAAGTCTTAAAATTACTCAAATCTGACATAATGTAATCATTTCTATATGACTTTCCAGTAATCTTGCTTTAAGCTCTGTTCCCCTTCATTTTCGTTCTGAATTCCTTACATTAAATCAAAGTTCATTTAACATTCTAGATGTCACACATTACCGTCATAAACATACATTTTCTCGCTCTAGATTACGAGAGATTATGAGCGGAAGACAGAAAAAAATCTCTCCAAGCCATCGAAGCCAGGCAGAAACGTCCGCCTGGAAGGCGCGAACTAAAACAAAGAGGGTCGCGCATTTGGAGCTTCGACGCTTTAAAGTCGCCAAAGTTTTACAAATCCGCGTCTCAAAAAACACATGAGTTTTGAACGTAGTGTTTTACAGACACAAACGAGCCAAATGACACGAGAACGAGAGACTGTTGTCAATCTCGTTTGAATTTCATTGGACTCTAATGCTGCGTTTCGGTCAGGGCAGCTGTTGGTTACCATGGAGACTGGATGGAAACCAGTAGACAGTCATTTCCCACCAGAAGATACTTGAGGCCCTCCAGCTGCTTAAGAGTTGTATTAACAGAGTCGTTGCCGGAAGCTAATTCAACCTTTTCTGCTTGTGTTTGTGTAAAATCGGTGCTCAATGAATTTCCTTTAATAATTCTGACCATTAATCGCAGTTTCTGCAGATTATTCATCTAACTGCTTAAGCTTCTTTTAAAAACAAATACTATATTTGGAAATACAAATGAACAAAAAACTCATTCTTTTTTAAAGTCATAAAATAAAACTTTATTGAATTAAAATGTAATAACGTAATGCAATAGAGTCTCATTTGTAGCAAAGGATGCATCTGCAGTTTAAAAAAAAAAAACATTTTAAAACTGTGGAAGCCTCTCACAGTTTAGAGATAATCTGATGGCTATTTTCTGGATTAACTGATTAATAATTGTAGATTTTATACTGAATCTGAACCAGGTGAAGCTAAAACTTGGTTCTGGGAAGAACAAATTTACGAACAAAGGTTTTTTTTCCCCCCTTTATCTTAAATCTAAAATGCATGTAGTTTTTGGACAGTTTTGATTTAATTACCACTTTTGAGTCTTTTGATCTTTCAGTAAATGTACTTTTTCTTTTTTAATCGTTTTTGTTAATCGATTCCTAAATTAGCTGATAAATACTTCAATGATCGGTTCATCGCGATTAACCCGATTAGTTGTTTCAACCCTAAATGAGTATAAAGTGAACTTTCTGGACGGAAGAGGCATCCTGCGGGCTGAAAGAGGGAGGCGATCTGTACGCTCGCTCTGAAAGCCAGCATGCGCCTGGATGAGGGTCGAGAGACGCAGCTTTAGAGCAGCAAGAGCTTCAACACAGACGGGTTTTTCAGCAACGCGCCGTCAAACACGCATTACGGGACGCGATTCTGAAATTCTACTCAAGATTGACAAAAAACTGACGACTTAAAGCTCCCGACGTCCTTTGGGCTCAAAACTATTCATACCTCTGACGGATTTAAAAATGTCAAACTATCTCTTTCTTGGGACTGGAAGCCACAGTGATGTTTTGTAGTCAGTGGAGATGAAGTGTCTCATTGCCGTAACACCAGCATAGTCCATTAAGGAGGGCAGGAATGTTGAGGTTTTTTTCTGCATTTCATTCATTGATAAAAAAGTGAATGTTTCTTTCTTCAAAAAGTGTTGCCCTTCAGGAGATGCTCTTCTCACTTCCTATCGAATCAAAATCTGTGACTGTATGCAGAGAGAACGCCAGGCTGATGAGCACCAGATATCATGCAGTGATAATCCAGAAGTGATTTCCGGAGCATCGTATTGTAAAAAAAATGAAACAATATGAATAAGAACTGGTTCATTTGCAGGGCTTTAATCTACTATTTAAAATTTGGACTTGCACATTTGCAATGCATATTTTAACTTAAAAAAAACAAAAAAATTGCACTTAAAAGTTGTTGTTTTTTTTAATTAAACCTTTACAATCAGAAATCGTTGTCGTTGTGCAGGAAAGCACAGTGACATGTTAAAAGCAGCAACCCTCAAACGCTGTTGCAATAAATAAATAATAATAATAATAATAATAATAATAATAATAATAATAATAAAAATAATAATAATAGTAATAGTAATAGTAATAATAAATGTATATAGCCGAAAAAAAAGAAAGAGAAACAATTGGGATTTAAAAAGAAAAAAGAAAAAAATTGATTTAACAAAATAAAAAAAAAACTCTTTCACAAGAGTGACCTGGCCAATCAGCAGAAGTCAAGTGAACAGAAATGTTCAATGCAAATAAACTTGAACTTGAAAACATTTTTTTTTTTTTTGCACAGTTTTCTATCTTCCATTTTGCCAAAAACGCAGCATAAACCATAGTGCAAAATACTAAATGCGCTTGTTTTTTGGGTTTGTTTGGGCCAAATATGAGAAGAGAAATAAAGTGCATCAGTCGAAATGTAAAAATAGCGTCTCTCACATGCAGCGGGAGTCGTGCTGCGTATTGTGTGAGGAGAGCGCGTCAGGCTTCAACTCCTCCTGACCTCGTCGTTCTGGGCTTTTAACCGCCACACCTCCAAAGTGCCGCCGCCGCTCACGCCTCTACGCGCCACTCACCAGCCCCGATGCGAAGAACACGGCCAGCAGCGCCAGGCAGGTTCCCATGACGATCAGCAGCAGGAACACGATGAGCGGATGCTGCTGGCTCATCCTGTAGTACGACTCGTACAGCCAGTCCTGGGGCTTCTCCGCCTCCGGGCACGCCTCGCCCTGGAACCCGGGGCCGCCGCCGTCCCCCGGGCCGTCGGGCCCCTCGGCCCCGTCGCCGGCCCCATCGCTCTTCTCCAGCAGGTAGCGTCCGCGGGTCCACAGAGCCTCCTGCCACATGTGGAGGGGGGGGCAGCGGGGGGACTTGGGGCGCTGCTTTCCTCCCTGACAAATACCACCCACCCAGCCAGAAAAACAGAAAAGCCGCGTGGACAGAGTGGGGGGCAGACCAGGGGGGAGGAAGAGGGCGAGGGGAACTTTCTCCCTTAGGCCCCCCGCCCTTCCTCTCTCGTTTCTTGAATAAAAGTTTCCTCGGCTCCTAATGGTCGACGCGGCGCTGAGTCGCAAAGAGAGAGAACTTTCTTCCTTCCCCGTGCATCCTCTGCTGCTACTTCTGCTGGAGGTGACGAACTGAGTCAGGACAGTGTGAAAGCAGATCTTCCTCCTCCTTCTGTCAGTAAGCTGGGTGCTTGCTTTGGACTCCGAGGGAGGAAGATGAGACTCCGGCGTTCTCCCTCCACCGACCTCCGCCCTCTCCCTCCTCCTCCAGGTTCTCGTTTGCTCTTTATGGCTGGTCACAGGGTGATGGGGAGCCGGCAGGAGCCCCGTCGCTGCTCTGCGCTGCAGCCGCGACGAAGCAGCGAGTTGCTGTGCTGAGGTGCAGTTGAGGACTGAGAGAGGGAGAGAGTGTGTGTATGTGTGTGTATATCTGGGAGGGAGGATAGGAGAGAGAGAAAGAGAGGCTGTACCAATGTGTTGGAAGAGAGAGAGAGAGAGAGAAACCCCCAGAAAGAGAGAGAGAGAGAGAGCGCTATTGGGAAAAAAAGTGGAGAGGGAGAGAAAAGTGGTAATGTGAAGATAAAGATGTGTGAGAAAAGCAAATATGTAGAGAGAGGAGAGTGTGTGTGCACATAGATGGGTGTGTTTGTGCGATCTTGTGCAAAAAGGAAGTGACCCAAGACACCGACAGGAGGGAGGAAAAGTGTGAAGTTGGCAGAAGAGGAGGCAAGGAGGAAGAGGAGTGTGTGTGTGTGTGTGTGTGTGTGTGTGTGTGTGTGTGTGTGTGTGTGTGTGTGTGTGTGTGTGTGTGCTTGTTAAACTGTCCTATTTAGGACTGTTTGTGGCATATTTACTAACATTGTGCAGACATAGCCCTGTCCTAATGCGATCAGGTTTAGAGGTAAGGTGTGAATTAAAGGAGCAGTTTCATGGGGGGTTTTTTTCCAGTCATGTCGCATCACTTTATAGCACCGTTACCTTCAGTTGTTCTAAAAATCCTGCATATGTAAAAGATGATTTCCATACTTAATGCCTTGAAATTGCATCTCTGTCTCTTTAAGAAACTCCTGTTGGTTTTGAACCTCCTCCTTCGGGAAGTCATCGCAACATGGCTCCTCTGTTAACCCTTTAACAGTGTT
Organism: Poeciliopsis gracilis; assembly: GCA_911649635.1. NCBI lineage: Eukaryota > Metazoa > Chordata > Actinopteri > Cyprinodontiformes > Poeciliidae > Poeciliopsis > Poeciliopsis gracilis. The sequence goes on along the minus strand of CAJVRI010000435.1, from coordinate 2,497,076 downwards.
GTTACCAGCGTTGCAATGGTAAAGGAGCTCCTATAGTAAGATCAGTAGATATGCAGTTCCATCAGGTGTCTGCTAACTGCTGCTGGCTAGTCTGAAGGAGCTGAGTGCGGGAGTGGCTGCTCTGTCAGACGGAAGCTTGAAAGCTGCAGCTCTAAGGTGAAGCCAGATGCATTTTGCACAGCTGAATGGTCGCCATTAAAGGATTTCTCAAACATGCACGGAAAAGTCAAAGCATCATTTCAGGTATGCGTTTGATGAGGGGATAACAATATAACATGACGTATAGCGAATAAAAGTCGATTTGTTTTTAGGGAAAACATCCAGTTTGTAAATGCAGTTACTAAAATGAATGGAAGCCCAGAGATGGATAGAAATACAAACTTGGGTTTGTGTGTGTGTGTGTATGTGTGTGTGTGTGTGTGTGTGTGCGTGTGTAAAAAGCAGAATGGAAGCGAGTGAGAAGAGTTGTGACGGCCGTGCTAAACCAAGAAGAGCAGCCGAGAGTGGAGGGAAGGAAACGCCACCCTAGCAGACAGTGGCAAGATAAAAAGAGGTAAAAATGAAACATACAACCACACACACATAGAAGTGTGTGCTTGGGGGGGAGCGGGGGGAAGAGGGACGCAGGGGTGGGAAGGAAGAGGAAGAAGAAACAAAGCCAGGAAAGAAGAAACCTCAGGAGACAGACAGAGTGTGGGCGGAAGAGAGTTTGGGAGCTTCAAACAGAGAGAGGGGGAGGAGAGGTGAAAGGGGGGTAATGAGTGAAAGTTTTGAGAACGTCACTGTGTGTGTGTGTGTGTGTGTGTGTGTGTGTGTGTGTGTGTGTGTGTGTGTGTGTGTGTGTGTGTGTGTGTGTGTGTGTGTGGACGGGGAGTGTAAAAATAGCAGATCTGACGAGTCAAGATCCCGGCATTCCTCTCCTTCATCATCAATCCCGCTCTTTTCCCGCCTCCGACGTTGTTAGCGAGAAAGTCTTCCTTCATCTTTACGGCGACGAGTCTGCGAGAAACCAGCACACTGCAGGTAATGTCGAACGCAAGTCGCCTCCGACTGGTAGGCGTTTTCAGAAACCGCGGGCTTTACGTTTTCAGATGAAAGCTGGCCGCGTGCGACCTTTATCCCGCGCGAGCTAGCATGGAGGTGGAGGAGCGTGAGGCAGCTGGTGTTCAGGCGACGAGGGAAGACGTCAGGACCGGCTCGTGTTTCGGCCTCTGTGGCGGAAAGCGAGGAACAAAAGTTACTGAGACCAGACCGACTGTCACGAAATGCACTTGACGTGCTTCAAGCCCGTTCCCGTTTTCCACCGCGACGTCGGATCGACGATGAGAGCTGAAGCGTTTATTTTCTGTTTAATATATTTCTGAAATGGCGTCAGTGGGAACCCAGGCAATTTACACAGAAAGAAAAAGAACCTGGAATGACACTAGAGTTGAGAGCATGAATGAAACATTGTGCAAAACGGCAAGGAAAGCCAAGAAAATAGCCCAAAAACCAGTCAGTATTTAGAAAGCGATGCCTCTGATCAGTGTCAGTGATGTCAGTTGGTTTCGTCCTGATGACCTACAGAAAGGCTGCAATTTGCTGAAGTCTCCTGGTCAAACTATTTTGAGTCCTCAGAGCTCACAGAACAACCCTCCCATGCAGTTCCCCGACTCGGTTCCTCCAAACTAGCCAGGGGCAATTAGCAAACACCAAGCGTCTGCCGAACTCGTTAGACAAGCTGCGTCTCAGCTGGTAAAAACGTTGCCAAAGGGTTAATAGCGGCGGCGTGTTGCGATGACGACTTCCTGAAGGCGGCGATTGGGAAGGAGCGGGAGTTTTTAAAGAGACAGCGGTTCAATTTCAAGACTTTAAATATCAAAGACAAATTTCTTTTAAGTCATATTGGATACAAATAGCGTTTTTAAAACAACTGAAGGTAACGCAGTTACTTGATTGTGCTACAGAGTGGTTCTGGTTCTGGTTTTGAGTCTTGCCATGGAGGATCTCGCGTTCAGTGACTGCTGGAGGTAGACACCGAAACTCTAACGAGAGGATTTCGCACTTCTGTGTCCTTGAACATTTTAACAAAAGATGACAACGCAAAGCGTTCAACACGCTTTTCTTGTCACTTCGATGTGAAGGGAGACCCTACTGCTGTCAAGAGGAAGAGATGTATTTCTGAAACATGCACATAGTTTGTTGCAACCTGTTGCGTTAAGGTGTAAACCGTCACAATCTGAACAGGAGTCGCGTCACCATCTACCTGTGCGGCGCCAGGCGGCCATTTCCTGGCTATAAGGGATACAAAAATAAATCCAATATGAAAATGAAGTTCCAAGTCCAAACGCAAAGTGGATGTTCCCACTCTTCCCTTAGCATTGACTAACCACATTCCAATCATTTCAACAGCAACATTGAGACCAGTTTAATGCCAGGACCTGCAGAATCAACAGAACCTGTCGGACAACAGGCAGTTTGGCAAAAGAGCTCAGAAAAGCAAAACGGCAACACGTCCTTCAGCGGGATAGTTTGAACAGATCCGTATGTTCAGACTACGGGTTTGCTGACTCTTTTTGACTCCGACAAGCCACAGAGAGAGTCTGTTATATCCAAACGAAGGAAAAAAACAGAAAAGCTGACGACCTTCCCTTATATGCGACGGCTTAGTCAAAGTCTGGATGTAAATTTAGCTGAGGCGCTATGGAGAGACTTTAAACGAGTTCAGATTAAAGCAGTTCTGTAAACAAGATCAGGGGGGAAAAAAAAACAATTCCTCCACAACAACATAAAAGACCCTCCGTAACTAACCACTAACTCTTCATGGCAGCTCAAACAAACCATCATTATAAAACCGCCTTTCCTGTTTACTCGGCTTATTTTTGTCTGGTATTAAAATGCGTTTAATGATCTGAAACAACTAAGTATGAAAGAGAGGAACCATTAAAAATCTCAAAGGCGGCAAATACATTTTTTACGACACAACAGATTGCCATAAATGACAGAGTAGAAATGCTCCATTCATATTATTTTATTACTACAAATGTTAAGTACTTTACCGGCTGGGAGAGAATGACAACAGGAACAGAAAACAAAGCAATGGATTGCACTGAAGGAGAGACGCATCGATCCGATGTTAATATCTGTATCAGTTCCGATATTGAAATAAAAAACGTCTAGATCGGGGATCAATGATCAGGGAAAATCTGTTCAGTCTAATTCTGTGCTTTGCGCCGTGAGTGACATCATGATTTATTGTTCATTTCACATTATATTTAGGATTCCTAATTTTAACCACTTGAAAGAATTTTGTTGTAGTTTGTTTTAGTAAGTTATTTTACATTGACTGTTTTATTCTCTAATTGCACCGAACACATTAAAGTTGCGTCGTTTTTACACGTTTGACCAACTCTTGAAACTATTGGTGTATTTAAAGGTGATCTATTGGTCGTCAAATAAATTTGTAATTCAGTGCATGTGTTAAAAAACAGAAACGCTTTGACTAAACTCAGCCTGATTTTCTGCATCGGATCGGTATCATCCGATACCAAACCTCAGATATCGATATAGGAAGTGGGGGAAAAAAGCGTATCGGTGCATCCCTAGTTTGTAGTTATTAAACCTTTATTTTTACCGTTAGAGGGGAAAATAAAGGTGACAAACGTAAAAAGTACAAACGGGAAACTATGAATAAACAGGCATTTGGATTGTTACGCTGTTGTCGGGGAGCGTGTCAATGAATTAGCTCTGGACGGACTCCAAGAACAGAGACCAGGTGTTTGCGCGAGCGGATCGTGTCGTCCTTTCCGTGTGATCTTCTGTTTTTCTCTCCGTGCGCGGTCAGTTAACGGATTGAGTCCGTGGCTCGTTAGTAACGTCTTCCCTTCGGACCGATGCAGTGTTCTTGGCCAGGATAAACACTCGGAAGATTAAAGATTGTCAGAACGGAGAGAGGCTGCCCAGGAGACAGATGGAGGGGGAGAGAGAGCAGCGCGGAGACGGAGGATCATTGACAGCACTCCCATGACAACTCAGGGCCCAGACTGTCTCAACGGGACGGCAGAGACGTCTTTGACTGTCTGTGACACCCATATGCCGGATCCTGTTTGGACGCTGCACACAATTTTTTATGGATCATATTCAAAAACAAAATGTCAGACACTGTTGTCAAAGCTCAGATGTCTTTAAATGTTCCGCCTGTTTTTTTTGTCTATTCGAATGAACAAATCTATCCGTATTCATAAATACTCAGGATTTTCACATAAGTGGATTTAAATGACGTCATCTTACTGGGACGGGTTGTGAAATCTACAACTTCTCCAAGCAACTGGCTGTTTCTTTTTTCCTCCGCTGAGCTGGTTTCATAACCACCACCCAAAGCAGTGCGTATTCATTTAAAATGGGGAAACGTACCGTCTCATAATGTGTGTCGCGATAATAGGATGAAGATGATCAACGTGAAGTCCGGTTTAAAACATGGACTTCAACATGGCGGCGGCGGCGGCGGTGGCAGCATCATGGAGTGCAGACAGGGAGGCTGGGGGCGATGGGACCGGCCCAAACGTGAGTCCAATCAGGACCCATGAAAGACAAAAACTGGCTCCTCTGTCCAATCTGAAAGGCACTGAATTATGCTGCAAAGAAGGAATGAATACATAAGCACACCACACTTTTCAGAGTTTAGTCTCTAAAACGTTTTTGAAACCGTGAATCGTTTTCCTTTCATGTCGTAATTACACACTACTTCCTGTTAATCTGCCACAATGAGCCCTAATAACTTTTCAGACCAGCTTTTTATCTGTGATTAATGCTTTATTTACTTATTTTTTATATATATTGTAAATGGTCATCATGAAATATATTACCTTGTTGGGTTTGGTAATGTATGGAGGGCAAAAAGGAACAACATTTTAAAAATACAACATTAAATTGCTACATTATTAAATGTCCTTAAAATCAAGGGGCGGGGCTAGAGCCCACATTCCTACATTATACTCCATATTTTCTTCTGTTTCTCTTTTCGGGACATAAACTTGAAGTAGAAGTAATCCTGATATGAAACTCAAAGAGCATGGAAACTGAACTGCCCATCTGCTGCGTCAAATTTATTGGCTATAAACCAAACAGCAAAACTTCAGAGTCACTTTCAAGCTGCTGCACAGCAACAATCCCTATTTCATAACCAGTCCAATAAAAAGACCTCGCACACATGAACGCACTGCTAATTTTACAATTCAAGACGAATTTTACGGCTGTTTTTTTTTTTATTATTATTATTTTTTTAAGTTTTGTCCTAATTTCAGATTTTTACACAACCTTCGATCCGCTTCTCCGTAAAAATCAGCTGCCATGATTTTAATGAGTCGTTCTGCTTCTGCCGTTTCCCGAAGCACAGAGCAAAGGTTCTGATCTCTGCTTCACTTAAATTTCATTAAACGTAGGCATTCCGACATATGTTACTGAATCTCTATTAGTATTCGTGTTCATTTTCAGTGCTAGTTCAAATTAGCATCGGACACATTCCTTATCATTTTTGTCGAATCGGACAGTAGAGCAAAACATATTATAAAGCTGTTAAACATGGACCAGTCAGCAGATTCAATGTGCATCACAGTTTGTAAAAAGTCACGGTTTAAAAAACCAGCCCTGATTTTGCAGCTCGACATGCAGATGTTTCTTCTTTGTTCACTGCATTTTTATTTATTTATCTTTTCTCCTTTCATTTTTATTTAATTGGAAAATCAGGCCAGTGATTTTAAGTTATGTAGCTCCAAAATGTAATGTTTTTTTTCTTTTAATTAATATACATTGTTTAGTTTATTATTAAAATAGTGAAAAAAAATCTTTAAAAATTTTTTTGCTTTTTTTTTTTTAGTAACTTGTTTTTTTTTTTTTTTTTTCAGCCGTGTGGTACGGAAACAAAAGAATGGGGAAAATAAAATTTGTGAAACTTTTACCATTTTTTTCCCAAAAAGCCACATTTTTAAGTCGCGACAAGCAGGTTTGAATTTATAGCACGTTTGTCTATAAATGTAAAAAAAAAACATATATAGCTTTGCTTCACAGGAACGTTCGCAAACAATTTGGAGACTTAATAAAGACAATTTCAAACATAAACAATATAAGGTCCGATGTGAAGGATCCGGCCTTCTGGAGCGCCGAAGGCCCGAGTCCTGACTTAGTAAACAGAGGAGAGCGTGAGACAGAGAGGCCGGCCGACGGTGGCGACCGCGTGTGGTAATAACCCAGATTCCCTCTGACAAGCCGATAGCTGCTCGACATGAAGCTCGACATGAAGCTCGACATGAAGTGCGACGCGTTCGCAGTCCGCCCAGGCGTTGCTCATTCTGTCCCGGCGGCTCCGTGGCCCTGAAGAAACGGCGGCGAATACGTGTTTTGTTGTCACCTCAAGCACGCCTTCTGGTGGCAGCCGAGGCGTTTGGCAAACGTGTGATAACGTCTTGATCTGTTTACTTTTTTCCCCCAAAGCAGCTGTGTTCATTAAAGGGAGAGTGTATGTTGTCCAGGAACACACACTGCCATTTTGTAGCATAATCAAGTAACTATGTTATCTGTAGTTGTCCTACAAAATGCTCAGCTCAAATATGGCTTAAAAGAAATATGACTTCCTGATTTAAGGCTTTGAAATTGGGCCTCTGTCTCTTTAAGAAGCTCCTGCTCTTTGTGAAACTCCAATTTCAGGAAGTCATCACAACATGGCTCTTCTGTAAACCTTTTGACGACTTTTTTTTTTTTTTTTTACCAGTGTTTCACTGAGAAGGAGCTCAGTTGATGCGCAGTCCCACCAGGTGTTTGCTAATTGCTGCTGGCTAGTCTGAAGGAGCTGAGTGGGGGAGCCGAGGGCTGCCCTGTGAGGTGGAAGCTTGGCAACCACAACTCAGAGGAGGAGCTTTGTGTTGAAGGCGGGGCTAGGTCCACCCAGGCTTTGTTACACCGCTGAACGGTTGCCACGGGAGATCAAAGGATTTCTCAAACATGCATGAACGAATCCAAGCGACACTCCAGGTATGTCTAATAATAATAATATTATAAAATTATATAAAGCTTTAAAAAGTTGTTTTCACATGATACTGTCCCTTTAAATTCAGCTCAAAATTTTGACATCACTTCAAGGGATTCATATTTTTAATAGCTTTGCTTCACCCGGTCGGGCTTTATAAAATCGGTGCACCCTAGATAAAATCCCCTTAAAATAGCAAAAAAATATTTGTGGTTCTAAGATGAAAATTAAAGATTTGAAAATCTGAATTCTGTTGCATAATATCGGGACAAGATAAGATTCCTGCTCGGCGGCTCGAAGTCAGTCTGATCTCATTTGATCTGCCTCGACACTAAACAGAGGAGATAAATGAAGAGAGCTCTGGCGCCCCGCGGCGCATAAACGCAACGCACACATACACACACACACACACACACACACACACACACACACACACACACACACACACACACACACACACAGCTTCGTAACGCCGTAGCTGGAAGTGCGTCTGCCTGACGGTGCCAAACGAGTCGGCCAGAACTGAGAGCCGTTTTCATCTCCAGAACTTCACACTCATTCAGTGTGATAAATGTTGCTCTTTAGAGCAACATTTATTTAAGCAGGTCTGCTTAAATCAGGAGAATCAGTCATTGCCAACCAAATACACACAAACAAATAAAGCGGAACTAATGTTGGCATTTAATTTAGACAAGAGATTGAAGGGAAGAAGAAGAAGAAGAAACAAAGAATAATTCAATCAAATTCTCTGCGTCTGACAGAAAAAATGTTTCTTTTTCATTGAATGTGAGTTTAAGGAGCTATAAATAGAGTAAGCTTTGATATATTCCCTCACATTAACAGCAGGTGTGGCTGTGGTGACCACCTGCTACCCAGCACACACACACACACACACACACACACACACACACACACACACACACACACACACACACACACACACACACACACACACACACACACACGCATCCAGAGCTCAGTGCGTTGACAGAATGAGAGCACTCTGAGGAAGATCGGCCCCAACGTGCCGATTCTGCGTCAACGCCCTGTTGACGTACACAAAGCGTCGGGACAGAAGACGAGGAGAGAGGACGGCGGGCGGAGACGCCGGCCTCCGTGCGCCGCGGGACACCGGCACGTCGAGTCGGTCGTCGTAACGTTGGAGGTGACGCCGATACCGCCGAGGTCACGCGACTCTGAAGGTCTTTAGAGAAAAAGCAGGTCTGATGCTGATACATCACAGATGGACTGATGTGTGTTTCAGACCATCAGAATCAAAAGGAAGATTTTTCCATTTACTTTTTTTGTCACACTGAACTGTTTGAGCTCAAGAGTCAAACTTGAAACCTGGACGAAGTCAGTGAGGCCGGTGACTCGCAAAACCACAAACTAGTAACTAGTGAGTTTTGTCAGTCTGCGAAATGTCTTAGTACGATTAAAAGCAGAGAAAACTCGCTTGAAAAGAACTTTTAGTGGCTGTTTTTAAGTGAATACTATCCTAATGTTGATGAAAAACTACTGGCAGATTATTTCACTTTGAACATTTATCATATTTCCCTTGTTACAGGATAAATGATCTACAAGTGGAACTGGTATTTTTTCCACGGCTTGAAATGGAAAAAGTTTGTGTCCACAAATAAAAACAACAATTAAAAAAAAAATCTCAAGTTTTCAGATAAAAGTTGTTGTTTTTCAGATGAATTTCACTGTCGACATTTGAATCCCCGACGCGGCGACGCACACAAAGTGGCAGAAGTTGTCAGGATGCGGAAAACATCAAGCGGTTCCCAGCAGCACACCAAGCAGTGAAACCCCAGCTGTTGCGTTCTCATCAAAATTGCTCATTAAAAGAACCGTATTCCCAATTTGACTTAATTAAAGCTTCTTTTTTTTTTTCAAAGTAACAGACAAAAAACTTCCACATGTCCCAACTGATTGTTTTTCACTGCTCAAAGTCTCAGTTCTTTGCGATTATTTGTTTGCAGGCATCCTCCGGATTATATAAAAACACATCCGTAAAGAAGAGTGTGACAGAATATTCGTATGTTCTTTCCCGGAGAACTGATTTTATTTTTATTTTTTGTTTTATTGTCTTTCTGAACAGAAGTAAAGGAGCGGCTGACGCGCCGCTTCCTAACATCCAGAGACAAGCTTTTATCATGGCTGCCACTTCAGATCCTTCCTGTTCGTTTCTCTCAGTCAGGAAGCTTTTAAAGCGAAGTGGACTATTTCAATTGACCTAATTTATCAGAGCTTCTCTCATGTTCAGGTGAAAGCAAAAATCCTGCCTGCCGAGTCCGAAAGAGACGTTTCCATGGGCCTCGAAAGCCATTCAAGAAAACAAACACATTGTAAAGGAATGCTGAGATCTGGTCTAGTTACCCTTTGTTGAGGCTTAATTACATTGAGCTGTACATTAAATATTCGAATGAATGTGTTAAGTATTGGACATTTATAATGACATCAGGTTAGTGGACATCTTTGTTCATAGTGTTCGTTTTTATTTGTCTGCATTTTGGTCTTCTGATAAACTGGTTAAGACTTAATGTTGTCTTTGTTATGGAGTCAAGTTACTTCACAGTGTTTCTTGTTAGTTTGGTTGGTTGGTTGGTTGGTTGGTTGGTTGGTTGGTTGGTTGGTTGGTTGGTTGGTTGGTTGGTTGGTTGGTTGGTTGGTTGGTGGTGGATGGATGGATGGATGGATGGATGGATGGATGGATGGATGGATGGATGGATGATGCGTTCTGAAAATGATTTTGTTTCGTACTGATCCAGTCTTGAAGGATCCTTGAATCCGCCTGGTTGCTCATTCAGGCTGCGTCAGAAACCATCTGACTGGCTAAATTTCATTGCTTAGGGGGTTTTGTTTCCTCCAGCAAAAACACATTCCGTGTCACTTTGTTTCTTCTTCTTCTTCTTTTTTTTTCCCCCATCAGCTAATGGATAATCAGGATGCATTAAACTTGCAGGCCTGCAGAGAACAATCTCTTAAAACCAGAGATCAGCATGAGAGTCAGGAAGAACTGTGACGCCAACATTTGCACTCTGGCAAAGTTTCCTCTGTTGCCTTTTTAAACAGTCGTCACAAACACCTAAGACAGTGATGGAGGTCACCTTTCGACGCGTCCCCTGAAGCGCGCATGCATGGAAAATTAGAAAATGAAGTTGCGTCCCGGAGACTAAAACAATCACAGCTTACGAGCGTCTTATGAATACAAAACTGTTGATCTGCCTGGTTAGGATTCCATCAAAACCGCAGAGTAAAACTGACAAAACGCTCAAAATAAACCAAACGCTCATACTTGATGAGATAAAAGTGACCTTAATCTGGTAACTGGGTCTCTCTCCTCACCCAGCAGTGATTAAAGCACACAGAGATGACCTACATAAGCACCAATCAAGGTGGGGGGGCTTGAGACAGAAAGGGTGACGGGGAAAGGAGCCGGCACCCGCATCCATTACCCCTGTGGGATCCACGAAGCAATTTATTTGTGAGTGGTCATTTAGTTTGTTTTTCTGTCTGACCTGCAAAATCGTTAGAAACTCGTGAGCGCCGCCGCTCAAACTCTCTCCTGCCTCAGAATCGAATCACGTGTGAAGGCAGCTGACGACTGACCGAAGAAAGCTTTCGTTCAGAGCTGGTGTGAAGCCGCAGCCGCGGCGATGAGTCGCCTGTTCGGGAGCGTAGCCTCACCGGAGCAGCACGAGGTCCGTCACTTGAACTTTTCTGCATTTTTATCACATTACAGCCACGACCAGAACGATGTGTTTTCTGTTCATCATGACGCTCTTTAATCAGAAAAAGCCTCTCGCCCGTTTCTCCACCAACAGGGAGTCTATTTCCCACTTTGGGTGACTTGTGACTACATTTTATTTCGCTGTTTGTAGAAAGGGGGGCTTTGTACGCATGTCTGCCACACTTTTCAGATTTTTTGTTGCGTTTAAAAACCATAATTTCCTTCCGCCTCTCAATTATGTGCTGCTCTGTGTTGGTCACATAAAATCCCAATAAAATACCTGGATGGGCTGCAGAAGATTTCTATACGGGTGGCCAGACCACACCAGTAAAAACGCTAGGGGGGCAGAGCTAAAGAATAAAACATGCAAGTAATCATTTGTATTTATATGAAACATTCTTCCATTTTATAAATGTATTTATTTATGTATTTAGTGTGTTTTACGTTTAGGTCTCGATTGAAAAAGATGACAGTAGGACCTCGGGATTTTCTTTTTTTAAGAGAGGGGCCCTGGCCTCCACTTTCCCCTCTCTTGGCGACGCCACTGACGTTTCGCCATTATGTCCGGAAATATTCACACGTCTCCACTTTTTCTCTGCAAATCAAACCCAGTTGCATTTGAAAAGTTACTCATCCTCTGTATTTGATCATTTTGCCCTCAATTTAACTCATCAATAAAGATAATAGTTTCATCTATGTACATTGCATCTGTAATTTGCATGTGCACGTCTCGGTATGAAAATGTTCTCTATTAAGTTTCAGCCATTGATTGATTACATAACTCTTTTTTTTTTCTTTTTAACTGAGGATTATGGAAATTTTCCCCTGCAGCATTTCTCAAACCTCTAAAGGGGCAGTAATATGAATTTTCCAGGCACATAGTATCATTTCACAGCACAATGTTGCCTTCAGTTGTAATAAAAACGCTGCTTATGTTAAATATGATTAAAAAAACCTCACACTCCAAATGTTTCTGACGACGAAATAACACTTGAGCATGACATAACGTTAAAAGAAGAAGTCGTCAGTTTCACATAACATCCCCTCTTAGCCATTTTAAATTAGTAAGAGGGGATAGGACGTTGATATGTTGACCGATTTAAAAAAAAAAAGATGAGCTTCTTTCTTATTGGAGTCAAGTTCACTCTGAGCAAATTTTGATTCCCGCCTCCCGCTCTCTTCTCCTCTTAACCTTCTCAGTTTGGCTTTGAACACTAATCCATTCATCTCAGCAGCTCCGCCAGGCAGCTGCTCAACTATTGGGATTCCTCTCCCCGTTTTGACCCTCTTGACCTCCCTCAGCCATTAACGCTCCCGAGGAAATATTGTGAGACTTTCTCCTGGTTTCTCCCTTCTTCTTTTTGTCGTAATGAAAATTGAAGGGAGAGACAGAGGGAGAGAGAAAGAAGAAAAAAAAAAATGGGCATGAAGAGTCCTGGGCACATGTTTCTGATTCGCCACCTCAGGCAAAGACAGAACAGCTAATCCGGAACAAATCCATCCACTTACAGACAGCTGACGTCCTGCGAGGGGCCGGCTGAATGCGAAGCTCGTGGACAAAGTCTGGCGCGGTGGGACCGACGCCTCTGCGTTTGGTTTCTGGGGTTGAAAGCCTGCTGAAGGCAGCAGAGAGTGGAGCGGCCTGCGTTTCCAAAGTTTCTCAGCGGTGCATGTACGCCACCTAGTGGACGGTAGGAGAAATGGTTGGAGCCTCATCTTCATGGCCACAAGAATGAAAACCACTGGACATTTAGAAAGACTTCATTTCTGTTAAAAAGCTATTACAACTATCCAGACTAATCATTTACTAATACGCTTTTTATTGGAAAAAAACAAAACAAAAGAAAATGTAGATTAAAAATGATCAAAATAAAACTTCTGCCAATATGGACGGCAAAGCCTGGCCTCAGAGTGGACTTGCTGAAACGTTCACTCTAGAAAAAGACTTTACATTTTGGGGTCAACCACTCAGTGCGTCAAACAAACTCCCATTTCCCCCAGTTCTGCCAAGAGGAGTGGGCCTGAATCCCAGGAAGTTGTTATTGCTACCCAAACCATTCGACCTAAGCACTGCGGCACAAAAACCCCCCCAAAAAGACCTCAAACAGGAAAAAGTTTAGTTGGATCAAATGTCAAAACAATGGAAAGGTTTTTAATAAAGTGTTCATGTTCAGGGCAGCGGTGATAAAAAACAATATGCTTTACGGCTTCCAATTTTTGTGAACCCTCTGCATACAAAACACAAACAAGAAACTGGCAGTTTTAAAATATTTATTTAAAAAATAAAATAGAAAAAAATATATTTACATAAAAATGTCAAAAAAAAAAAAAAAGAAAAAAGAAAAGCTTGGCAATGGTTCCCTCTGGTCACTGATACACAAGTGTCCAATGGGAGGGTGACGTGAACTGACGAGGATAGCGATGGGTTACAGGTCACCAGTTTAAAATCGCTCATTGTGTCCCAATGGGGGTACGGGGAATATTACATTGCATCGACATGTAAATCTCAGCGACCCGGGCGACGCTCTGGGCCCCTCCGTTCCTGCTCGCCTCTTTTTCTTAACACACCAATCTGAACAAGTGAGGACGACGGGGGGGAAAATCCGAATAGGACTCGTTAGAACCGACCACCTTCCGGGCGAGGAGGAGGGAAGGCGCAGGAGAGCAAGTCTCCTCGGACCGCTGAGACGCACAGGATCTGAATCCGTACGGACGTCCAGAGAGAACTCGCAACTCTAACCCAGCCACGGCGCCGTCCTTCACCGATTTCATTCCAGAGCGGACGACCAGTCAGTCGCGCCCACTTTATCTCTAGCTGGGTTATCTGTGGCCAAAAACATCTGAACCGATTTCCACCCTGAATGCATGACAAAACACCCCTCAACCCCTCATTACTGTGATTTTTTTTTTCTTTCTTTTTTTTTTCCTTTAAACTTTTGGTTAAATGTAACAAAAGTAGGACGTCAGATGCAGTTTTGACCCACAGATTAGAGTTGCTGAGCTTTCTTTGAAACAAGAACATATAAATAAATAGTTTCAACAGTGCTGAAGGGAGAGAAAAAAAAAAAAAAAATCTCAGTAAAAACTCAAGAATTGTTTTTCGGACACATTGGCGCCCCCTTCCCCTCCCCCTCTTTCTTTTTGCTTAAAGTGGCGCCGGAAGAGAGCAAGCCGCTCTCCGGGTGAAACACCGCTCATGAAACCGTCAGGCTTTTTATTTGATTTTTTTTTTCCCTTTTTTTAATTTTTAATTTTTTATAATTTTTACATTTTTTTTTTTTTGATTAAAAACCTGCATTGGCAAGTCAAAAATGCTCAATTTCTCACACACACACACATATATATATATAGTTTTTTTTGTTTTTTTTTTCTACGTCACACACTACACCAACCCAAGACTTAAGTCGCTGGCATAAACACCACTCTCCCCAGTCTGCATTTATGACATGTAGAAAACTATAGACTTCAGAACAAGAAAGGGCCTTCATTTAAAACAAAACAAAACAAAAAAAAAAGGGGCGGGGGGAAGGGGGAAGCGGAGTTCACATGAGTTGGCTCGAGCCTGAGAGTCGGTCCGAAGCGGTGTAGTCATGGGAACGTACAACGGTTGACACGATAATCAAGACGAATCCTTTTGCATAGTAATAACACCAGTTCTGCTCAGCCTTCCACAGACCTGCTTGAGCGTATAGAGATATATATATATATGTGTATATGTATCTGTGTGTGTTCGCAGCAGACGGACACGCACTCCGAGTAAACACAAAGAAAGGCATTGCAAACAATTAGCGGAAGTACCTGGCAATTAAATGTACACCAGATTCCTGAATGGAATCGAAATAGAATTCCCTTTCATAAGAGTTCTTGGTTCAGGAAGAACTAACTCCCATCAGGTCTCGCCCTCCCACCTCCTCTTTCTTTTTGTTTTCTCACTCCATTTGTTCCAAAAAAAGGGAAAACCTCATTGCTGAGCGTCTTAATATTGTCGGACTGCACTGATTTATATCCGTTACTGAGACTCTTGATCTTTAAATTCAAGTAAGCTGAGCTGAAGCATTTCCTACTCGCCCCTCTCCCCTCTGTGGAAAAGATTTAGTGGAAGGAGGAGATGCGCAAGCACATCGACAAAACCTCCGAGGTCGAAACTCAACAAGATGAAAAACAGACAATATTGCAATCAAGGCTTTCTGTGACCTCCACACTGATGCCAAGATGAACACATTGGAAGGAAAGAAACCAAAAGGAAAAGGAGGAGGGGGCGGGGTTCAAAGTTTAAAGTCAGGTCCAACCCAACTTTATCACCTACAGAGATGCACGCTCTAAGCCTCCACAGATGTTGCCCAGGGAGACACTTTGTAAACAAAATTTTACAACTACAAAAATAAAAATATCCTTTACATAAACCCACAATTAAATAACAGCTTTAATTTTGAAAAGAAAAACATTATTGCACCAAACAAACCAACGAAAGGAAAAAAAAACAAAAAAAAAAAAAACGGCTTAAGTGTGCTGGAAAAAACAGAAAAAAAGTGTAACACCAAACCACAAGTGGCTTTGCCGCAAGGATTGGAGAGCGAGGTCGAGTGAAGCTGGTTGGTGCCGTCACCGATGGAAACGGCAAAAAACAACAACAAAAAAAAAGTGACAACACTGACAGGAACATAATACTGAAACGAAGAAGAAGAGGAGGAGAAGCGGATCTAAAGGGATGCTGCTCCGCGAAAACAGCTGGCCTCTGATCCCTCTGTCCGTCCGCCCGTCCCGTTTATGGGTGTCAAGTTGGGGAGACCAAAAAAATAAAAATTAAATTAAAACAGAAAGAGGGAGAAAGGGTTAAAGGGGAAGAAGCAGTGGTTTCTATCTGCTGAGGCTGACGGGCAGGATGTCCCTCTTCCTGCGCCGCGTCCACGAGTTGCGGTGGTACTGCGAGTGTGTGTGTCCACGGTTAGCCAGCGCGGCTCCGTTCACCGGCGGCGGGTTGTGGAAGCCCTTCACGTTGAACTTCGTTCCGCTCTGGGGACGAATTGCGGAAAAAAAACAAACAAACAAACAAACAAAAAAAACACAGAGACGGACACAAAGAGTTACCTCAAAACTCAGAAAGATTCAGCTTGTGTTTGTGTTCACAAACAAGGAATTTGACTTTCATATCAAGAGTGTTGCATGCATAGACGTTTTTTCAAATACATAAAAAAGGGGGAAAAGAAAGAGAAAGAAAGGCAGGTTGTGCAAATATGATTATTTTGCTCAGGGGAGTAGTTGACTAAAACTGTACGACAGACAGCCATGTTTCAGTAGCAGGAACCTAAGCTTGTGTCCAGCATGTGTGGATTCTGCAGAGATGTCATTTATTTATTTATTTTTTTGGATTGTGACTTTCTTTAATGAAGGAAGCAAGCATCAGAATGAACAAAAATAAACACACATAATTAGCTCTGTTTACAATAGAATTCCATTTCATTCCAGTTCGAAAGGTAATTTAAAAGATTAAAAAATTTGACAAGTTTTTTTTTTTTTTTTGCGCTAGCTAGAATGGAATTGGTGTTTTTTTTTTTTTTTTTTTGCAGAACAGCAACAAACACTTTTTTTTTTTTTTGCCTCACATCAGTTTGTATGCAGCTAAATATGAATATAGCTCAGGTTGTTTACGTTTGTCCCCGCTATAATTTTTTAGTGACATATCCTGTGCCCACGCTTATTCCCTTGTGACTTTAATCCATTTTCTTATCCAATAAAAACACAGCAAATTGTTTTTCAAAATTAGCAGACTACCTATAAAGTTTGTGCACATTTGCAATGGAAACGGACCTACTTATCAGACAAGCAAACTTTGAAAGAAATGTAACTCATCACACCCAAAAAGTTATCAAAATATACGCCTTTTCTTCAAATGAAGGCAAACTTGTCAAACCCTTTTTTACATTAATAATAATTAGCTCTTTACTGTTTACTTGCTCAACAATAAATTAAACATGCAATATTTTAATGAAACAGAGAAAAAAAATAAATAAAAAGTTAACCCCATGTTTTTACCCTGCGGTGCAAAACGTTTGGACCCCACTGGTGTCCAGGACAAGCAAGTAGCATTCAGAACAAAAAAAAGAGCGAGCAAAACTCTAACTCTGGTCAGAATTGTGAGAGCAGGGCGTAACAGGAATGCATCGGCTCATATTGACTCGGTGCTAACCTTGAACGGGGGATAGCCAATGGGGGAAATGTGCGAGCAGACCTGCCAAGTAAAGCTCAGCATCTGTTGCAAAGATGGGGGCATGAATTTGCAGAATTGCTCTGCGGTCTTCTTAAGAAGCACAAGTCTAGATATTTTATGGGAAATCATAAGCCTCAAACATCCAGTTTTACAGCTGAATATCTCACCTCCAGAGTCAGCGTTACTTACTGCTGAAAAGCAGCAGGTTTGCGTGAACCGAACGAGAGAGAAAGAAGTAAAATAGCGGCTCGAACTTGTAAAAGACGGACGGATGAAGGATGGGTAAAGCGCGAGGGTGAGTGAGAGACAAGGTTTCCCTTGGTGTGGTGCATGAGAGCGTTTGCAGCGTCCGGCGCCTACCTTGTGTGTGTGGCTGGAGTGGGGGCTGAGCGGAGGCTGGGGGCTGGAGGGGGCGGGGGTATGAGCATGGGCTGGGGGGGGGGCATGTGGTAGAAGGAGGGGAGCCCGGTGTCCATACACACCTGTCTGCCAGGCATGGAGTGCATTGCTAGACCGCTGGGCAGCGAGACGTGAGCCTGGAGAGCAAACAGGACAACGCTGGGTTTCTATACAAATTATATTTCAAAAGCTATTTTCTAAATAAATATGTTTAGAATTTGAAAGATTTTTCGTCTTGACTATTTTTTTCCCCCCCAACCACTAATAATAGTATTTTTGAGGTTAAAATGTGTCGTATTCAGCTGAAGGCCTACCTGTGAACCCGGGGGAAGCAGCAGATGGCGTCCTCCCATGCCGTGCTTTCCGGCGCCCAGGTGGATGCTCGGCTGCAGGGCGAGGCCGAGCGCCGGAAACGACGCGTACGCCGACAGGGTTGGAGGAGGGAGGGTGTATGGCAACGCCGAGTCAGAGTCCTAGCAAATCAAAAAAAAAATCTTAGACGGAAAGTAAATTTCCTATCATCGAGTTAGTCTAAAGTTGATTGATCGTTATCAATTGAAAGATGAGCGGCCATTTTCTCAAAAACCTGAGTTTTCTCTCCTATTATTTCATTAATCTTCTTACATTTTTTTCCTGTCATGCTCTCTGCTTTTCTGACATATTGTCCTCCCCTTCAAAGTACAACATTAATTCCTGAAAGAGAAGTCGGCACTCTAATGAAACTCGAGGAGTTTGTTGAGTGTTTGTTTATATTTCCAAACAGAACCACATGAAGTTCATTTTGCCTCCCACACCAAACTCTGTTCGCACGGTTTCTTTAATCCGCTCTTAATTCCCTCTAGCATTTTGATTTCTATGTTGCTCTATTCGCTTCAGGATGAACAGTGGCGCCCTCGTCTGGATGGAGGCCAAACTACAACACTGAAAGACGGTCTAAGAGGACTTTACAAGCTAATCGACTGGAATTAACTTTAATCAAATAACATCCGTTTGCAACATTCGTTTTTTTTAAAATGCAGCATCAGGAAAGGTGTGTCTTACGTTGTCGGAGCCAGACAGCGAGGAAACGGATGAGGCCGATGAGTGCTGCTTGGGGCTGGAGATGGACATGGGAGAGTCTGCGCTGTGAGGTGAAGCAGAGTCCCTCTGCTGATCCTCAGGACCGACACCACCACCACCACCACCACCCAGCACACAGGACTCCTGCTCCGAAACGGGCTCCTTGGGAGAAGACGCTACAGGAAAACAGAAGCGATGACTCGCAGAAACAGAAGAAACCTGTGGCATCATCTTTAAGACGCTCTCCGGAAGCCCGTTGCTACCTCTGTTGTCCGTCTGCGGCGAATCCTTGCCTCCCCACTTCTTAATAATCCACTCCCTGTATTCAATGACTTCTTGGGTTAATCTTATTATCCTCCCCAGCGTGCTGTGGAGTCAGACGGACATTTTGAAATGAGCGTCTCGCTCTGATCCGTGACAAACAAACACTTTTGGGCTGAATCCTCACCTCTCGCAGTCTTTGTTGGGGTAGGACTTGGCGAGCGGCGTCACGGCGTGACCGAGGACCGTGTAGGCGTAGTCAAACACCTGCTTGACGTGCATGGCACCATAAGAGCCCCTCCCCACGTCGTTACCTACGCGGGAAGAAAACAAAACTGAATGTTGCATCGTTTGGTGTGTTCCATGAAGGGAATTTAAGACTGAAAAAGAAATGCGGCAGCTTCATCCAGACAACTTGCGATAAATCTGCACTTACCAACAATACCGACGCAAAAAAAAAAAAGCTGGCTAGCTAGCAAGGGTATGTTAGCAGAATGCATTAGCATGTCTGCGTGTGATCAAATTTAGTCTGACAGAAAAGTCATACCAAGAAAAATTCAAGATCTGCGATTAAGAAATTTAATGCCAACTCAGATTTTGTAATGAATATAAAACAAATTAAGACCTGAATTTTAGATGTATAAATTTAAGACTTTTTAAGGATGCATGGACGCCCTGGAGACGGCTGACTGACAGACCCACCCACCTGGTCACAGCTGCGTGATTTACATTAGATACTCCACTATTGCTAACTTAGTGTCTTTGTTGCTATATTACACTCTATATCTATTTTTTTCTTTACAGTGGGTCTCTGCAGACCGTATGATTAGAGAAAGCAACATTTCAGACATTTCCTCAGCTTATTTGCATTTGCAGTCAAAAGAAAATTTAAAGCCAGAGCAAAGCAAATAAAAAAAACAAAAACAAAGCAGGCTGGCACGGTGGCAACGCAAATAAGTATATTATATAGTATATTTCATCAGAAATATCAATAAATCGAATGCGTTTTTATCAAAACCAGGCTACAGAAAGAGTAGAAATCTCTCTTTTTTTTTTTTAGTTAAATGACACAAAACAGCAAAATGTGTGGTTTGAATAAGTTGAGTTTGAATTGGATTGAGTTGCTCACCTGGAAGCAGTGGGTCCTCTATGCAGAGCATGGATGGGGTGTATCCGTTCGTCATGGTCTTCATCACTTCCTCTTTGGTAACGTACGCACCTCCGTTTGAGATGCGGATTCCTGTTTTCAAGTAGTTGAAATGACGGCCGTACAGCTCAAAGAATTCGATCAGTAACACGCCCAGGTTCTGGTTGGGATCTCTGGCGTCGATACGTGGATGGAGCTGAGGCAGAGGGAGAAAATATTTTCATTCTCAACACGTCTACATAAGAACTACTACTAACCATAAAGAGTAAAAACTCCAAAAGAAGATGGGTAAAAAGCCTTTAAAGAACCGCACATTTAAGATTTCTTCAGTGGGAAAATGATTTTGAATTTAACCCATTTAATCCCTAATTTTTCCCAGACATGAAAATATTAAAATCAGATTTCATTTATAGCACTTTGAACGAATCAAGGGGAACCCCTGTACAAATAACAGGGGTTGTCCTGAAAGCTTGTGTTACAGTACCTGTAGGAAACTGATGACCATCAGGATGAGGCTGTAAGAGCTAATGCCCCCAGTGAAGACTTCGTTCAGATCCCTCTGCAGTAGAAACTGCTTCAGCACAAAGATCAAGTAAGGCAGCACAGGATACTTCTGTAAGAGACGACAAAAAGACAGTGCAACGATGAGAAACCTAGCGGTTAACTGAGATTAAGAAAGAACAGGACAGGAATTAAAAGCGCCGAGTCACACTCTGCTTGCACAGGCTATGAGGGAAAAATCAATTACTAATAGAATAGTAATAATTAAATTGTTATTTTATTACAAGGAGTAAGAAATGTTACTGTTCTGTTTTTAGTGAAAGGATAAAATATTGTGCAGTTAATTTCTGCCCCAGAGGAGTGCACCGATAAATTCGCCAACTAATAAATTGGCCCCGATTTTTTTTTTTTTAATTTTAGAAGTTCAGATATCAACTTTGTAGATATATTTAGAAAGTCTCGAGACCAAAAACAATAATCTGCATCAGCCAAAGTCTGAATGGGTGGGTCAGGCTTTTTAAAGATCGGTGCACCCTAATTTGAACCAAGAATTCAGTTTTTCCTAATTTAGCAGAAAAGAAAAATGTCAATGAAAGCTGAAATCTTCACATCTATTCCGGTCAGAAAAGCGTCACACAGCTAAAATAATCTGAAAATTAAATAACGCTACAACTGCATCAAGAAGACTTTTCAACTCCTCGGGTTGTGCCTACAAATTTAAGATCCAGTTTACGATTCAACAAGCCAACAGATCAAGAGGGAAGTAAAACTTGATTGTTCCCTTAAGATTAGGCACAGAGAGTAAACCGGTAGCAAAGGTCTTAGAAGGTTTATGTCTTTTCAATATTTCCAATGAGACAAAAAGCAGGAGAGACCCGAGTTGAACCAAAGGTGACCTGTTTTTTTTTTGTTTGTTTTTTTGCCCAAATCCCTTTTGACAAAAAAATAACTTATTTTAGGAAGGTGACAACAGTAAACATTGTTAACTAATAATATATAAAAATGTAACCTAATTCTGATGGAGGATTTGTGCAGCATCAGCTTCATGTCAATCAGAAAAACTACTTTTTCTATTTTTCTTTGGAAGCTAAACTACTCATATGGAAGACATAATTCCCTGCTGACGCCGTTGCTCCAACTTCTATTACATGCATACTTGACTCCTGGTGCTTCACCTCCTTCCCTGAACACCTCGCATGTTAAGATAAGCCGTCATTGTCACTCGGCGCTAGGCGAGCTTGACGTTGAGAGATGCTGCAGGCCGAGGCCTCACAGGCTGCGACACGCATTCCCGCCCGACGAGAGCGTAAACAAGGTGCGAACCAGCGGCGGGCGAAAGAATGGATCTGACAGCTTGCTGGAACATAAGCTGCAAACATTCCTTTCCCCTCATTAGCCAATAGCTGTGACTGACACGGCTACAGATCCACCTTCAGCAGGAATTCCTTCACAGCCAAGAGGTAGTTAGAGAAAGAAAAAAAACTCAAGGCAGATGAAGAGATTTCGACAACACAATCCTAGTTAGCGCTCGTTTTGTTAAGTTTCAACAGAGATGGGCCAGCCCGACTGGAGTGAACGACTCGGACCGCTCAGCGAGTCGAAGAGGGAATTTCCAAAGTTCTACTTAAGCGCTGGAGCAAGAACTATAATTATGTGACTTGAGTGGCTTTTTGTGTCTATTTTAATACATCTACATGACCTTTTCTAGCTCTGTCCCTCCAGCTGTGTGTGCTCTGCCATCGATCTGACTTCGCCGGAGACACTCGCAGTGAACTTGCGTCTCGCGTTTATGTGCGAATCCGAGTCGTCAACAACCTTTAAGTAGTCTTTAATGAAGCTCGCCGCCTTCACCCCGCTTTTCATGTTGAAACTGATGTCCACCTTGACCTCGGTCTCTTGGTCAGTCAGCTTGATGATTGGCACCTGAAAGAGAGATTTCAGAAAGAAAAAAACGTAACGGGCGTTAAACAACATCCTGTGCCCCACACTGAGGAGCTGCAGGGCGGAGAAAAACTAAAACATTAAGGGAAATGTAGCATTCTGGCAGTTTGCCGGGGTTTTGTGCAAATACCACAGGATATCAATATATGCCCGCTCCCGGAAATGCTGCTACATTGTTAGCATGAGCCCTTCCACCCAAGCTGTTGAACAAATTACGATTAGCCGTGGAAAGATGGCTCTGGCTTTAACACAATGGAGGGAAATAATGGCGAGAGGGGAACCATCTCTGACCTCAGGGTTCCTACATGTTGGGCGAGTCAAAACTTTGTAACTCTGAAGACTGAAAGAAGTCGGTGCCGTTTTCCTAATCAGTTCTGATCGGTTCAATGATGTCAAAATTGAATCTGTGCTCAAGAATACATAGTTACAACAATTAAAACTGCTTTTTATTTTTATTCTGTCTATTTTTGTCTGATATTTTAACTTGCTTGTTGATTAGGAATATTGGGGAGACAGAAAAGTATCCCAGAACAAAACATCTGTGACGGAGTGAATTGTAAAGCATGTGCAGAAATAGAGATTTAACAGTCGTTTAACAGCCTGAGGCAGAAATGATAGCCGTTTGAGAAGATGTGAAGAGTCTTTGACGAGGCTCACAGGTTCTGACCCCTGGAAGTCCTGATCACTAAGAAAGGAGTCCAGTTATTGCTCAGTCACTGTCAAAAATGCAGGAAAAAAATAGGAACAAGTTTGACCGATGACAGACGCAGAGAGTCTTTAGTCTCCGATAGTCGTTTTTGTTCCTTTTGACGACATTCTGTATCGCTGTATCAGCAATTAGACGTTCATGAGGCTCTTTAAAAGAAAATGTGATAATGTAGACGATCTGGAGTCGAACTGAAAAGAAGATCTAAGCCACACTTTACTTACTGTAGCCTTGTCCAGCACTTTAATGGAGAAAGGTTCGGCCACGTTGTGTTTCCGAAGAGCTTGCTCTAGCTCTTGCAGCGGAGGGCGCTCCCACTTCCCTAACACCACCAGGTCAATGTCGCTGTGGGTTAAAAGACAAAAAAAAACCCCCATAAATGACAGCAAGCATTAAATAATAGCAGTACAGCAGGATTTAAAGTGACAGTCTGTCTCTGCAGGACCTTACCTTGTTGGAAGGTAGAGCCCCGTGCTGAAGCTGCCAAATATCTGAACCTGGTGAAAACGATTCAAGAGGCGTTACTGAAGTACTGCTGAAGATAACCACATCTTTCTAGATGACATATTTTGAAGTCGTGGATGCATTTATTCAGTTGAATGTTTGCAAACTGCCATCAACAAAGGCATTTCTGGGTCCCACTCAGGAGACGTAAAGCCTTGCCAAGGTGAGCATACAGCAGCCAAATGAAGCACACAAAAGGTTTGGAAACAAACGGCTGGGGCTTCATGGAGGGGAGTTGAAGTGAAAGCTCTTGAAAGGAAGCAGAATGAAGTTCTTTCCCTTTCCTTCTGTTAAACGCGACAAGGCAGCGGCACGGGGCGGGTCTGAAATAACAGGCTGGGATGTTAAAAAAAAAAAAAAAAAAAAAGGAAGCTGGAACAAATGCGGGGACTTGAGTCCATTTATCTAACAATGTGGCTCACAGTGGAAGTGGGAAAGGCTGGCAGCCAATGAATCACCGCCGCTCGTACTTTACGCCGTTAAGTAACGAGCGGGGAAATGACATCAGTCTTACCGCACTGCGTGACCCCTCTGCTTCTACATATAAGTAATTGGCACTTTGAAGGGGAAACGTTACAAGGTTGTATTATGACAGGGTACCTGCAGGATTCAGCAAGTCAAAATATACCACTTTTTAAGACGTTTTCAAACGCCGTCTTGAACGAAAATTAACATCAGAGACGGCTGATCCGATTCCTATGGGCCTTGCACGATGAGGAAACCGTTTGCTCTTTTCCAGAAAAGCGACCAATGATATTCAGGCGTGTGAGATTTTGCCCTCGTATACATGAGAGCTTGCAACGAGACAAAAAATAAATGAAAAATGAAAAATAAAAAAATGTTGAAGGCTTTTGCCACCATCTCCTCCAGTGTGTTGGGTTTATTTAAATTCTTAAATACATTTAAATGATCTATTTAATACTTCAGATTTTTGACAACTGGAACAAGAACAAAAATTTGATTCCACGCTGTTGAATTTGAGGCAGATAAGACATGATTTACTGTGTAATACCACCAGTCATATTTAAAATAAGTACTGCTCGTTCAGAAAATGACTTTATGAACAGGAATTATTAAGATGTTTTTAGATGTATTGACTTCATATGACGGTTCTGTGTTTGAGGTCTGCTCAACTCCAGGTTCTTGTCCAGTTGTCTGGCTACTTGTCCAGGTCGTTGGCTGGTTAGAAACTCAAATATCAGATATTTTTCTGATCAGTGAACGCAACAAAGCTAAGCATCAACGGCTTCTCTTCAGTGGAAAAGATTTGAACTCAGTAGAGTCAAAGTCAGCGCAGACGGTGTGGATCATGCCAGTCAGTCAGAAGAATCGCAGAGATGTAAAAAGCTATTTCAAAGGAAACTGTATTATTTTTAGACATGTTGAGACACGTCTGTGAGAGAGCAGGACTTTTAGCAGATACCGAGAGGACTGAGCAAACTTTCTCTGTTTGATCTTCCTGAGCTTCCAATCAGCTGGTGAACAGGCTGGATTAGTAAATATTGGCAGCCTTCAGGACATTTCAGAGCTCAGGGTAAAGGTCAAAGTTCCATAATCTTCCCACATTATCACTGCGATGTTAATTGACGATTATTTCAATCGATTAATCGGGATTCATTTGATCAATTGTGCCAGTCCTGCATTCCTTACACAACTCAGTTTCAATGCTTCTTTACACAACGTACAATTTCAAAACAACATTTTGTTTACATATCAACAAAAACGGAACAGAACAATCAAATATATAAAATTGAAAATCCATAATTACTTTGAGTTTTTGTAAATGTTTGAAAATTCAAATCTAATTTGAAATTTCAAAGTATTAATAAAATGAATATGTTATTGGCCTATTAGTTTTACATAGAAAACTATGCAAAAAAAAACAAAAAACGTTTTTTAATTATCTGGGCCACCCTGTAAACATTGCGGCCCTGGGCTACTGCCATAGAATCCCTTTCTAAAGTCTGGCCCCTTTCCAAGTCACTGAAGGAAACTATAGAAACACGACCCTCACAATTCCATGTTGCAGAAAACAAAGAATTGAGAAGAGTTAACACTTTTCTAAACGGACTCGACTCGGGACAGATTTGAGTTTCAGACGAGGTTCTGGTGAACTCATGGATCTTACATCCGCAGTAGGCCACAGCTCCTTGATGATCATCTCTATTCGCTTCACCACCTCCTTCCTCATAGCTGCCTCTTCAGGTCGCGGGGACATGAAGTTGTAAAAGTCCATCACCTCTTCGTGGAGTCTGAGGAGGAACAAAACCCAGGGTCGTCAGACATCCAGAAATTGTGGAAAACATACGCTGCTGGAATCGTTTTCCCTCACACAGTAATGTCACAGCGTGGAGCACTCAAGTGTTAGATTATACCTATAACTAAAAGGGAGTAGGAGAAACAGGTCTCTGCATATTTTAGGTCCAAATGTTGCTGCATTACTGTACGTCTCGCTCAAGCTGCTTACAGTTGGGAGCACCGCTCTCTTTAATGACATCCAGCTTTCTACCAGGCGAGCGTGTCACAGCATACAGGATGAGACTGCAGAAAGGAGCAGCATTTGGTCACGCAGGTTTCTCACGCTGGTATGGCAGCAGGGACAGCAAAAAACTCTACAGCTTCCAGGAATAAAGCCTCCACCTTGTTTTCTGTCCTCGTACTACCAAACCTTTCTCGGAGCAGCTACTAGATTAAAACAAAAACCAAAACAGAGATCCTCTATGCCGGAGGCTGTAATTAATTTAATCTGGAACAAATATATCAGTAGTTTTTGTTTAATCCCAGCCTGACACGATGTGTTATTTGCTTGGACATTTTTATTAGGAACTTTTTACATTTTTAGAAAAATCCATGCGTCGAAACGTGCAGCACCTCCGGCTATCTGACCATACGCCTCCAAATCGATCGTTTACGACAAAGCCAATTTTTTTTCTCATTTAAATTGTGCATACCTTTTCATTTACACTTGAACGTCATAAAAATAATAAGCGGCAACCCTCATGATTCTCCAGCTGTGTTCAAAGTAAAATAAACGCAGTCTGCTTTGGTACATGATCATCGGTTAGCCTCGGCAGAACAGGTTTCAATCTTTCAAAGCACAAGTTTTCTTCACCCCTAGGAGGAGAAACACAGTTAAACATTATACACACACAGAGCACTGCACAGGAAGCGAGCAGACGATTGGAACACTGCTGCTGCTGCTTCCTCTCATCGATACAACAGCAGAAAACAAGCTAATCGGTTGCAGTTTTTGACAGAATGCCTCTGGAGAATTAGCTACTTCCACAAAAATATTAGCATTACTTCTAATTTGACTGCATCTTTTACGTGCTATACATTTTTATTTGCCATACAGCCCTAATAAAAAGGTATTCCCACCTGGTTGTATCAGTTAAAAATGTCTGGTCATAGTTTGTAGTGAAAACTGAAATATGATTTTTTTCCCCACCCCCTTACTTCTAAATGTATTTTTTTTTTTTTTTTAACAATGCTTATAAATGTACATTTTATTTATATATTCTTGATTTAAAAAGTCAGACACCAAAACACTGCACTGTGGCCTTTGGAGGGTGCTACATGTTTCCTGGCTATCCACTGCAAGGAACAGATAGCTCTTTATTTCAACTTGGGAAATATTTATCGTTTCGACATAAGGCTTCAAAAAGACCTTCAACACACAATCTTCCAATCATTTTCCAAACCTTACACGTCACATGCACTTCAGTGTGAATTTACTTGGTTCACTGGGTAGAAAACAATTGTAGCTATGTAACAGCAGAGCTAGCCTACCACTGGGAAGGAAAAAAATATATGTATTAAATTAACAGCATAATTTTAAGTACCCTACAGTGGTGGCTTTCTTGTCTTTTTTTTTATCATTTAATTTCTTAAAATAAAATTATAGTTATGCACAGGCTTTAAAACTAAAACTTTATTCACTAAACTTAAAAACCGATACAAGTCATTATAAGTATCTTTTCGTAAATTACTGAGGTATCCATAGAGAATCTAAAACCAGAAATTCACCATTGTACATTTGAATGCAACACCAAATCCTTCCGAACGTCCCAGTCAACAAATCGGGACACTTCCGGTTCCTGTCCGCGGCTGCGTACCAATCGCTTCCCAGCTCACTCGCTCTATCGCGCCTCGCTCTGTCTCTGTGGTTTATATGCGACAACGCAAGTCTCAAAAACACTTCTACTGCCATTTACTGGTAATATCACAAACTTTCCGGCTCAACTTTAGCAGCAATAAATTCTTAAAATAAAAAAAACCTCACAAAGGACACTAGGTAGGGACCAAGTGGACAATTCAACGGCAGTGGGCTAGCCAACCAGCCAACGGGAAGAAAGCAGGAAAAAAAAAAAGAAAAGCATTAAACGAACATATCTAAAAGTACTCCACTGTTTTTGTTGAGCTTTCCTACTTCGAATACTACTACTCGCTAAAACCTAAGTTTAAAAAAATAAATAAATAAATAACACCTGAATGGCGGAGACTCGAAAGCAACGACAGAAAAACAGACGTTAGTCTATTTTAAATCCTTAACTCACCCAAGCACTCCTGAGCTGTATTTCCTCTTCTTCCACGGCGTCCAATTGTTCACATGATTCCCATTAGTGCAGTTCGAAAGCAGGTAATTCATCCCATAGGTGCTCGCCTTGTTGTCACTTTTCCTCCGTCCCGGGTGGAGGCTGTGTGTGTGATTAACGGGCACGGCAGAGTGGTGGACCTGGTGCTGCCTCGCGCAGATCTGCTGCAAATTAAAAGCCGGATGCTCCTCCGGGCTGCGCTGATGTTGCTGATGGTACAGGTTGGCGTTGCTTTCCGCGCCGTCGCTCAAGCCGAGGAGCAGCCCGGCGCCGCCGACGTTCTTGTTCACGTCGCCCCCCACGTTTCCACCCAAAGTCCTCTCGGGAAGCGAGCTGCTGGAAACGGGACTCTCTGTCCCCGACTCCTGCGACGACGACGAGGAGACGGAGCCCGTCTTCGGGATCGGGACTTTGGCCCCGCTCGGCTCGTTCGCCGTCGGGACGGAGCTCTGGGCGGTCCCGTTGGTCGCCGGTGTCCCTTGCGTGGAGGCGGCCGCGCCGCCGCCTCCGCCGCGTGCGGGGCAGTTCATGATGCTGTGATGGCTGCTGCCGTTACTCAGGCTGCCTGTAACGTTCCCGTTGCTCGGGCTGCAGGCGCTCTTGCACGATGCCGCCGCGGCCGCCACATTATTCAGAGCCATCAAAGCCGCATAACTCACACACCGGCTGTGGTTCCGAGTGTGAGCGGAGAGCGTCCGTACTCCCTGAGAGGTCTCCCAGATTTGCATCCATAAGGCGTTCGCAGGTCCTTTCTGCTCCGGCTGAATCCAAGCTACCCTCGGATCCATTCAACTCCTCTGCCTGGTGAACCCCCCACCCCCCACTCCCCCGACAAGTAACCTGTCGTTCGCGAGCCCGTTTTGAATCTGCGCCGCTGTACCGGTTCCGACGAGACTCGCTGAGCTGTTCGGTGTCACAGAACGAGGCGGAATAAAAACATGAAATCAATTTCGGACCACTAACAAACTGGCCCTCGTAGCTGCAAGAATGCCGTGATTCCTACGGGAATTCAATATGGCGTATTCTCTTCAAATCAGGCGCATGCGCTCTGCTCAGCTTTTTCCTTTTTTTCCCCTTTTTTTTAAATGACTGTGCCCCCATCCACCCACTCCTCCTCTTTTTTTTTCTTTTTTTTGTTACTCTTCACAGTCGAACGAATGAAGAATATGACAACAGAAACACCTGGGATTTTATCTGATAAAAGTGAGATTTACGGCGAGCGAGCAGTTGATTTTTTTCTAGCAGTTTTCTGGAAGTTCAACGAGGTCGATGAAACCGGGATTTAAAATTTCCGGCTATCACCAGTAGGGGGCGCACGGAAGGGAAGCTACAGGGATCCCCTCTCTGTGTGCCACAACACAGGGTTTAAATCTTTCATTAGGACTGACAAATACTGGCACCCTAACCACAAATTGCTGCCCTGGAACATGTTTAAGTTGTAGAGATGACATTCTGATCACACGAATAGGTATTTAGCAGCTGCTACACTGATAAAATAGCCTCCAGACTGCAACAGGAAAACAGAAGAAAATCTCCTCAGAAGGCAAAGTATTTGTACATCTTTGAAATATTCAGACTTCCAATCTTTATGTATCTCCTTCTTATTTTATTTGACAAGGAAATGACATATACATTTACAAATCTGCAAAAACACAAACTAACATTTTGCTCCTTCCGTGTTCATCAACTTTGACTTTCCTTGTGGTTCCCACTGAAAAACAACAGCATAGCCAAGTCACCGTTGTTCGTAGCACTTCTTACAAACTTTCATCTTAAGACGTACTTCCGCACGCAAACGCCACTTTTAATCGGTTCTTTCACAGCTGCCGGCGCTACAGGTAACGTCGATTATCATCACAACACAAGTACGTGTTATAAAATGGAGGCGTTTCCACCACAGCTTGCTATTGTTGATGCCAGGAGCGGCCATGTTGCATCTCGAAACTGACTTTCAGGCCTCCCCGAGTGGGAAGTCTGGCTTTGAGGAGGATTCTGGGTGATTTTCCAACTGGAGAGCTGCAATTTGTTATCTTTGACTACAAACGGAACACACCATTAACATGCTCTGAGTTGTTTGGATTCCAGCAGCCATTGTTTGAGGCTACAAATTCTTACGACGTGTCGCTGCAATTTTTGGGTTTCGACTACTTTTCGAAGAGTATTTGCATGTAAAGTCAAGAGGTTCAATTTCTAAATGCTTATTCTTCAAAAAAAAATAATAGTAAAATTATAAATAAGTCTAAGCAATTTAAATGTCTTGGCAGGTTTGCTGTCGTTTCATAATCTGTCAAGGTAATGAGAGTAAATTGCTTCACAATGAATTCTTTTGTGAGGCACTGTGTGTTTTTGCTGTGTTAGTGCAACAGGAATTTTTCCCTCTCTGTTTATTGTTACATCCGTGTTTTTTTTGTTGTTTTTTTTTAAAGCAGATGGTGTGGATCATTCTAGGTGCTGCTCCCTCCAAACCTTTAAAGCTCCAAAGTGCCACAGAGTTGCTGGATAAGGCAAAGCAAAAACATTGTGCACGCGTGTAAAAAAGGAGTGAGAGAGAGAGAGGAGACGGTCTACTCGCATAATTTCCAGCCTCAGTCTGTGTTACTCATGTGCTGCATGTGACCCCCGTCAAGGAAACCCCCCTAAGGGAAGCCATGTGTCAGCTAGGATATCTAGCTGCAGCACACTTAGGGATGTACACAGCTACTCACTCACACTGTAAGCCAGCGGAAATCAAGTCAAAACACAAGCTTCATAGTGACAGAGTAGCCTGGGAAGGTTATTGCTTTCGAACGGCTGCTTTATCTTATACTCATCTATTATGCAAGGGGGCATAGAAAGAGATCCTTTACAAACATAAAGAGAAGAGATTTTCCAGATGTTTATACGTATGATTTTTTGTTTTGTTTTGTTTTCTTCTAGCCTGCTTTTTATCCATCATAAGATGGATAGTTTGGAGATAAAAACAAAACAAAAAAAAGCTGAGAAATTCAAGTCTGCTCAACAGCGCCCTCTACAGGCACGGATAAATGTTCAGGTTTTGGAAGCAGAACATTTTGTTCCCTTTTTTTTTTACATATGCAAATGCTTACTTCAATCTATGCAGGAAACATGTTTTCCACCAATGTTAATGTTAGCAAGCATCTGTGGACATACTTTAGACTTTTCATCTAAAAGAGCTTCCTTCTGTCATAAAAAGGAAGGATTTTGTTTTTGACATCAAGAGTGAAAATGTCCAATTTTATCTTTTAAATGCAGGTTTCAAATCAAACTCGATTACTGACCAGTGTTTGATTGAAATGCTGCGCTGAAAGCTTCTGCCTCTTGAAGACAACGTTATGAAAGCTAAAATCTGCCCCGACTGGACCATTTAATGTCAAAAAAATGGAATATAATATTATAAACTATAGGTTGCTGTTATGTACAAATAAAAAGTCATGACTCAAACTATATCAGACAGTAGGTATTAACATTTTTTTACCTTTAGTAATAGGTACTGATGACAGAACCACATGATTTATTTCAATGATTAAGAAATACATTAATAAAATGAACAAAACAAGGATGTTTATTTTATGCACTAGTCTGCGCATATTAAATTTACTAAAATTTGTGGGACCTTTGAATCCCAAATGTTCCAGGTGTAAAAAATATAACATAGTACTTTGCAGCCAACTTAGATGTTTGTGGTAAATTATTAAAGATAAGTTGCAGAAAGTAGCTGTGTTTGTGGTAAATAAATCTAATTCCGGCCTTTCAGGAAAATATGGCTTAGAGAACATAAAGATTCATCTCTAAAAGATGTTTTTTACTTGGTAACTGAAATAACCAGCGTCACGTTATATGAGGGCTATTTAATTTAAGCGTTATCCATCTACTCTATCTGCTTCTTTTAATCATTTTGATACTTTTTTGCAGCTTTGTAATTTGCTCTGAGTGAATAACGGTTGAAAAGATGGCATCTGATTTCTGAACTTAACTGGCCGTAAATGAAAACCGTCTTACTATGACTAAACAGCACAGATCAGATAGAAGCGGCCTAATCACTGTTCAATTGATTAATTACATAGACATCAGTTCACTCTGAAATATTTCTGTAGATACGTTTGGAATTAACATTTTATTTTACACGCATTTAGTGAAAATTAAACCGTCTAAACCTACCACACTGCTTGAGTAGGCCAAGGAAATCAGTCCCAAAACCAAAACCTTTCATCAAGATGCTATGCTTTAACAAAAAAAAAAGAAAAAAAAATTACGAGAGCTCTCACTTCCATCTGCCCCAAAATGAATGATGCTAAAAATGAAGAGGAAGTCTCATTTAAAACTGTCGAGTGTAATATAGTGATGCAATTACAAGGAGCGTGGCTAAAGAGGATGCATGGAGGAAACGGCCCCGAGAAGAAGCAGAAGGAGCGAGACGCCAGCAGGGATTTGGAAAATGAAGGACGTCAATCTGTGACAGAGCCGTCACAATTCATCACGCTTAGATACAGTAGTTACATTTTTATTGATGGTGGGTGGAAAAATTGCAGCAAAACACATAGGTCTGTAAAAAATGTTGACAGTGACATCTCGGTGTAGCACTAAGCTGAACTGCAGAGCCTTAAAGGGGCAGTGCTATATAAAATACTTTTTATAGCTTTATGATGTTATAATGGTAATCTAAATATACTTGGAGTGTTGCCTTGATTCTTTCATGCATGTTTGAGGAATCTTTTAATCTCCCGTGGCAAACACTCAACTGTGAAAACGCCGGGGCGGACCTAGCTCCGCCTTCCAGGATGAAGCTCCTCCTCCTCCTGCAGTTTCCAAGCTTCTGAACTTCCGCCTCACAGAGCAGCCTGTGTTCCGGTTTTCCATTTTATTGTCCGGATATGAAGGTTAAGGGGTTACGTCATGTTTGATATACATGCAGCATTTTTCTAACTACTGAAGTTAACACAATTACTTGATTGTGCTATGAAATGGCACTATGTGCCTGGAAAAGATATTAAAACTTTCACATGATCTCATGTTACAGTCATAAAAAAAATCAATTTATTGAGATTTTATGTGACAGAACAGCACTAAGTTGTGTACAATTTTAAAAAGTGATAGGAAAATACATGATTTCAAGGAAAATGCTTTTTGAACATGTTTGTTTTCATCAAAAAGAAGTTAATTAATGTCACTTGATGAACATTTCATCCCATTATTATAAATCTATAACAGTTCCCACTCAGAAAAGAAATACTTTACTCTCCACTCATAGTAACAGTCACCATAAAACAGCAGCAGAAGCTACAAGACATTCAAATCAATTCTGACGTTTCCACTTGTATATTTTCTCACGAGTTTCTGTCTTTTCAGGCTCTGCACGTTCTCCGTGTGGCGCTGACGTGCTATCCAGGTTTATCACAGAGTTCCTCTTCTTCATTGATTGGTGGAGAAACCCCACAGCGGTGCTCAGGCAGGGCTCTCATCTCCTCGTTTCAGCCTTGGGTGAGTTTTTGAGAGGACGCGCGTGATCTCCATGTTGAAACTGGATAAAAGCATCAGGCTTTACTGTTACGGCAAAGACTCCTCTGTCTGGTTTTTGGATTTCTTTAGTGATAAACAACAGAAAGAAGCAGGAAGACCAGATTTAAAATGTCTCCATCAGAGGCATGCACTGATAAAGACACTAGGAGGCGCTATGGCACCTGCTGTTTTGTTCCTATGGACAAAAAAAAGTGCCCTTCTTAAATCTTTGACTATATCACAATAACGATACTGGTAGTATTGTTATTCTGATAACGATACTACCAGTATCTACTATCTCAAAACCATTTACTACATCTGTTTTACACCACTGTATGGCTTGACTGTGTGTCGCATCGATTACAGCCCCACAAACACAAATGCTGCTTTTGAGAAGCATTCCCCTTTATAAGACGCTTCTTGAGGACACCGCTCACATAAAGAAGTGTCATTTCATTCAAGTTTACTTGCGTAGCACATTTCAGCAACAGAGCAGTTCAATCCCTTTCCATCATGAAAACACAAAAATAGAAATCTGTGAAAACATCGTACAGATATCAATTGAGAAGCTAGTAACAAATGTATCAAAATCATCAATACACATAATCAACGTTCCAGTGATTATGGGTGGGTAGCAACTCTGAACAGGTGGGGGGTTTTTTAACCATGATTTAAAGGAACCCAGTATTTCGGTTGTTTTGCAGTTTTCTGGAAGTTTGTTGCAGAATTCTGCTGCGCAGAAGCTCAACGCAATGCAACTTATCTGCGCACAGTGAGTGGGTTTAATCAGATTTTCACAATTATTGAAACTCTCATTGAACAAAGTGGGAAAAAATTTGAGCACCTGACCCCCAAGATATCTGTGCACATCTCTGTGCACATTCAACATCGACTTCAGATTTTCAGTCTCTGCTCCTATTTTGTCGGTGTGATTGGATGGAAGGAGAATCCACGCATTTCCCTGTCCAGGCCACAGCCGAGCGTCGCAAAAAGGTCTTTTGTGTTGTGAGCGTAACTCGAGTGGCAAACAAAGTTTATGTCAGAAATACCTTTCCATGGCGGCTCTGCAGCTTTCTAGAACACGAAGGGAATCAGAGCCTTCCTGCTTTTGGGATAGTCTTCAAACTTAGCGAGGTACCATCTGCGAGGCGAGATAAGAAAAGATCCTTTCAGGGCGAGCGTACGCGAGAGCTCAACTCGGCGTGCGTGTTATTCTTACTTGTGGTGGGCCACAGCCCTGTTGGCGAGGACCACTGTGGTGAAGACGGAGAAGGCTGCACTGTGAGCCGAGTGGCCCGCCAGAGCGAAGCCGGCCCACTCGGTTATCTCTCCCAAGAAGTTGGCTCCGGACACGAACTCAAACATTCCTCCTGTTGAGGCCAGGAAGGAGAAAAGAGGAGAGGAGAGGAAACCATTGATGTGTTTGACGAAGCAAAAAAAACAATGACCTTGGAATAAATATATTTATATATGTAAACAATCTGCAGCTTTAATCGGGTCGCTGTTCTGGAAGACGTAGCCGGGCTGTTGGACATTTACAGCCGCTCTCTCGTGATGTAAAGAGGCCGTTTTCCACCAATCATATGAAATATGTTTAGTTACGTAAATCAGTTGGACACCGCATTTTTTTGAGGATATTTGGAAGTTTTAGATACATTAATTCAACACTTTTTAAGTCATTTTAATGTCTCTATTTTAGATGCATAACTTTAAGACTTTTTAAGGACACCCTGATGAAGCGGTGCAGTGTTTTTGAAAGACGCGAATAGAACAAAGAACGGGTTTGAACCAGCTGGGACGTGGAAGAAAAAAGAAAAATGGCCGACTGAGCGCGAGTTAAGGAAAAACATTTACACAAGGCAGCAATGATTAGACACGGTATAGTTAAATACAGTCCCATTTAAAATGATTCAAACTTCTGGATTGTCCTATGCGTTTTCATAGCCACAAACTTTGATGATTCTGTTCAGGATTTCATGTGACCAACGCAAAGGAGAGTCCACACTTTTCAGATTTTCTTTTCTGGCATTTGCAGGAAAGCGCATATGATTTTCCTTCCACTTCGCAGCTATGGACCACTTTGCATCGGTTTGTTGCATAAATTTACAAATAAACTGGATTAAAGTTTATGGTTTTAATGTGACAAGAAGGAAAACAATTAAAGTAAATAGACCCTCCCTGACAGCTTCCAGTTAAACGTAGCTTTGAGAAAAGTGCGACTCTAATCAGTCAGCCGTCTCCCTGCGTTTTACATGTAGAAAACTGATAAGCAAGTTTTGCATATGAAAATGCACAATTCTGGATAAAATATATTTTTTTAACTGCTATGTTTGTAATCTGCAAATAAAACTGGGCTCACTCAAGTGAACAAAAGAAATAAAGACGTGGTTTGCTCATCAGCTTTGACACGTTGGAGAGATTTTCACGGCCATTTTCGCAAACAAAACACAATGTACCAGCAGTTCTTGTTTCTTAGCAACATTTTGACTATCTCCAAGGAAAAAAAACCTATAATGAGATATTATTCTTTTTTTGATTAGACGTAAACAGCATTACAGGACAGAAAATAAAATACACACACACAAATACAAAATATTTTCCATATAAATAAATCTTGTTTGGAGACCCAAATCTTACACAAGCTTTTGGAAAAAAAGAAAAGAAAACTATCATTTCGGAGAAATATCCACCATCGGCCCCACAATTTGACTTCTGTTTGAAAGTAGAGAAAATCGATACACTTTCTTCTTAGGGCTGAGATATTTGCAGAAAATTATAAGACAAAAACAACAACACAGTTTTCAACATAACAAGGCATATCTGCAAAATAATGTGACTCATATTTAGAGACAAAAAACAGCTGACACCTGCATTTCTTATCATAACTATTAGACACGTGCATTTATTGTGTTTCTTAAAAGAATTTTTCATTTATCATAGCAACTACAAATTCTTATTAATGTCTGAAAACCCTAAAACTGTCTGTGTATTTATTTATACTATTTCCTCTACTGTCTGTCTGGATGTTTACAGCATAAATAAATTATGAAGATGTGGTGACTACATTTACCTCTGGGAATCTTGTAGCCCGTCTCGCCGGGTTTCCTCAGGTTCCTCAGGATGTGGTCAGAGTGGATGTTCACCAGCCAGCCGATCAGCCAAAGCGCAGAACCTGAAGACGGACCCGAAGCTTTATGAGCAGATATGATCAATCGACGACCAACAGTAAGGTTGTACGGTTTTCCTTCGTTGCTTTTCACGTGTTATCCAGCACTGAGGGTTGCGAGGTTGGGCACAGAACATCCTCGATCTTTAAAGGTCACTGTGATCAGTTTTGTTGATGACGCGAATGTTTCCTAGCCTCCCTTATCCCACCACTCCCTCAGGGGGACGCATCTGTGTTTAGATAGTTTCAGCCTTGCAGAATGTAAACAGTAGGAGATAGGGCTAATGAGATACGTTAATGATGACGGGAATGCAGGGCACATTCTTACAGAGTTATAATTTTAAAAACCCATTTACTTTCCGCTTGGCACACTACTTTGTGTCGGGTCTATTTATAAAACACATTCAAGTTGTAAGGGGACAAAATACGAAGACATGTGCGAGTCACTAGCTGCGTTTCCATTACTAATGTGTGCAAATCTTTGTCGATATTTTTTGCTAATGTCAAAAAAACACAATTTCACGGTGTTTCTATTGAATTAAATTAAAATGAAGTGTGAATAAGTTAGGTTTTTTTAACGCTTGGTGCTAGCCCTCGCCATCAGAGGAGATGTCGGCGTCAGCTACACGTGCAGCCATTTGGGGAAATGTTCAATTGCAAAAATGGGAGCGTAAGGTCTACATTGTCAAAATAAATAAATAAATAAATAAATAAATAAAGACAAAAAAAAAAAAAAATCCTCCAATTACTTCCTGTCCTCCTATTCTTGGTTTCCACCAACAGTAACATCCGGTTGACGATCACGTGACTTGGGAAAAAAGAAAGTGTTTCCACTGCAGTTCTACAACATACATCCATTTCAGTAGGACTGAAAGACCACCTTATCGCAGCAACAACTTTAAAAAAAACAAATTTTTTATCAAGTTTGTTCGAAATTGGCGTATTTTTATGAGTTTATTTTCGCAATTTCAAGTGGCGCAATTCTACCGTTAGTGGCCACTATGAAAGATCCGCTGATCAGACGGGGAACCCTCACCTGCGATGAAGCGTGGATGTGTAACCCAGTCTGCAGGATACTCTGCATAGTGACTCAGGTACCGAACCTGCATGTAGCCATTGTATATGCAGAAGACAAAGGCCAGGGCGAATGAGGCGAATGGTGTTGCTTTGCCCCCTCGAATTAAAAATGGGTAAATAAGAGTTCTGCAAAAAAACAAAAAAAAAAAAACAAATAAATAACAACAACAATAATAATAATAACACGTGTCAGATATTTTACAGACTTGCACATTTATATAACACACACAGTTGCATACATGTAGGTAATAATACAAGTACAAGGACACATCTAATGTAAAGATTAAGTTTATGTAAAGGCTGCTGGTTACTTACCTTTGAATGTAGTGGCAGAGGAACATGGCAATGAGGAGCTGATTGGGTAACAGTGACGTTTTAGAGGCAGATGTCCAAAACACCAAACACAGGGGCAACAACAAGGAGGGCAGCTCCTGGACGAACCAGGCAAACTTCACATTGACAGGAAACCCGTATTTGCTCGAAGCATACCTTCCGTATGGGACGTTTTGGAAAAGCAAACTAACGAATGTGCAGGCTGCCATGAGGTCCATGAAGTCAGCCATGCGGTCCAAAACGTACAGCTCCTGCTCCTCCGAGGAGAACAGCCAGGACAGGAAGGCGTCCATTGCAAGGGGAAGGTGAACGATACCGGGTCAAAAGGTGTGACACCGCTCCCGTTTCATGAACTGGTTTACTTGATGTCGCTCAGAAAGCGCAACGCCGACTGAGCGCACGCGAGGGGGCGCCTCGAACCAATCACATTTCGAGCCACATGACGTCAGATGTTGTTAGCCAATCACAAAACTCAGCTTTGCATCGACGTTACTCAACTAGAAAAGATGGCCCATATCATGCCATGAATATTCAATCGTTATTTGTTTAAATGCTACCTGAGCCTATAAACTTTTTATGTTTCCATTATGAAATTAGCTTAATGCGATTTTATTGTTGCAGTGTACTTCTACAGCACTTTTAATACGAAAGCTCCAAGTTGTCCCTTGTGGACGAGCATGGATAATTAGCCAATCAGACAAAAATGTTTCTTAAAAACCCACCTATCAGAGCCACCGACTAGCCAGGGACTTAGTTTCACAGGAGACGCAATACGTCAACGTGGTCACCATATTGTGAGGGGCAAGCTCGCTTCCAACAACCACAAACCACTACTACTACTACTACTACTAATAATAATAATATATAATAATAATAATAATAATAATAATAATAATAATAATAATAATAATAATATTACATTGAATTTATTTAGCTTAGTTGTAGGTGTTATTATTATTATTATTATTATTATTATTATTATTATTATTATTATTATTATTATTATTATTATTATTATTATTATTATTAAAAACCCTCGGGACACAGCGGACTTACTTATAAATATAGACACATTTCTTTAGGCATACAAACGGCCTCTCCGCCCCGGAGGTGTGTCCTTTTACTTCTGGCAAATATTATGGCTACCTCGAATGGGTCCTGATTCACGTGCGTCACACAGCCAACACGTTCCGGTGATACCCAGCAGAGCAACACATCTCTCCCCAAAGGCTGCTGGTTGAAGATTTTGCGTTCCCGAGTTTGAAGTCTCTTGTCCGCGCGCCCTGACTTCCTCCACGTCGTTGCGTAGACTCTTGTCCAGAGTTGTCTGCTGCTCCAGCATGGGGAAAAGAAGCCGCCAGAGGCAGAAAAACCAGAGTGTCAGCAGAGACGACAGAGACAACGCTGTAAGAGAGAGTCGCACTCCCGCTGTGGCAAAACCCCGCTAATGTGTTTGGTTCTGTCAGCCACGATTTGACGGCGTTTAAAGTAAAGCTGCGCCGCTTCTGTGAACGTCAGAGGTATTTGTGGTTAGTCTGGTTAGCTAAACTTGCTGCAGGATCTGAGCAGCAAAAGAGGAAAGTTTGCTTTGTAGCTGCCATGTGTGTGGACAGTTTGCCACTTTAAACATGGTTTCCTTCTTTAATTTAAGATCTACAGCTACAATGTCTCTTTTTGAACACATTTCAGACAATAATTTAGTCTTTAAAGACTTGCCAAGCAGTTTAAAGATTTAAAGGAGGCCGGAAAGACAAATCTGATGCGTAGAACTTCACTAATCAGGTTTAATGCACATTTTTAAGCAGTGGCTCTGAAAAGCCCTGCCTGGTTTCATGCACTGTTCAGGGCTTTCCCCACAGCTCATAAAACAGGCTTGCGTGTTTTCCAGGGCTGGGGAGCAGGCTACGCCGACATCATCAAGGAGAACAAGCTGTTTGAGGACTACTACAAGGAACAAGGCCTGATCCCAGAGGGAGAGTTTGACCAGTTCATGGAGGCCATGAGGGAGCCGCTGCCCGCAACCATCCGCATCACCGGGTACAAGAGGTGAGCAGCATGAGGCCGAGGTCAGCTTAAGGTCAATTTCTTGCAACTTCCTGATTTAAAAAAAAAAAAATTCTTCTTCTTTTCTTTCCCATGTTGCAGTCATGCTAAGGAGATCCTCCACTGTCTGAAGGAAAAGTACTTCAAAGACATTCAGGAGCTGGAAATCGACAGCCAGAGGATTGAAGCCCCACAGCCTCTCAGCTGGTAAGTCTTTAGCCAAGCAGATTTAACTTGTAAAATCCGGAATAAACACAGGTTCTACAGGTTGAATCTGCACGAAATAATTACACGTAAAATTTGTGTCCGCCTGTGAAATCTATATTTATTACAGATTGAACCTTTATTTCTGAACCGCTCAGTCTGTTTTTATTACAGAATTTACAGATTCAACGTGTAAAATCTGCAGTGAATAAAGTTTTCACAGATTAAACCTGTGTGATAAATCTTAAGCTCTTCTCTCCAGGTATCCCGATGAGCAGGCCTGGCACACCAACATGAGCAGGAAGCTCATCAGGAAGTCTCCCCTGCTGGAGAAGTTTCATCAGTTCCTGGTCAGCGAGACAGAATCTGTAAGTTTTTTTGGGGGGGAGGGGGGATGTTTTGAGACTTCTTCTTCTTCTTCTTCTTCTTCTTCTTCTTCCCCGTTGATTAAAACATTTCATCAAAGTCTGCATCACTTGAACGCGCTTCAGTACTTTGCTTGACGTTCCTTTGCAGGGTAACATCAGCAGACAGGAAGCTGTCAGCATGATCCCTCCTCTGCTGCTGAAAATCGAGTCCCACCACAAGGTAGACAAACATCCGTTTCTAATTTTGAATAGAGAAAAAGTTTGGTTTTTTTTCTCTCGTTTTCATCCACGCTGAAGTTACTCGCAGCCGCATTTCTAAACGCCGACTCTCTTCTCCGGTGCAGATCCTGGACATGTGCGCCGCTCCCGGTTCGAAGACGGCCCAGCTGATCGAGATGCTTCACTCCGACATGGACGTGCCGTTTCCAGGTGAATGCAGTTGTAAATAAATAAGTGCATAAAAAATCAGTTCCCGCTATGTGTTGTAACCAGCGTTTAAACCCTCGTCTCGGCCGCTCAGAGGGCTTCGTGATTGCCAACGACGTGGACAACAAGCGCTGCTACCTGCTGGTGCACCAGGCCAAGCGCCTCAACAGTCCGTGCATCATGGTGGTGAACCACGACGCCTCTTGCATCCCCACGCTGCAGATCGACTCCGACGGCGGGAAGGACGTCCTGTTCTACGACCGAGTCCTGTGTGACGTTCCCTGCAGGTCAGAGGGCGCATCCGGCTGGAGCTTTAGGCGTTTTACGACATGCTGTAAACTGTGGACGAGAGTGGGGGGTTTTGTACAAACGCGGGAGACGCGACAAGATAAGAAAAGACAAAATAGGTTTGCACACATTCAACACCCACATTTGCATCAGTGCTTTGTGTCCAGTCTTTACTTGAGCGACCTGCCGTCGCATGGACTTGTGTGACATGGTTCGAGGCTTTTCAAAATAAAAGATCCTCCAGACTCAAAACAATTAATAAAAAGGAAATATTTAATTGTTTCTCGTGCGGCCCGGTACCGATTGGTCCAAGGACCGGCACCGGGCCGCAGCCCGGGGATTGTGGGGCCCCTGCCTTAAAGGATCTTTCGAGGGAAAAATAAGAGTGCTCAACTCTTTTTCTATTTTTGCGTCTGTGTGTTGCCACACTTTCATTTCACTTAATGCCACAAGAATGGTCCGACATTTGGTAAAAAGTAAAAACAAAATCAATTGCGCTTCAGTTGACCTTATAATTGTGATTTACAGAAAAGTGTCATATTTTACGCTGAAAGGTTTTTGTTCATTTTTTACGGTCGTATCGCGATGGAAACGCTGTTTTCGCGTCATACGAGTCACGCGATCAACATCCAGATGTTGCTAGAAGACAGGAAGTGGTAGAAGCGTCCCGACGCCGGATGTTTTTTTTTTTTATGGGCTTCTCGCACAAACAAACTTGCGCGTGTGTTATTTTTTTAATAGCGATGAAACGGCACCATCGCAAAAATGTATTTTTTCTAACTTTGGCTGAATATCGGCAGCGTTCTGCGCACGTTTGTAATGCAAGTGCAGCTAATACGGGTTTCGCTGAGTGTCGAGCTCAGAAAAGTGTTTCAAAAATGACTTATCTGTTCCAAATACCACATTAATGCAGCGTCACATTTTTGGTCAATTTATTGATCTTCAGGATCAATAAATATGTGATATTTGTGCTAATGGAGACGAGGCTCTTTCTCCATTTAGGTATTTCCAAAGTGACTTTTTAAAAAATTTTTCTTCTTATTGATATATATATATATTTTAAGATATCTAAAATCCTTTAGCCAAAACCAAACTGCAGTAGTTTGCAGAGCTGTCGGAGTTTGGTCGGCTCCAGAGCGGAGCCAAGAGAGACGGTGCCAAACTCAACAGGGGCAGGAACCAAACCACACGGGAACTCATCCGTCTGCTGAAACCCGAACCGCCTGGAGGTTTCGGTTCCACAGGTAGACGTGCTGACCGGTTCTGCCCTGTGTTCCGCAGCGGAGACGGAACCATGAGGAAGAACATAGACGTGTGGAAGAAATGGACGACCAGCAACAGCCTGCACCTCCACGGGTGAGTCGGGCGTTTCCTCAAGGAAGACAAAGCTGACGTAGGAGAGGAAAGACCCGTTGGTGTGGCATCGATTTCCAAAGTCGGCAGCAGTGCGTTAACCCCGCGTGCGTGTTTTGTAGGTTGCAGCTGCGCATCGCGGTGCGTGGCGTTGAGCAGCTGGCCGTAGGGGGGAGGATGGTGTACTCCACCTGTTCGCTCAACCCGATAGAGGACGAAGCCGTCATAGCGGCACTGCTGGAGAAAAGTGAAGGTAACGGACACTTTTCACATGTTTAGAGAAGTTTTTATAGTTTATTAATTCCTAAAAAAAAAAGGCAAAAAAGAATCAAACCTGAAACTTCTTGGCCCGTCCACATGGTGGCAGGAGCACTGGAGCTGGCTGACGCGTCCGCCGACCTGCCAGGACTCAAGTGGATGCCCGGGGTTACTTCCTGGAAGGTACTGCAACGTTTATCTTTATTATTATTTTATTTTTATTTAAGAATTTAACATTCGGGTGTGCTGTGGTGGAGCAGGCGATGAGCACAACCCACATCAACGCGGCCGTCGCAGGTTCGATTCCCAGGCTGCGCGTCTTCCCTCTTTCTCTTCACATACTTTCCTGTCAGAGCACTTTCAAATTAAGACCAATTGAGCCAAAACCAAAAATAACAATTCAGCATTCAACGTTAAGGAATGAACTCTGTCTTGTTTTTGTTCTGCAGCTGATGACCAAGGAGGGCCAGTGGTTCTCCGATTGGTCCGAGGTTCCGAGCAGCCGCCACACTCAGATCCGTCCAACGATGTTCCCACCCAAAGACCCGGAGAAGCTGGCCGGCTTGCACCTGGAGCGATGGTACCAGTTCACACGTTGGCGCACGATTCACTGGAACAAAACCAGAAGGAATCTGGTCCGTGTTTTGGTCCAGCCTGTTTGCAAAGCGTTAGCTTTCCGCTACATGCTACATGCAGTCTGATAAAACTTTAGATTCTTTAATTAGAGTTTAAGTTTTCTCTGGCTGCAAGTTCCTTAA
The DNA here is from genome assembly GCA_911649635.1 of Poeciliopsis gracilis. NCBI lineage: Eukaryota > Metazoa > Chordata > Actinopteri > Cyprinodontiformes > Poeciliidae > Poeciliopsis > Poeciliopsis gracilis. The sequence goes on along the minus strand of CAJVRI010000435.1, from coordinate 2,453,249 downwards.
GAACTATTTATTACAGGCTTTTTGGGTGACGGCACACGGGAGCTGCTTTTAACAATATTTTCAAATTTATTGACGCTCTCACTGAACAAACGGTGGATAGAATCTAAAAAACAAGGTCAGGTTTCTGTTTCGTTTGTAACCATTAATTGGATTTTGCCATGGCAACGATAAATCAGAAAACGATTAAAGAAGAACCTCCATCCAAACCGTCTGTTGTGCATGCTGCATTCAGGTACAGCTGGGATACAGGGCTGTCTCAGCAAAATTAGAAAGTTTGTTCTCAGATATGGAGACGCCGTTGCTCTAAGAACTGACTGTTTTCAAGCAGATCGATTGTTGTGTAACCTCTCGTTGTAGAATATCAAAAAATCTAATTATTTTCAGATTGGAAAACTTATTGAGCCTTGCTTCTTTTGTTTTCTTTTTTTTTTTACGACATTAATTCTGGAGCAAATGTATTGCTTTACAAATCCAGCTTGAAGACTGATCAGTTTTAGACCACTAGAGGGAGCTGTTGCCTCACTTTTTCAAAGCCTCTTTTGCCCCACCGATTTAACGACGTCGTGGCTTTCTGCCAGCAGGTGGCGCTCTAACAGTGACAGCTGAGATTGATGTTTCCGTGTTTTATTGTCAGCATGAGGATTCTGCCTCATCACCAGAACACCGGGGGCTTCTTTGTGGCCGTGCTGGTGAAGAAAGCCCCCATGCCGTGGAACAAAAGACAGCCCAAGGTGCTTCCGACAAACATCCGCCGATCCTAAACGAAACCCCGCAAATAAACACACGACAACTTCATAACACGCCCGCTAACCTCAGCCAGGTTTCCTTTCTGTTCTTTTTCTTCTTCTTCTTCTTCTTGTTCTCCTTCTTACCTCGCCTGCAGCTGAGGAAGAGCGCTCCGACCCAAACCGGAGGCTTGCCGGCAGCAGACGTCCCCCGTCTTCTCCCCGAAGGCTCGGCGGAGGAGACGGAGGACGGCGGCCCAGGAGGGACAGGAGACGGGGAGACGGAAACCGCAGGAGCTCCGCTGGCTCAGGAGGCTGCTGGTCCACGAGATGCTGCGTGTGGGTGAGTTCTGTTCGGCCAATAGCCAAGAGACACGCGTCCGCTCCCACCAAAACACAAACCCAAATTTAATTTATTAATTCGGTAGTTGTTTTTCATTCAGCAATTCCAAACTTTTTTTTTTTTTGGTCATTATATAGAATATACATTTTTAGAACTATTCTAAATATAGCTACAATCTTTTGAAAACCATTGATCCACATTATCTGTGCAAAGATTGATACAACTGATGTAAAATGAATGTAAAAACTAAAAATAAACCTTGGCATTTTGCCCTCGCCATAGGTTCGCAACATCTGCAAAACTGGGGATTTTCTTTTGTTTTTACTTATTACTTATTCCCCTGCCTAAAATGGCCTACCTTTGATTTTTTTTTCTCCATTTCCCACATTTATGTAAACCCAGTTCTAAGAAAACAATAAGAAATTGTTAAATCGAAGTGTAATTGGAATTAAACGTAGGCACGTTTTTCTAAGAACTAAAAAATATAAACCAAACCTCCTTACAATGTTTTTTTTTTTTATTTGTTTTTGGCATTACTAGCACTCCCTATAATGTCTTTTTGATACATTTTTGTGGCACAACCAGAGCTCCCTACAATGTTTTTGACACATTTTTTTGCTGTAGCAGAACGTCTTTTTGATGAAGACTTCTGGTCACTGATGTCTGTCCCGCAGCTTCTCCAGCTGTTGGCTGTAGATTGATTAACAAGCTTCATTAATTTGATATCTGAGTAAATATTAGAATGATCGTCTTTGTGCCTCTCAGACCTCCACCGTCTAAAAAGATGAGGGTGTTTGGCTATAAAGAAGACCCGTTTGTGTTCCTGACTGAAGATGACCCAGTCTTCACCACCATACAGTGAGCAGCTCTTTGGATTCTGGGTAGAAATGCTTTCAGCATGGCGGTAAAACACGCTGACCCGCCTCTGGTCTCCCTCAGATTGTTCTACGATCTGTCTCCCGACTTCCCCAAGCTCAACGTCCTCACCAGGACGCACGAGGGCAAGAAGAGACACCTGTACATGGTGTCCAAAGAGCTACGCAACGTTCTGCTCAACAACGGCGAGCGCATGAAGGTGCGTTTTCTCTCTCTCTCTCTCTCTCTGCTCCCTCCTCCAGGCAGCTGTGTCTTTAGCTTTTTTTTTTTTGTCTGCATAAGTTGAGTTATGTTGCGATGAGGGGGGCATTAAACCCTGATGCATAAGCGGCTCATTCTGGGAGAAAAATATATCTGGTATTGATCCGAGCTGAAGTGCATTAAGATGTTTTATCGCAGCGATGCGTCACTTTGGCCTTTTGCTCAGTGTGTGTGTGTGTGTGTGTGTGTGTGTGTGTCGCTCCGGGTGTGTGTGTTGTTGTGACTAAAGCAGCTCAAACAGATGGGACCCTCTTCCATCCCAATTCCCTCTGGCTCTCTACCCTGCAACACCTGCTCAGGTCGGTGTGTGTTTTGCAGACGAGGACAGATTCGGAGAGGGAGAGGGAGAGAGAGAGAGAGAGGGAGAGACAGAGAGAGAGAGAGAGCGAGAGGGAGAGAGAACTCCTCACTATTCATATCATGACGCTGCTTTTTTTTTTTTTTTTTCCATGAGTATCCTAAATACTGCTTAATTGCTCTGAGGTTGGTTTGTGTGTGGCAGAAAACAGATTGTATTGTTTTTCTTTTTCCAATTAATCTTTTGTCTTTTTGGTCATCACTCATTTTGCTTTTCTTTCTGTTCGTTTTTCCGATCCGTTCATGTCCGTCTTCCCGTTTTTTTCCGCCATTGAAGTTTAAATCCTGCTGTTAGTTTGCAGGATCAGAGGACGCCCAGCGCTGCCACAACAACAACACACACCCGTTTATTTGTGGCTCTGATGTCTTGTAGAATAAACGACTCGTCTTGTTGCGTAATCCTTCCGTCCAACACGTCCGTGGTGGTTTCATGTCGGCCTCAGGCGTCTTTTGCTTTGCTTTTCTTCTCAGGTCATTAACACCGGGGTGAAGGTGTGGTCTCGCAACAGCGATGGAGAGGAGTTTGGCTGTCCCTTCAGGCTGGCTCAGGAGGTAAACACACACACACACACACACACACAGAGTGTTTTTTATAGAGGCCAGTCTTTGGAAAGTTACAATTACCCTCGTCAAATTTCCACAGTGACCCACCAATGTTTTCATAGAACGTTCAACTTTTTCCGGAGTGGAAATGATGCGTTGATTTGAGTCTAAAGCTTTCCAGAAAACTGAACCCACATTCATGTCTGTTCTGTCTGAACACGGTTCACTGGGCTGGTAAAGGTGCTTGAAATGTCAATAAACGCTTGAACTTGATTTGGGTCTTTTTGAGGTTTGGAAAGTTCTTGATTTCTTTATCAAATCCTGGAAACTGTACAGTTTTGTAGTAAAGCACAACATTCGTTTTGCTCTGGCGCTACGTGAACTATGGGTAACGGTGATGGCTGATGTCACACAGCAGTGAATTGGAACAGCAATGTCTTAATGACGAAGCAAAAACTGCAGTTCTGGTTGTTTCGAATAATGAACTTGCAGTTTTTCCACATTTGAAGAATAACAACGTATTACAGTCGTGTTTTCTATTGACGGCCAGATCGCTTCCTCTGAATTTTGAGCTGAATTCTCAGGCTTCTCTTCTGGTTTATTGCTAAAGACCGATTAGGTCATATATTCAGATATTTCAGCTTTCATTTAGATTTGGAAAATGACCTTGAATGCCGTCTTAGAATCAAACAACTTTACCAAAATGTTCAGATCGTCTCGTTCTTGTCGCTCTTCTTTAGAGTCTGTGCTAAATTTGAACAGTTGAATGAATTTCTTCACAACCTAGATTATTATTTTTAAGTTTGTGTGTGTGTGTGTGAGTGTGAGTGTGTGAGTGAGAGAGAGACTTTTTCAAACCATAACATTTTGTTCCAAGTATGAAAAAGTGCTTGAAGTTTTTGCTTTGGCGAACGGCGGCAGAGCCCTGACTTCACTCTCCGCCTCTTATCTTTGACCTTCTCAGGGTATCTACACCCTGCAGCCGTACATTCGCTCCAGGATAATCAGAGTGAGCGTGGAGGACATCAAAGTGCTGCTGACGCAGGAGAACCCCTTCCTCAGCAAGCTGGAGGACGCCGCGCACGCTCAGGCCAAGCAGACGGGTACGCCCTGCCAAGCTCGCGCCGTACCGAGCTGCTTTTAAAACACAACGCGTTCGTCTTCCGTCCTCCGCGCACACACACACGCACACACACGCACACGCACACGCACACACACACACACACAAAATAAAAAATGAAGTAAAAGGAAGCGCTGACGCGGCATAAGTTATTCATCCGCTCCTCTGGTTGTAATTACAAGTAGCGAGCCTGGTTCGAACTCCTCATACTGCAGGTATAGAAATAGACTCTGAAATGATCCTCCGTCGCCGTGTGGGCATTAATCATCGTCAAGGTAACCGTCTCTCTCCGCAGGAATGGGCAGCATCGTGCTGAAGTACATTCCCGAACCCGAAGTAAGTCTTCGTCTTGCGAAACTCTCTCGAAGCGAAGTCGTGGTTTTTGCGGCGCTCATGCTCCCTTTTCTGTCGGACAGCGACCCGTCCGAGCCGCAGTGTCCCATCCAGCTGTGCGGCTGGAGGGGGAAGACGTCCATCCGAGCCTTCGTGCCCCGCAACGAGCGCTTCCACTACCTGCGCCTGCTGGGCGTGGAGGTGTTCAGAGACAAGCAGGGCGTGGGGCAGAAGAGCCGGGACGGAGCCAAGGCGGCGCCGGCGGCGGAAAGAGAGGGAGAGTTGGAGAACGGTGACGAAAACGGATCACTGGAACCGAAGGCCCAGGAGGGGAACAAGGAGCAGCAGCAGCTAAAAGACGCGCAGGACGCCGTGTTGGACTGAGGACGATCGGAGCTCAACGTGTCCAACTGAGCGCAACCACAAGACCAGCTTCCTCTCAGCTATGAACTCCTTTGAGAGGTTTTATTTCAGCTCCTCTTCAGGAGTTATATTTTTAGTTCAATGACTTGTTTTATTATTATTATTGTTTGTTATTTTACAGAACATAATTCACTGATAAAGTGGCTGTTTTTGTTTTTTTCCTCCTCTTATTCTACTTTGGAAAACCATCAACTAATGTAATCAAAGTTGATTAAAAATGCTGATATGGTTTTATTCATTTACTTTACTGACGGATAGATGAACAATAGTCGTCACAAGACACATGAAGATGTCTCCGGTTCTACACAGTGTGGACACACCTGACGTGTCCACATGTCCTGACTCCTCCTGTTGAATCGTCTCAGGGTTCTTCAGTTTCCTCAGTGCAGATAAAAGGAGAACAAATAAGAACTTTCAGCATCTTCACATCTTTGCCGCATCTTGTCGGCGGTTTCCACGGCATCGGATGCGCTGGATGTGCCGTCAGTGTCCTGCTCTTGTTTATGAGCCCGTCCCACTGCCTTGACAACAGCTGTCATGACAACCGGCTCCCTCAACCTCTCTGTGGCGACGGGAGAGAACACGGGAGGACAGACAGACCACAGAGCATCCTGTACTCTTTCACGCTGCTCTCTCATTTTCTCTCTCTCTTTTTCTCTTTTTTTTGTTGTTTTCCTCATTTGTCTGGTTTGTGTGCGGTCGGCCTGGTGTTCGCTTTGTCCGTCTGACGTGTGAAAGTGCGGCTCTGGTGATGCAGGAGAGCAGCCGTCATGTGGAGAACCTGAGAACAGCTTTACCCAGTGATGAACCACAGAGTTGAGGTAACTGTGACCTGATGGTCAAATCTTAGAAAGAAACGCAGAGCAAACTGCATATTTTGTGGTTCCATCGACCTTGCAGGCTAAATCTGAAAGACGTGAGCGAATACTTTGTGGAACCTCACTGCAGTCAAAGCTGTGAGTCTGACCGCTATTCAAAGCCAGCAACTTTTATAACAGCGCCCCCATGAGGATGGATGAATAAACTGATTCTTGGTTTGGTGAAGTTGGCTGATTGCCTCCAGTTACTTTGTTTTTTTTTCTTTGTGTCGTGAGGAAAATCCCCGATATTCTTTCCGAGGAAAAAAACAATCCATCTCGCCACCAATACATGTTAAAACATCTGCCCCAGACTGAGGCCTTCAGGAATCCCCCCCCCTCAACCTTCACTAGCGTCTCTGTCCCCCACAGCGTCATGCCTGTTAGCGTGATGAACACCGATGGTTTCCCACCAGCACACAGATCCTATTCCGCTCTTCTATCAAACATCGGCGTTTGTGGTTCCGACACACACGACAGCTGTGTTTCCGCTGACCGTGCGATTCTGCAGCTTGACATTTTCGGGAAGTAACTCGCTCAACAGGAACGTGCCAATTTCGAAAAACTCTGTTTGGTGAACAGTTTTGAATCAGGTGGGAGTCGTTTGTTTGTTTGTTTGTTTGTTTCTTGGCTGCATCAAATTGGTTTATTTTGTCCTTCAGCACACGATCAACAGCGAGACGTTTCCACTGGCGCAAACCACAAAGAAGACGATGACAGGAAGTAGCTGGAGAGTCACAGGGCGGCTTTTTTTTTTTAGGACTTATCGCTCAGACAAACTTATTCCTGTTTGATTTTAACTGCGTTTCTTATTGAACAGAAACACTGCAGTTGCAAAATTTAGTTTTTTTTTTAGCATAAATGTAGTTTATTAAAATGAATGAAAGTCAGTCCTCAGTTGGGCTGGACAAGTATTTGTGTGTGGATGTCTGCGTTATTAGAGCTCGGCCAATCTTTGTGTGGTCCTACTGTGTGTGTGTGTGTGTGTGTGTGTGTGTGTGTGTGTGTGTGTGTGAGATGACCTCTGCTTTTTCATCTCGCCCTTAAAAGACATTAAACTTCATCTGTCCAGAACTTTAAAGTTTTTTTTCTTACTTTTCTTCCTTTGCCGTTGACTGAATTTTTATATAAATTTGTGGTTTTGACATTTTCCACGATCAGAAGATTCCTAAATCCGGTCATCAGACGCTGTGCTGGTACTTTCTCTCGGATAAACGATAAAAACATGTGTACGTGTGATTGGATTGAAACGTTAACGTTGCTTTGAGACCATTTTCCTGCAGCCGGCTTAATAACGCAAGAACAAGATCGATTCATTTCTAATGGAACAGGACGACATTTGAAATATTCCAAACAAATGAACAAAACTACAGGAGCCACTGACAAAATTCAGCAGGAAGTCTCTGTCAGCAAAATTAGATTTCAAAAGAAGAGCTGGCGTGAGAGCGAAGACTTTGGTCGTCCAGTTTTTGGTGGAAAGGGAGACGAGAGAAAAACGATAAATCACCCAAATGGAAATGATTGAACTCGTTTTAATGGATGCGATTAACTGATTTATTGCGACGGGCCTGCGGACGCCTCGATGACAAAGTAAGAGCTGCGATTTGTCAAAAGCGTCGCTCAACGTCTCCTTTTGCTCCCTCGCACTCTCAGGTCAACTGGCTGCGGTTTACGGCACGTCGTTAACTCGACGCGTTGCACACGTTTTCAGTCGGGCAGGACAAGCATTTGTGTGTCCAGAAGACAACCGGGTTTCTCATTCTGAACCTTTAGCCGAGTTCTCTTCCGGTTTGTTGTCGGACACCGATTAGGTCACACAGTGAGACGTGTTGGCGCTCACAAAATCGACTCCCTTGACCCAAATGCTCACACAGCTACTCGTTGTTGTCTTCGTGCGCCTGATCTTAAAGACGAATGAAGGAAATCTCTATTTCAAATATACAAGAGGTAGACATGAAATGGCAAACAAACATAATATAAAACCATCCTGTCAAGTTGATGGAAAGAGCCAAATATTAATTCTCCATCATTCAGGTCAATATACATAAAGTATGAATGTTTAATGTCTAACCGCGTCTAAGGTGTCAATTAACTGCAGGGAAAACCTTCTTTGTTTATTTATGAGGGAGTCGATCTAATTCCTGTCAGAAGCAGATCAAAGTAGTTTTTGAGCTAAGTGCACATGAAAAAAATAAATAAATAAAAGAGAGAAAAAAAGTGGTTTCAAAGCATCTGACAGTTATCCACTTCAAGGACCGGTTTCCACGGCTACGTCGGAGCTTCACATCCACAGGCGGAGGCGCGCTCACCTTCCCGAGACGACGTGCTGTGACCTTGAAGGACGGCGACACGAGCAGCAGGAAGTTCAGACTGAGCGTCTTTTTGTCCACCCAGCGCCGGCGGAAGACGACGACACATCTTAAACATGACCTCACATCGAAAAGTGGAAGGAAATATGTGATTTTACTCAACATCTCCATGGCGACAGGACTTAAAGTACCACATTGTAGCTCTTCTATCTTTTGTTTTTCTTTACCTTCCTTTTTCCTCCCTCTATCATCATCATCATCATCATCCCCCCCCCCTCCTCCCTCCTCTGGTTTGATGCTCTTGCATAGTTTATGCCCTGTAGCTCTCGGCCTTGTGGAGACGCATATATATCTGGGATTATATAATCAAGCGCTTACGCAACGCTAAAAGAGACTGCAGGAGGCAAATTGACACACACACTTGGAGAGATACAGAGTGCGGTGCTGGTGGTGTTGTTGTGTGTATGTTGGGAAAGAGAGAGAGTGTGTGTGTGTGTGTGTGTGTGTGTGTGTGTGTGTGTGTGTGTGTGTGTGTGTGTGTGTGTTTGTGTATTTATCTGGTGTTTCATGTTTGGATTAAACCAAATCCCACTCGGTTCTCTCTACACACAACTGTTGGCCCTTTTAAAATCCTCTGGTAAATCTCTGGTTATGGGCTTTGCCTCTGTTGTGTGAAGCCAGAGTGTGTGTGTGTGTGTGTGTGTGTGTGTGTGTGTGTGTGTGTGTGTGTGTGTGTGTGTGTGTGTGTGTGTGTGTGTGCGCGCGCGCATGTCCAGTTTTTACACGTCAGGCTTTTAGCTTCTTTTCTACGACGCCACTCGTCTGCCAGTCTGATGCCAATTGTTGTTCTGTTCAGTCCAGACAAACAGTTAACGTGCGTTTTCTTCTCCGGGCGTCAGAGATTTCTGCCTCACAAATAGTCTGTCAATCACTTACTGTAATTCAGAACATGAACTTTAACGTGGGCCAAAATCTTTCAGTGGCAAGTTGGTCACAAAACTTAAGATTTGTTTCGATTTTTTGAAAATCTAACATTTCATGGGTGTTTTTTTGTTTGTCGTTACAATTCAGCATTATGTTGTATTTAATAGTTCAATATATTTCAAAAATATTGCATAGGGTTGTCTGATCGCTGCTGAAAATCAATCTATGAATTTTTTGCAAACGTGACTTAAAAAACAATGTTTTGCATGTTCGCCTTAGTAAGAGGAAAGCAAACAGTTTTCTTTCTTTCCCTAAATTTTCCAGATCGCTTTTCTATTTTGTCAGGTTGTAAAACTTTTTCCAGACTTTTCTCCACGATAACAACGAGGCTTTGAGGATTTGGCCAAATTGAATTGAAGGCCTGCAGAGACCAGGAACGTTTATCTGTTTTTACCGTGAAATTAAACTGAAACAGAGAAATCGTCATTGACTGTTTCTGAAATTGTCAGCGGAAAACTTCGCCAAAGATTTCTAAAATTAAAATGAGAAAAAAAAAAGTCTTAAATGGCGTCAGTCATCTGTGCTGGGAAAAAACAACAACAAACAAACACAGGCAATTTTGAATTAGATTTTTTTAGCGCGCATATATTTATATGTGTGTTGGGCCGACGAAACTGAGTGAAGTTAAGATTGCTGTCATGAATTTCATGAATGATTCATGAATTTACATACAGGAATTTAAGACTTTTTAAGGGCGCATGGACACGACTCGCAAACACAACCGCCTCTGCTTGGAAAGCGTCAAGTTGTGTAAACGCATGAACGCTTTTAGTTAATCAGTCCAGCTTGCAAACAGCACAAGCATAGCTGTACTCTGCTGCTCCTTGTCCTCTTACAGGACTGATTTCCTGTAAGAGTTGAAGGTAATCCTTGTTAGCAGCAGAGAGAGAGAGAAAAGGTGGGACAGTGTGTCAAGAGTGACGTTTTGGGGTTAGTTTTTCCCTGCCGGTGCTTCAGACTGTGGTGTCTTTATCTCCTCCCCATCGATGTGCATCTGTCTCCGTCTCCTGGAGCCGGAGTCCCATCTCTGCAGACGCGCCACACCGAAGCGAAGCAATATCCGGCGAAATTCAGCCTGGCTCAGGCTGCCCTGTGTGACCTGTGTGTCGACGTGGCGCTCTCCTGGGATTCGGTACGTTCACCTTGGCAACAGCATCTGTATCCAGAGCGAACCTGGAGGCGAGAGCCCGACGAGCGACTTTAGGAGAGGCCAGAGTAAAACCTTCATTTGTCCACCAGCGGGGCATTAGCGTCGCTAACAGCCGCCCCGTTAACACCGACCCAGTCAGTAAATGTGCCAAAAGCGTTTAGCACAGCGTTTTTAAGACTGCGTGAAAAATATTGGAGGCTGCTGCTGTTGTATTGGTGGTGCTTTGTTGGTCATCAGCAGAATCCTCCCTGCACAAGTTGTAATGTATTTTCTTTATTGTCAAGAAAGCAAAAAGTTTGAAGCAAACTGACCGTGTTGCCACTAATGACAGATGATGCTGTCGTGAATACTGTTTGCTAGTGACGCCACTTGAAATGGTCAAAATTTTATCCCTTTAAAATTCTGAAATGTATTTCAATGGGGTTTTATGTGACAGAAATATACAACATGTTGCATAATTGTAAAGTGGAAAAATAAGGGTATAGTTGACCGGCGCCTACACACAGTTTCGTATTTGCAAATGTGCTTATTTGTAGATTATTTTTTTAAGGAAAATAACTCCGAATTATTTGTGGGAAACCCGCCTGAGCGTGGATTTTGTTTTTGTAGAGATTATTTAAAATATTTGAAAGACATTTGGTTTGGGAAGCTGTAAGACGCAACTGCTACAGGAAATAGTTGGAGGATTACGGTGCAGCATGTTTTTTTTAATGACTTATTGTGTGAGCAAACGTACTGACGTGCGATTTTGATCGCATTTCTTACTTAACGGACATCCTCCCGTATCTTCACAAAACGAAGCGGCTCCGTCATTTCAGCTCACCCCTCAGTGAATCCGGTCCTTTAAGAAGACCTTTTTAAGGACGGCGAGAAAAAGATGAGCCAGGAAGAGGATAGGACGAAAGGTCTGCGAACGGGATGCAATCAGTGGTCAAATGAGGCGGCGAAGGGATGAAGGAGAGATAGATGACGTGATGAGCAGGGGAGACGGAGACAGAGACTGAGCTGGTTGGGGTGGGGGAAGTACAAGGGGTTGGGTGAATAGAGGGTACAAGGCTTTATTTAGTGCATGCCTGCAGGTGTTGCCTAGTAACAGAAAGGAAACAGATCGAGGGTAGAAAGCTGGAGAGCACATCCTCCTTTATCTTTTTGCTCGCTCTCTTTCTGTTCTTGGCCTTAACCCTCTGCTAGAATCCCAGTACAGGCAGTACACACACAAACACACCCCGTGTGTTCCTCTGTTCCCACCGCCGCCGCCGCCGCCGCCACCAGCTTACGCTCAGCAAAGGCCCCCGTCCCTCATTAGCAGTCAGGTTGGCTGCTGTCCTCCTGTCAGAAAGACGCCGAGAAAAGGAGGGCGAAGGGAGGGAAGGGACAGATTAGGCAGGAAAAGAGGGGAGGAAAAGAAACGCAAAAAATAAATAAATAAATAAATCACAGCCGTCAAGGTTGTTTTTGTAGCAATCGTTGCCTCGTTACGTGTTATCTTTAAGCACACGTCCATCACAGCGCATCCAGCCTTCTCTTAAAGGAGCTGATTCGTATTCCGTGTCTTGCTGGAGAGCGTGGAAGATGAGAAATGAGGTTCGCTTCCTGATCCGCCAATCCGGATGAGGGACTCTGGAGCAGAGGAACACGTTAGCTGAAGGCGTGTTGCAGAATAACTAGCCGCATAAATCAGTTTCCTGGATGATGGAGGCAGAAATGCGGCTACTTTATGTTCTTCTAGTCCAGATGTTGTCGGGTTAGAAGGTTCTGGAACAAGAAGACCAAAACCAAAGTGACCTTTTAACATCTTAGAGCTTCTCCTTTCTCAAAATGTCAGCGGCTTATAGCTGAAAGCTACTCGCTTTCACCATCCTGGTCTGGGAAGCGCTGATTTGACGAAGCGCCAGCTACTCGCAGGTCTTTGGTTTACGGATATTTTAGCATTGCTTCTCACATACAAGCCACATAGAGGCGGATGACGTGGACCTAAAAGTTTTATCACAATATTCTGTGGTACTATGGCGATAGCGAGACGATACAAGCGACGATAAGAGACAAAACAGTAAAACTCATAATTGTGACAACAATAAGTCCAAACTTTTATCACGAGAAATGTATCGTGATAAATGATAAACGATACGATACGATAAATGCCCACCTGTAGAATCACCAGGACCCCTCAGAACTAGAGGAGTCTTTGTATCAATACGGTACCAGGTAAATACAGGGCTGGTACCGTCAATACCGACACTCATACGTTGAAAAGAAAAATCATTATTATCCAATTATTTGGTTAAACCTTTTCACAGAAATCCACTCAGTGATCCTGACCTGCCTATTCAGACCTGAACCAGGTCTAGAGATGCCGCTGCTGATTTTCTTTTCTACTCCATTTTACATCCAGGATCTCATAATGTCCAACCTTTTCTTCATCTCTGATGGTCTGTCAGCTGTCCTGTTGCTTTTGCTCATCAGAGCATGTCTTTGGGGCCGAGCGGAGGTCGTGTTTTGCATCTTAACACCCCCCTACCAGACTGGGAAAAAAACAAAAAACAAACAAACTCCTGGTTCCCTGTCTTACTCTGTAAGCGTCTCCATCTATCTAACTCTCCTCTGGGACAGAGAGATCACCTTTTGTTACGTCCCGAACGAGCTCAGGAGCAGGGCCTGACTCTCCAACTTCATCGACTTAAGAAGTCTCTACGGGGACCGCACCCTAAAGGAAATGATTGGGAATCAATACTGCAGCTGTTGCCGGTGGGACGCAGTCAAAGCTGATCCAAATGATCGACCTTGATCTGAACGCGTACTTTAGGACGGTCAAATTAAACCAAACACACACACACACACACACACACACACACACACACACACACACACACACACACACACGCACAAAAAACTGAATTCACGCGAATCTGCGTTCTTGTGAATGCTGCTTGTGAAAGAGGCTAAAAATATGGATATATTTTTTTTTCCAACTGCTATATGAAATATTTATAGCCGGCTCCGAGTGGCCTGCTAAGAATGATAAAGATGCCACAGCGTGTGAGAGACGGCGAGGCTGGACGAGGCTGCAGAAGCTCTCTGCACTTCCCATCCCGGTGCCAAGGCTTACATAAGAGACGGTTCGATAGGGACAAGTCCAAGGTTTACTCTATCTGGGTTTAACACAGGCGTGAGAGCAACACACAAAATAAAAAAAAACAAAACACTTCTTTCTACAGGATCCTATATTTATCAGCCTCACTCTTCGGTGCCCTACAACTTGCTACAATGTGATTTTCCAAAGCTTAGAGAGACACCAGAAATAAGGGAAATTACACATTTCAAAGACAAATTGACTTCTAGTAATAGAAATATTACATCCCCACTTATAGATTTAAAACATAACATTAGATATAATCATCGCGCCTCTGCCTCTCAATTGATCTTCAAACTGGAAGCTCACAAGGAGAGTTGAGGCAACAGTTTCTATGCTGCTGAGCTCTAGTGCAACACACGCTTTTCAAAACTGTCGATTTTCCGCTAATGTTGGAAAAAAAAACACACAATTTCTCAATTGCCGTGTTTCCGTTAAACGTGAAACACGATTAAAATCACACGTGAATAAGTCTGTTTGCTCGATAAGTCACCGAAAAGCATGATCCTCCTGCTTTGTCTTTTTCGCCAGCAGTGACATCCGATTGTTGCTGATGATGTAACCTGTGTGACTCGAAAAAAAAAATGCTTCCATTGCAGTTTAGCAAAATACACCCAATTTTGAGACGGCTGAAAACCCGCCTTATCCTCGTGCCAAAAAGTTATCGAAAAAACATGATTTCAAAAGGATTTCTCATGAAGCTACTTTGTTTTCGTAATTCCAATCTGCGCAATTATCTGGTCAGTGGATGTTGATGTTTTAGCTAATTATTACCTAGGGGCAAGTCTTTATTTGAAATGACATTGGACATGGTGAACAAGTCACAGTTCAGTTGCTTCTGCTACACAGAGGCTCATTCATCAAATAATGCTTTTTCATTCACTAAGTATCTTTCTAAAGATGTTTCTCTCTTTTTTGTCACAATGTGAACGTCTCTACTGTAAGTGAAAGTAAATGCATACCAAGTTAGCTTCATTTAGCTGATTCTGTCATATACAAAATGCTGGGATTTAAGCAGATAAAATGGAAATACATTGAAATACTTAAAAAGTAGCTTCCCTTTTTGTTTTTTTTTACTCCTCCAGACTTTCAAAGATCAATTGAGATATGTCAAGAAGAATATTATTAAAATCAAGCAAATAGTTCTTTAATTTTTCAACCTGCTTCTCGCGTTTTTCTTGCAATTTATTTGCTAGAGTTTTGTAGTTTTTGTTTTTTTTCTTCGTGTATTGCTTGTTTAACACACACGGACTCGATGCAGCTTCTTGCTGCGTGTGTAGCTCCGAAAGCAAATTTCAGATTGAGCACCACATTTCCCTGGGAGATGCTGCTGAATCGGTCACGGAAGAATAATTCATATTTTGCTGCATGGAAGAAAATTGCATCTCTGCACAGGAAAGCTTTAACTCACCCTGCACCGGAGATGCAGCATCGCTTAGCTTACGCACACAAGTTTTTGCTCTCATTTCTCAGTCTCTTGCAGCTGGCGAGAAAAATTATTATAAAATTATGAAAAAAGGATTTTTTTAAATTTTTTTTTTCCCCCCCCTTGACCAGATCACTATTTGTCACTGTCATAGAACATGGAAGGGAGCCATCTTACTAGATTAAATATAATTTCTGACCCATCTGTGACTGTAAAGGCAATGAAAGTAGATTACATTATCATCAGTCTTTTTCTTTTCTGGCCCTTTCCAAACCTTTGCTCTCGACTCTGTGGCTGCTGGGAAAACGTCGATGCGCCAGGTTTTGAGTTTAATGAAGCGTGTGGGCCGCAGAGGAAATGGAAAAGTTCCAAATCAAATTTTTCTAACCGAGTATAAATGATTCAGTCAGAGCTGAAACTATCTCACTACTTAAAAACAGACTTTCTCTCTGTCCATCTCATTCCTGATGGTGTTGCGGTAGAAATGGTTGAGTGTCCAACTTGAAGTTGCAGGAAAGTTTTCTTTTTCCAATCCAATCATTTAAATTGATTCCTGACGGTTGTTCAAACCCTTTGTGATTAACAAGGTTCTGGTGTCTGGGATGGTAAGTACATATAGCGACAGACACATAGGCTACATGTCCACCTTAGCTAGCAGATAAAAGCTACATTAGCTAAGATGATTTAGCTAGTTTGGCAGTTAATGCTAAATGTCACTGATATTTATCTGGGTATTACACAGAAGTGCGTAGAAGACACATAAAATGCAACTGAGTGATAGTTGTAATGTACCTGTTTATAAGTTAGCTAGGAACGAGGCCAGAGCTAATTTTGGCTTGTTTATTGTCGTCATAGCAACTCATGACAGTTACTTACCTACCAAGATGGCTGTCGGCTGTGAAGTTCCCAGAAGGGTGACGTCACACGAGAGCTACGGATAATTAGATAAAGCCCAGTGCGTCTTTTCGACAGTCATTAGTTGAACATGAACGCAAAGTGAAATATTTACTGCCAGTTATCAACTGGCAAGAAATCAAGACGATCAAGACGGCCACTGGAAACCTTGTACATGTTCATTTTCTAAGCGTTGTGGTTTCATTTTCTGAAAAGGGCTGGCAGCCCCACTAAAGAGCAAACGTACGATTTCAGACTAAAAAACACAAAAAACGTAGAATGTAGCTGCTGCCTTCTCGGGTCAGTAATATTTTATTTTATGTTTTTGCATGAAACCTTGGCCTTCACAGCTTCACCACTTTGCCCTGCGACCCCCAAGAGTTCAGCCGGAGAGAGAGGTCACGTCCCGTATACCCCGCTTCTGCATTCACAGTCCTGAATAAAACACATCACTCGCAACAAAGTCTCTGACTTTGGCCCTTTTTGAAATCTCACTTAAGAGTGTTTTCCAGGAGCTACACGCATGCAGCCCGTTCTTTGTCGTGTCGTTCGTCATGCTGCGTGATCCTTTTACTAATCAGTTTTCTTCACTAGGGTTTTGGGAGAGGGAGGTGTGTGTGTGTGTGTGTGTGTGTGTCGGGGGAAGGTTTGTGATTATTTAAATATAAAAGCAATAACCTGAATACACAAGAACAGTCACGGTCACCTCCTTGCAGCTCCATTTTGCGTCTCCTGAGCCTGGCCGAGGCTGTGTCGGAGAACTTCCGTGTCAAAGTAACCTTGAGGGGATTAGGTATTATCTCACGTCTGAATAATATCAACCCCACCCGCTGTGACGCGCACGCAAACACACAGGGTTAGCTTTTCTGCACGCTCGCGGTGTTAACTAATCAGAAAATTAAGCTCATTTGCTTGCATCCGCGTCCTCGGAGCGCTCGGCATAAGCTCGGTGTCATCACATCTCGCCGTGATCCACTGTTCAGTCTCTCTCTCCCCCCTAATGAGGAGTGGGTAAATATCAACTAGACAAAACCAAAAGTGCTCGGGGATCAATTAACAGAGACGTGCCCGCAATGATAACAGCAGACAGAGAGCTGGCATTCAGTACCTTCTTAAAAAATAAAAAAATAAATGCAGGCAAATCGTTACACGAGTCTCTGCTAATACCTGGCAAATTAACGTGGAAACCTGTTCAACTTAATGAGTTTCTGCAATGGCTCCTCTCACATTATCTCTCATAGAATCACAATTATTAACACTTCTTTTTTTTTTATCTTGCATGATTCCAACAAAAAGCAATGGGATCAGTTTCCCAGACATGGATTAAGATTAGAGTAAGCTATTTATTATTATTTCTTTTTTTTTTTAACTTGGGCTGTTTAATTCAAATGAGCTTTTATCCCAAGACAAGGGCTAATCCAAATATAGCGATTCTGTTTGATAAGAGATTTAGTGGTGCAAGTAGACAGACAGAGATATCTTTAGACAAAGACATGGGAGCTAAGCTAAGCTAAGCTAAGCTAAGCTAAGCTAAGCTAAGCTAAGCTAAGCTAGCTGCTATCCAGTTGACCAGGTGCAGTAAGTGACAGCAATGTGGCTTTCATATCATGCTTGCAGATTTTAAAAAAATAGCACAAAAAGCCACATAAGCAGACTGTTAAAAAACTTGGGAATGAAATACCTTGAATTTAAGAATGCTAAGCTAACGGACAAAGATGCTAATTCTGCACCAGGTTCATGTTTAGCCAATAAATGGAGATACAAACGTATTCGTGTTTTCAGCTTTGACACGCTGCAAGCTGCCGTGTCTCAAATTGGGATTTTATGTGCCAGACCAACACAAAGTAGAGCATGATTGTGAAATGTAAGAAAACTGTGAAAGCTTAACAAAGAAAAAAAAAAACAACTCAGAATATTGTTCAGCCAATTTTATGTTGACGTTCTTAAAATCCAAAGCAACCAAACGCTTTAGAAACAGGCAAAGCTTAATATTGTCTTCAGATGACATAGTGATTTTACATCTTATTTTCTATTTCAGATGAGTTAAAAGGTATTTCAGATGTTAAAAAATATAAAACGATCTATTAGATTCAGTCAGATTAGAAATGTATGTTTGTCATTTTCTTCTTCACCAAGTTTGTATTTGCAGCTGCAAAATGATCCAACTCACTCATTTAGTTTTACTTATCAGGTATCAGAATGAGTCAGTGACTATAATGACCACAACTACACTCTGAAATCCACTCAGGTAAATGAATAAAAAACATTTTGTGCGACATTTGCTTCCATTTGTTTCTTTAACTCTGCTGAGTGCGGGAGCTTTTCCCGGCCGAGTTGTTAGAACCGCAGTCTGACTCAGGTCAGGACGCTTTGCTCCAGAAAGCCTCAACAATCATCAGCTTTCATCCCCCTCAAACAGGTTTTCCGGACATGTTGTTCCAGGCGCCGTCTCTTCAAAGCCTCGACACGAAACATTCTGACATGAAAGCCCGCAGAAAACGAGATTGCGCTCATTTTTTTTTTTTTTTTTGTTGTTGTTTTCAGGCTCACTGACGTGAAAGAAGAATCTGTAAATTGAGCATCACGATGCAGTTTTGCATTAAACAGGAGGCCGAGTTCGCGTCAGAGCTTCACAGGTGGTCGGCGTGAGGTGTTGAAACGTCTTTTTTTTTTTTGGGGGGGGGTTTCCACTGCTTTTTCTTCCAGCAGTTGTCATTTTCCCCATTACAAAACTATTCGGCTGACATCATTTTACGACAGAAACCTTTTAAAGTTGAAATAGCTGCATTGAGATGTGGCTGAATTTAGCACACGGTGACGTTTCTGCTTTGCGCCGATTTAAGCGCGATACTTTTCATTTTAGGAAGTAAAAAGACTCAAAAGAGCAGCAGGGTAGTAGTTGCATCAGTGGAGTAACACTAACAGTTTCACAGATTCCTATTACAGTAATAGGTCGTTGGCCCTTTTCACTGGCGCCATTTTATGCTGTAATTGCTGGGAAAGCAACGGTGCTGCTAGCGGTCTCAATTAGACTCCTTCAGTCAATGCAAAACATAAAAAAATGTTTTATGCATTGGACAACCACTAGTGGCAGAGGGATTACCAAAGGACACGTTAACCAGCGCCAGTGAAATAAGCTGAGTAATGCTTCTTGTTCACTCTCATGAACACTAATTTTATTCAGTCATACTTTTTTTTTTCTTTTTTACACCTCTGTAAGTCAGAGCTTTTTTTTTTTTTTTGCTTTAAAGACCTTGCTGAAGGAAATCTGACTAGAAAGAAAACGTTCCTGTGAAAAACATCAACCCTCAGATTCTCACTGCGAAGGACTAAGATGAGAGAATATCGCAGTGTTTTCGTCGTGAGACTGGAGGCCCACATTTCATGGATGATTTTTATCATTTGTCCCCCCTGAAAAGTTGTCAGAAAGCTGGGTGATAATCGCCTTTTGATTCGTTGTGTTAGGTCAGTGGGCCAGCGCCTGGTGCTGCAGCCGAACAACAGTTCCTGAAGGCAGCTCTGTGCTGCCTTCAGGAGAGTGGGACAGCAGAGTGTCGTCCATAAAACGTCACCCGCATGGCATTTACTGCGCAAGCCAGAGCTTTCAGTGGAAAAACAAGAGTTCCAGATCCTTTTAATGCCACACAAATATGGATTATATCTCAATATAGATATAATCCATATGTCTATTGATAGATAGATTAATAGTTTTACTGGACAGAAATTACAAAGACTAAGGCTGGTTCTTAATTACATCCTGATGAGTGAAATTGAAAGTGTCATGGAGTCACTGAACAGCCTCATGATTTAAACACTGACATAAAAAATAATACTGAAGACATAAATATATCAAATCTAATAAAAAAAAATATAAATAAGTAACTAATATATACATCCTTACTGTAATATATCTTAATATATTTCTTCTTAGTACTAGATGTGGTGCCAACCAAACCCATGGCACTTTAACAATATTATTTGACCTTTCATCTGAAAATAGTGTCTGTTTGTTCTTGCCGTACGCTCCTCTCTGTATGTATTATTGCTCTTAAGGTCTTGCCATACCAGTTTATTCCGCTGTATTTGCTTTAGTTTCTCAGTTTGTTCTTGCTTTTTGCTCTTCATTCAATTCCATTTAGTTTTATTTGAGTTATTGTTATGTTCTCTTTAGTTTCTTTCACATCTGGTTCATTGCTCCATTCTACATCCTGGTTCTGACGTCTCAAGAGTTTTGCACAATGTGCGAGTTGTTTTCTTTTGTTTGTTTGTTTGTTTTTACCCCATACGGCGCAGAGCGTATCTGGAAGCGTATCGATGGAGAAAAAGCAGACAGACGTAAGTATTTTAAAACAACAGGAAAAAAAATCCCGGTATGCTGATGGTTTTATTAGTTGCATGTTTAGAAGAGCGATATTTGGATATTTAACGATTCGGCTCTCTTTCTCTCGAAATGCTTGCTATGTTTAGCCGAGTTTATTGAATTAAATAAAAGCTCATTTGCAACAACGTCATGTTTTCAGTATATACATTAAAAACATTTTTTTAAATCTGTCTTTTTTGACCAATACCAGTATCCCAGTAGATCTGAGGATATAAAAAGCCTTTTTTTTTTTTCCTGACTGGCCTCTAAGCAACTGGTGGGAACGTAGATGGTGTTTAAAGACCGTCATGGATGCTTGATGACCCAAACATTATCACTCTTTGCTTCGCCTCTCTAAATCTGAACTCTGCAGATATCTACATCCCTTCCCATCCAGCCCACTCTGCATGCTGGCAGATAAATCTGGGTTCTCCTCCAGCTTCGTCATTGTTCCCGATGATTTAGGGTTTTTTTTCGTTTTGTTTTGAACTATGGCACTGAATGTAGATATTCAGATGTTCATGCAAGAAGCCGTTAGGAATATAATATAATCTCATAGAACTGTTTACGTGCATCATTGCCATGATTTTGAATGGCTTACAAAGTGATTCATCTGTGATTTCATTTCGTTTCATATGCAGTGGAAACGCTGCAGTCGGGAAATTGTGTTTTTTCAACATTGGCAGAAGACATAAAAAGATTTGAGCACATTAGTACTGGAAATGCACCTTGATGTCTGAGGAGTGGCGAGGAGGAAATAGACTTTGTTGTGTGTCACAGGGAGACCTTCTGGAGCCAGGAAGTCACGGATTACAGATTAGACCTCGCCGGACAATCTGATCAACTTAAAAAAAAATGAAGCAGAAATTCAGGGTTTGAATTCGAAGATGAACTTTATGTATTTTGTAGAATTTTTTGGGGTCATTTCTTTGCGAGACAAATAAATGCACTGGAGTTTAATTAGACAATAAAAAATTCTCAATGCCAGATTCATGCAGTTTCGATATCAATACCACATTATCCTGGAGGACCATGGGGTGAACAGGCAGACCCCAGGGTTGGTTTGACCCCAATGACCTCTTTCCTGCAAGCTAAGAACGCTTCCAACTGCACTATTTTTTAACCCTCCCGCAGTTTTAGCGCGACACTCAGGAAGACGTTCGGCAAATGTCACGGTCGGACAGCGGGGAAGCGAGGGGACAGGTCGTCCCGTCAGTTTGTCAGATCCCGAAACTGCAAAACACACACAAAAAAAAATTCATCAAAGCAATTCGACCCCACCGGACTGAGCAGAGTGAAAAAAATACACGTCCTCATCTCTTAAGACCGCAGGAGGGTTAAAGATTAATTAAGTATTCCGGTATTATACAAATACTTGATTATCATACTCAAAAATGAAAAACACAAAACTGTTCCATTGTTGTTTTTTTTTTTTTTTTTTTAACAACAATCAACTGCCAACAAGACAGAATCTTTGATACTTTATTGTTCTTTCAGCACACACCATTCGTCATTTTCTTTGGTGTTCCCATCCAGTCTGGTGTCGTTTCGATCGTTGCAATTCAGTAATTCCACATAATTCACACTGTTCCTGAATCATACATTCAGTCCAAAAAACGTCTCCCCATCACTTGCGCAAACAAGATTTTTTTCCACCCCCAAACTAAAACGGACCAGTGTGGTAAGACAGCTGCTCCGTTCGCACAGAAGAAACAGCAAATCTCCATCAGGCTGGACAAAGCGGCTCATAAAAGCACAGAGGGCTGGTGCTTCCAGCCCTTTTTCAACCGACGGGGGTTTTTAAGCTCTGCCCCCACCGAGCACAAAAGTGGGACAATGCAGGGGAGGCCGGGCAGAGGACACAGCAACCTGAAGTGGGTCATTAAAATGCATGAAAGTGCAGCTCGGGGCTCAAAATAAGAAACAAAACCACCAGATCAGTCGGGTTTCAATAAGATGTCATTTTTATTGCACATTCCTGTTTGGTCTTGCAACGACCTCTCACCTTTTGAACTTTTTAAGACCTTGGTCTCTGACCAAACGCTTCCAAGCTAGGAGTGGGACACACACACACACACGCACACACACGCACACACACACACACACACACAAAAAAAAAGAAGTCGCTTGCAAGTAAGCGGATCACGGGTCAGATTCCCTTGAGAAGTTACTGATCCTAGACCTGTTGCTAAGGGTCGCCTGCATCCAGGCTGTGTTGACTGCATTACACTCGAGCCAAATCAGTGTGTCGATTAGGACCAACGGGGAAGGGGCAGTGGTGGCATCACGGAGGGGAACAGGAAGGAGCGAGTGAATGTGTTGCACTCCAGTAGTCTTTTTTTCACCCCCAACGAAATCACACCTTCCCCCTATCGCACAAAATACATAAGCTATCTTTTTTTTTCTTTTGTTTTTTTTTTTTTTACTATTTTTTTTTGTTTGTTTGTTTGTTTCTTCTCATTTTCCGGCGACAATTCCTGCAACATGCTTCAAAAAAATCATCGTTTTGGCAAACCACGAATAAATTAAAACACAGACATTCAATGTAACACGATGTGACTTTTTTTTTTTCCCCCCCAGAAAGAAATAGAAAGCCAAAACAGTACAGGACTCAACAAAAAGAACAAAAAAAAAAAGAATATTAATATAAATTAAAACAACAGAAAAGAGAAGCATTTGCGCTTTTGTTTTCTCAGCGTTTTTCTTGCTTTTTCTTGGAAAAAAAACAAAAAACGATATACAGTAGCTAGCTACCAATCACGTAACACATGCAGATATATTACAAATAGTCAGTTCACCCAGTTAGTTTCTGCAAACTACCAGTCTAAACTATGTCACAAAAAAAGGTTTCTCTTGGAACCAGCACACACTCAGCTTTTGAGATATTTTGTTGTAACAATTACTCAGATTACAGTTTTGTCTGAAATGACGAGCCAAACTCGTAAAAAACAACAAAATAAACCACTAGCACGCTTTCGTACATGATCACATACCAGACGGTGTCACTGTTTCTGTCTCAGTTAACCTTTTTTTTTTGTTTTTTGTTTTATTTTATTTGCTGTCGGCCGCCAATACCGATTCAGCTCATCGTTTAGCTACATATTGCCACAGCGGGCCGAAATGGGAGAGGAAAGCGACGACGTGTCAGTTCCGAGCGCCAGGTTGACGTCCTCCGTCCTCCTGCTCTTTCCTAACGAAGGTCTGCGGAAATGTCAGACCAATTAGCGGCCTTTCCTCTGACATTTACCTGTAACGTAGTAAAACAAGCCGGACTGGACTCTGCCCAGAAGGGCCCGTAGCCGATACTGCGGCTGCACGCTCGATTTCCAACGCCTAGGAACTCCTTTCGAAAGGAGGAAACTCAAGGACTCAACAGGTGGAGCAAATAATGGCCGTCGCTCGGCCGCTTTGCAAAACCACCTGACATTTTCCCAACAGCAGCCGGAAGTGACCAAAGAGCTTCTTCTTCTTCCCTTCCCCGTCCGCATCGATCAGGAGTTCTCTGATGCTTTCGTTCACTCAAAGCGCCAGCGTCGACGTTTCGGTGAGGTCAAACGCCTGCGTGGAGTTAAAAGTTTTTTTGTTTTTTTTTCCTGCTAACACTTTCTTCTTTACATGAAGGGTCGACAGACATCGTCTGTGGTTAAAACTCCACTCGTGTTTCCCGTAATGACGCAGACGGTGGGACGAGACGGCTAGTGGTTCAGCTAAAGAAGTTAGCGCTCCCTTCGAGTTCGTCGCGTTGCTCGCAGTTAGCCACGTGTTTCACCGTTTAAAGGGTTGTCTCTTCTCACACACACACACACACACACACACACACACACACACACACACACACACACACACACCGAGGCCCGGCCTTCAGCTGTACCATCTGGTATCTAAATCATGGGAACTGTATCCTCCTTCCACTCCTACAGAACAAGCTAACGTGAACGCAGAGAGAGAAAGAAAGAAGGTGACTGACTGTCATTCTGTTTATCGTACAGGCGCTCTGCATAAAGCAACGTGTGACTTTTTTCTTAAAAATCCGTCTACGCAACACAGCTCTAAGTGTAGCCACAAGAGGAGGAAAGAGAGAGAAAGAGAAACAAAGCAAGTTAAAGAGGAAAGAGTAAGAGCACAGCTCCAGGTAAATTACAATCGTTATGTTGCATTGAGCCGTGAGCAACGGCACAGTTGAAAGCAAGAGGGAGAAAAATAAAGACAAAAAAACAAACAAACCCCAAAACGAATGAGGGAACAGGTGGGCATAAATGCCAGCGCGCTGCCCGTCTATTAAACATTAACGGCTTAATTTGTATGTCAATGACCCGAGCGCTACACGAATGGTTGGTTGTAGCCAGTTCAGTGCTAAAGAGAGGGGACTGGTGAGGAAGATGAGTCTCCTTTATTCAGTAGTCTTTCACATGGGCGGAAAAAAAAGTTTGCATGTCCGATTTGTCCGGCTGCACGCACGCAAGTGTGTGCTGGGAACATAAAATGAAACAAAGGGGAAATAAATAAATCCGACGGAAGTGACGCACATTCCCAGCTGATATCTTTTAGAAAGTGAAACATTCAGACACGGAGACGCTCCTGCCTCTCTCTGAGCTGGCAGAAAGATTCCCTGGACAAGACGGTGAAGAAGAAAGACAAAACAAAAATGCTTCTGCAGTACCGTGGTGACAGTAATAATGCAAAAAAAGTTACCAAAAAAAAAAATGCTGAGTGAAACAGCCAAAAGTGAAGATGAGTCATTTTTGAGTTAGCGTGGTGTGTTGTTTTGCGCGTCAAGGCTAGCTTGTTTTTTTTTTATGTTGTTTTTTTTTTTTTCTTCTTCTCTCCGGCTAGCACGGGGCGGGTGGAGGGATGACGGCCGGACACTCAGCCGTCGGAAATGGGCGGGGACACCCAGCCGTACTTCTCGTGGGTCTTCACCAGGGACTTGAACGTGGCCTCGGCCTCTTTACGACTAAAAGCTTTCTTAGACTTTCCTGATTTCCTGCAAATTCGGCCCTGCAAGACAGAAAGACGGGAAAAGGTTAGTAAAGTGTGGCGTAACAACGTTAGCACACCGACACAGATCCCAATTATGGTCTGTAGGATATTAGTATCGCAGTCTGGACACGTGCACACTTTTATATTTTCTGGACTTGAACTTCCTTTAGTTGTATTCAGTGGTAAAGATGGATGAAATGCTTTCAGAAAGCTCTGATGTCAAAAAATACCTTTGGGAATCAAATTTAAGGATGTTCCACCCACGAGTTCAGAAACTGAAAGTGTTTCCTCTTTCGTCAGGTAAGTTTGTTTCTTTTTACATTCTGTGTTTTTCAGAGACGATACGACGCATTCACTCGTGTAGTAGTGCATGTATGCCAGTCAGCCATCTTGGATTAGGAGATCAGAGTCGGTGTGCAAACGTCGACTTACTGGCGTTGAGACGACATCTTCTGGGGTCTTTCCTGTAAGATTTTAACAACTGTATTTTGGAAATTTCCAGCCAAAAAGGACATTTTTAGTCAATCGGGCAGCACCAACGGAGGCTAATTAATATTTTTTGGGTTTGTTTAGCCTTTTTTCTTTTCTTTTTATTCATATAACATCAGCTGATTTAAAGAAACGAACGAGGACGGCTTTTCTCCCGAGACCAGCTGCTGCTCCAACGGAATCGATGCCGTTTTAGATCTGAAGCTGCTGCCTGGAGATTCTAACGCCGTGCCTAATAATTATTGTCAGTATTGATTACCAGGCCAAACATTTTAATTTAAAATAGATCAGTCGTTCTCCTAAGCATGTCGGAAACCGTTGAAATGATCACGATCTATCAGGGAGGTCTTCAGTCATTCTGCCGGTCACATTTGCACAGAAACAAGAGGCAACAATCGAACTGCACACAGAAAACCTGATCCCTCAAGTTTGAAAAGAAAAAGTAAAGAATTTCATCAGAACTTTCTATAAAATCTACTGTTTCATCTCAACATCCTCGAAATAATTATAAAGAGGCAAATTTTACAGCCCTATCAAACCAGTTTGTGAACATTGATAAACTAGTATTTCTTGGTGGTTATGTGTTTTCATCAATAATGGAGAAATTGTTAAACTTTCACACCTTATTTAACTTTATCCTAAAGAAATGATATTGATACGAATTGGTCGATGCGAAACGTCGACCAATCGAAAAGATCAAAATGGCTAAACTACCAAAACGAAATGACCCGTCTGCTTCTCACCACGTCTAAAAATAGACATGGGATATCAGTGCTTCTTTCCAACGCCACTTGATGGAAACAGACACTTTAAAGGGAAGCAGAATCTCTGCTTTGATAAAAATAGGTGATTTGTTCGAACTTCAAGGAGCAGCTCGCGTCGAAACACCGGCATTTGATATCTTGTGCGCCGTCAGTCGAAAAGAAATATGGCGACTTTGTTTCGCTGCGTTGTCCTACTCCTGCTGGCAACACAGGCCAGATTTACAAACCTACAAAAATAAAAAAGCAACAACAGAAAAAAAAAACAACAAAAACCCAGCCCACACGACACACGCTGATGAAGTTAATGGCGAAGGCTCCGCCGCAGGGGGAGAGATGTTGACAGAGCGAGCGGCCTGAACCCGGGGCTGACCGGCGCCGGGATCAATGTTTAAAAGGCACAGAACAAGCTTTTAAGACGTCAGCTTCAATCAGAAGCCAAAACCAGACGCGGCCTCTGCAATAAATGATGGAAAAGCAGTACGCGTGTGCACAAAGCAAGCCTTCCCCGGCTCGCCGCAAGAAGCGTTCGCAGCGCCTGATGCATTTTCACCTACCGAACTGCAGCCTGGGACTAAGAAATATACGTGGGGGGAAGAATAAATTCAGCAGAACGACGAGAGCTGCTGCTTCTGCTTTTATCGGCGGCGTTAAAGTCTTCCCTGAAGAAGCCTGCGTAGGCGGTGCCGACAGAAAAGGAGACAACTGTCTCCGTGCTGCTAGGAGACATCTATGGCCATGACAACAACGCTCTGATTCATACCAGCAGCCACACTTCTGCATGTGTTAAAAAAAAGAATCACCTCGGTGCTTTCGAGTTTCTTCAAGCTCAGCAGCACTTACAAGAAATAAATGAATAATAAAAAAATGACAAACAATGCTGCGTTACGCTAAGTCTGCTGTTGGATTTGTTTGTAGGAGTGCAGGAACGCTGCAGCGTTTCTCTTCGCCAGGCATGTTTTGTTTTCTTGGCAGAGGAAAGTGGCATCGAGTCTTTGCGCTGAAACCAATACTAATGAAATTTCCTCAGAGGTTAGGTCCTCTGCATGCTGCAGTGCAGTGCGGCGCAGAGCAGAGCAGAGCAGCAGCACAACCCCGTGTCATCACACATCGCCGCCGCGCGACTCCCGCACTGCCACGCACAGCAGAAAGCTCACAAACGACTACTGAAGCGTTTTCTCCTTTTATTAGTTGTTAAAGACACACGTCTCTGGCATTAGCTCTGCTGGATTTGTGCTCAATTGCACAAAAAGACAGATTTGGTTTGAATAGTTCTCTGTGAAATGTGCAAATCTGAACATCTATGGACCAGAGCGACGACGGCCAACAGACAGAGAGAGTGTGTGCAGATCCTTTCTGCAGGATTCCGATGACCCACTTTTCTTATTCGCAGTGGGGAAAACAGTTCAAATGACGTAATCTGCTTTTCTAGTGATTTGGTGTTTGAATTTGAGCTGTGATTCCACAATGAATAAAAAGCGTCAAAGATGACCTGGGAACACGTTTAGGTCAAATCAAGACTGGTAACTTCTGTCCAGATCTCAGGTTCTGAAGCCTGAACCCTAAACCACGACACTTGCTCTTGACCTTGAATGCAAACTGCATTCATGAGTTGCTAAAGTTCATCTTCGGGTTCTTTTAAATGTTAGAAAAACTTTATTTGAGGTGAAACTAGGTAATTGGCTCTCCAAGTGCCTTCCAAGTGTTTTAAAGCATTACAAGAGAAGAAAAGCTCTGCAAACAAGTCAGTAACTAAGGGCAGCAGTAGCACCTTTTATTTTGAAATATATGCCGTATTTACGCATAAACCTTTTATTTCACACCTGTTATGACGCATTGTTTAAAGTAACTTTAAATTATGCGTTAGTTGCTGTTGTGAACTCAAAGGATCTCGTTTGGAAAAGGTCTTCCTTCACACACACATCATGCATTCCTGACCTGTGTTGGGCTGAACACTGGGGTTGGGTGTTAAATGTAGCAAAATTTAGCTCCATTTTGACAATTGTAATTTTACAAATAATAAGTAATAGTCCTGGAAATCTGATGCATAATTTGTGGTTGTGTGGAAATGAAGTAAATGAAGAACCGATAAAGCGAGAACTGTAAGATTATGGAGAGGACATGTGTAATATCCATGTTCCCTCGGCTTCCTATGGCCTTGTATAACTTTGCAAAGCAGTTGAATGAAGTTGGACATAATTAAAAAAAATTAAAATATCATGTTTTCAGTGCTTTATTTCAAAGAACTGCCATTCTTTTGGCAGTCTTGTATGTTATTTTGGTGTCTTTGTTTAACTAACAGGAGTAATTAGTCTAATTGCAACTACAATCTGCTTTGTAATTTCTGAGATGTCTATCTATCTGGAAAGACATCTAACTAGCTAGCTATATGGATGGATGAATAGATGGATAGATGTCTATTATGAGCATGTGAATCCTAACTGGACAGTGAATGTCTGTTAATTAAAATTTGATTTTAGGCCTTTATCACCATGCTGCAGTGAGACACTTGATGGAATATTCTATTGCCGTCTGATGGAATACCAGTGTGCCCTAATATGTCCCTGCTTGGCTATTTTGGGCCAAAAGCTACGCAGCGGATAAAAGGGGATGAGGTGCTAACAGAATGATCTGGAGATTAGGGCTGCAGTTTCCATTCTTGTAGCAACTGTGGCCTCGTTTCACCGCAGGGCTTAGAGACGCTCGCATACATCCCGGCCGACCCGTCTCAGCAGCTCCGAGCGTTGCCTGTTAATTCTCCCGTTAGATAGTCCATCAGGGCGATTCAAATCATTTCAGTGTGGAGTTTTGAATCATTAAATGAAACCAGGTGAATGCACAGATCTGCAACATGTCAACGCAAAGATCGGTGAATAATGTCACTGCGGACAGTAAGACGATGTCTGAAGCCTATTAGCGCCGCAATGACAAACAGTAGGAGTTTTTTTTTTTTTACGTCATTTGTTATGGAAAAATAAATGCATGACTCACTGGGTGACTCATTCAGACAGTCATTCTATTGCAGGGGTGCTTGTGGACTTGATTTGTAGTCCTACTTTTCATAAAGCCACACTAAACGGCATTGTCGTTTTTTTCCATCTGATCATGTAAAACCTAAACAACATGGGGCCACTTTAAAACCTGCTTGGCCTCAAGTTAAGTCTGAAAAATGTTGCTTTAAATGTTCAATGCAAATGAATCGCACACCTCAAAATGACAGCCCGTGCTCCTGTTACAATTATTCTGATATTTTACTATTAAGGAATTAGAACGCCAGTGAACCTGATAAAGGGTTCGAGTCGAGAGGCTTTGATTTGTCCAACGAAAAAGCCAAGCATCTGTTTCTGCATCCCAAACAAAATCCACCACAATTAGCCAGAGTTTGAAAGAGATGGTAGGTGGAATACAAGGTGTGTGTGTGGGTGTGTGTGTGTGTGTGTGTGTGCGTGTGTGTGTATCTTCCCGCGCCAGTGTGTGTTGTGATTCAGCGAACGCCCCAGGCGGACGCTGTGCCATGCCAGTGTTTATCCTGCTCAGCTAAGCGCTCGCTCATTGAGAGGGACACACTCTTAGAGTAGAGTGGCTGTTGGGTAATCGTGTGAATGGACATCAGTCAATGGGCTGGGCAGAGCAGGGAAGGCCCCAGTGCATGTTGGGAGGTGGCTCTTGGGGTCGGGTTGCATAATGCGGACATGTGCTCCTGGGGTCGGGATACACAGCTGGAGGATCGATGCCATCACGAGTTCAGTAACCCTGCGGTACTGTCGGATGCTCATTCAGTGGCAAGCAGCTGTTTTCTTTGAAATAAAATGCAGAGCATGAAAAGCCAAACAGTTGAAAAGGGAATCAAAAACTCAATGTCTGAAGAGTGTCATTTTGTCAGCTTCTATTTCCACATCGTCAAATTGATATTCTTCTAGCAAAAACAGTTCATTCTAACTCAAGGTGTCCTCCAATTTTTACAAACAAGGCCTGTCGATGACATCAGAAGGTAAACACTTTTGATATTAACTCTGCCATTCAGAATAATTGTTCAAAACGTCCCTCTGAAACCCTGAATGTCCATGGACATCTTTCAAAGCATTCCTAATGTTGGTAAAAGCTGGACTTTTTAAGTTCTGTTAAAAGTCAGGCTTGGTCGTCCAGTCTGATCGAAGCATCTGCCACATCCAAACCAAATTTAAACGCAGATTTGGATGTGCGTTTAAATGTTCACATTTCGCTTTTGAGTCAACTTTAAATGTTGTTTAGATGGACGGCAATGTCATCTTTTCTGCAACATGTCAACGCAAAGGAAAGGTCCTCTAGGAAAACCAACGTTTTTTTGAAGGACACCATCTGCAGCTTCCTGATAAGGCACTTATCATTATCTCTGTCATATCCAGTTTAGTGAAAAGGCAGTAGAAGTAAAACAGGCAGAATACGCACTGAATTTAGCCGGATCAGATACTGTAGTCACTCTATCCCCTCTTCAGGATTATTGCCACCACTATCCATTAATCCAGAAGTTACATTTTTAGTGTTTTGAAGAGTGTTTAGTGTAGTAGACTTAAAAAAGAAAACCAACTACATTCAACCCATTATCTACACCCACTGGTCCTTGAAGGGGCTCAGGGTGTGGGATCCGGAGTTCAACCTGGACTATAGGATAATGCAAGAGAACATATTTGTGCAAGAGAAGAACAAGCAAACTTCAAACTTGGAATTCAACCCAGAACCTTCTTGCTGCAAGGCATCGTCGCCTCAACTATGTTAAACTCTAAAAGTCAAAACTGAATATGCAAAATTTTGTCCCCATGAAAAAGTGCAACTCTTAAATCATTGCCATAAAAATCTTGCAGCTGCAGTTTTAGACAGTGAGATCTGACATGTTTGATCTTCAGCTACACCATACATGCTGTAAGCAATCCGACAAAGATATACTCGGTGATTTTACAGTCACGCAACATTGTACTACCATCAAACTATTGGATACCAGCATGAGGCTGCAATAGTTTGTAAAGATATGTAGCTTTAAGAAAGCAGCTATTCAGTTTCGATGATTTTGATACTGCAGCACATGCATTTTAGTCACTGACTAAGCCATGATGCCACAAATTTCGGTAACGTACCAAAATAAACTATAGGATGTTACATTCACCACACATAAGTGTCACTGCTATGTAGTTTACACAACTGTGACTTCTTAAAGTGTTACACTTCTATCTCATGCTAAACCACGCAAATGCCCAGTCTGTACCAATGAAGATTTACGAACTGATCTCATTCTGAACTGTTTGACCAATAATTATTTGGGGACTTGAGGTCACTCTCACTGTTTAAGGAGCATTGAGCTTCCATCATACGAAGATAGCATACCCTGCCTGGACACTGAACGAGGAATGTTACCCCCATCCTACCAGTACAAACACACTGTCCAAAATGGCAGCACATTCAAATTGACATGTACTTAAATATGCCAACATATGCGGCAGTCAAAAAAAAATAAATAAATACTGTGACAGCTGAATTAATTTAATTTCCGCTGAAAACGTTCATCTGAGCACCAAGCCGTTTTTACGTCTGTCTTGACATTCCTCGAGTCAGTGGTTTGGAGTTTAAATGTGCTACATAAAAACTCTATTAGGATCTGTCTGCAGCGAAGAGTGACAAGACAAGGGGAGCCGGCCGCACCGTAACAGATTAACTATTGCGCAACTCCGCACACAGGTGTACCGTTAAACACTTGTGCGCTCACAACAACGCAGCAGCACAGATCGTATTACCAAATTGGATTGTGTTGCGAAGACACCTCGGCTGTGGTTGTGCTCCCCAGACTGGAGGTTTCTACCTTCTGCACACCGACAGGGGGCCGAAGGGGGGCTTTGTTTACCCAGACACAGGGAGCATAATTGGATTCCTAACCGGAAGTTAGGTACCCGTCCACAGACATCAGCACGTGGAACCGTGCGTGCGTCTGCTTGCGAAGGGACTGTGTTGACTCTTGACTCGCCGCTGTGTCACCGCATGTATCCTCTCACACTAAAAATAGGCAGGAACTTTCTAAATGGGCAGCATCGCTATTGTCACATGGACCCTGTGGCCAAGGGCAGATAAATATATCCTGTGTATCCAGGTGTATATATAGAGCGCCGTGTGCTCCATCAGACATGATGCATGGGAGGCGAAAGCATCGCCTGGGTAATCAGGACGCAGCACATCCCAAGTGCTGATGTAGACACGTCAACAAAGAGATAAAGCAATGCGCGCACACACACACACACACACGCGCAGGAATAATGAATCAATATTGTTTCCATTAGCAAAGCAGAGAAGAAGGAAGACGCCGTACCATAATTAGTGAACGCTCCAGAGCTGCTTGCTCATCTCCTCAAGCAGCAAGTCGAGATCAACGCACACAAACACTCGCGCACACATCCTTCTCGGTCTCTCTGAAGTGGGCACGGCTCCTGCATGACCTCTCTTGAACACACGTGCTTTATGACCACAGATGACTCTGGAATAATACTGCGTTATGTCACCAAAGCTGTGGGACGGTGGGGGCGGAGGATGGGAGAGTCTCTGTGACACTTTCTGTGAGCTCTAACACCAAGGCACTCAGAGCAAAGCAAGGGAGAGGAAAAATAAACAAGAAGAAGAAGAGCGGTCTCAGCATGAACTTATGGGAGACGCGTTGCAGAAACATGTCCGTTTCAAAACGTAGCTTTTGAGCGCGCAAGTTCCTGGCTGCCGTTTTCACCGGAACTGCGGAGCTGCTGCTGTGCGCCGCTGCCCATCGCTCGGGGGATATGAAAAACAGATTTGGCAAGATTACATAATCCAGTCAGCCTAAATCACAGAGGACAACCGTAGGCTACATAACTGCTGTCGGTACGCCTCCATCTGCCTCTCCGTCCATCGTCACGTGTTGAATAAATCGCTTTATTTTAGCCCAATGCTAAGTGCGAATGCTCATGAGAAGCGCGGCGGAAAACCGCAGGCGGATGTTTTTGTGTCTTGGCGGCGGGTCTTTGTAGCCAAAACCTGCTGATTTATGGAGGTGATGAGAGGAGAGCCAGCATGGATGCACTGCATGAAATGGCTGCCATAAAGTCACAGAAATGTAATATGTGCTACAGTTCTGGCTTTATTTGGAGGAGAAACAAGCCCTGAGTATTGTGTAGCTACCTGGGGTTAATAAACGGAGCTAAGGAAGACAGGCAAAGTGTCTTAGGAGCAAACCTGTTTGATTTATTTTAAAGAGTAACGGTAAAATTAGACTCATGTGATGATATTCTGAGTTTTTAAGACAAATTTGTAAATTTGAGGAACTGCTCAGTAATACGGTTGACTCCTCATTTTAAGCTGGTTGCTTATTCTTGAGTTATAGATTGATAAATAAATGCCTCAGTGAATAAATCATTCAGTTTAGTTCCCACATCTACACTGATGTGGATACCCTGAACGTTCAGAAACCCTGAATGCAGAGAAAAGGGGAGCTAATGACAATATTTATAGACTTTTGTAAAAAGAATTATTATTTTTTAACTCACTATTATTTTTGAAAACCCGCTGTGTCAAAATATCCTACCCACCTTTTCTGCCCCATCAGGAAATACATTCTGTCTCCTAAAAAGTCTTTGAAAAAAATTTTGGTGCTATAAAAGGATGGTTAGTTTCAGCCAAAAATGGACCTAGATGGCTAAATGAGCATTTGCTAAGCGACCATATGAACTGACGTTTGGTGTGTGCTGGTCAGTTCACCCTTTTGCCAGCTTATACCTCTATTTTCTGGGTTCATAATAGAGACATCTGGTATGGGAGGTATTCTACTGACCCTACACCAATTCACAGCCATCAACAAGATGTTTTGTGACCACTTTGGCAGCTGGAAAACAAACTGATTTCATCCAGTATTTTCCCTAATCTAGTACAAGAAAATATGACTTTATGAATCCAGTGAATAATATCTACCATCAGAGGGTCACTTAAGAGTTAAACTGGTTTGAACAATGGCCCTAATCTGAGAAATTTCATGACAGTGAACAGACCTACTTAAATGGAGATCGGAACCACAATATGGAAATAGCGTGTCATGTAAACTCTTCACAAAAACTAAAATAAATAATCAATGACAAATAAATAGTCTCTGCACTTACAGAGCTATGAAATGTTTGGTAAACAGTTCAATCTGGGAATAAAAATGGCAACCAGTGGGTGCAGAGGTGCTGATGGGGCAAACTGACCCAGAGCCATGTTCTGAATTCACTGCAGGAACTTGAAAATACGAACTGAGTATTTTAGTTTCCGCTTGAAGTCGTGTCCAATTTCACCTCATAGAAGCCGTGATGTGCGGTATTTCGCTGTTCCATCACACGTTCATTGGGTGCTCCTCATGTGACGACAACTTGCAGAAGATTTCGGATCTGGCCAGAGGATTCTGTTCAGGGGTGCCTCAAGGTGGCCAGCTGGGGCCCCTGATGATCTCCGTGGCACACCAGATTATCAGCGACAACAGAACCTTCTGTGATCATGCAAAGTCATCACATGGTAAAGGCCAGATGGGAGTTGGTCAGTTTCTACCCACCATGCTGATTTTTCCCATTTTGAAAGCTCTTGCATTAAGGTCGTTTCAGAGCCACTGTCAATGGAAATTCTTTTTATTCATTGCAATTTATTAAATCATGTACCCTCTAACCTTAAATGTCGTCAATAAGCCATATTACACTGATAAGACCGTCTAGCTAGAGGGGTTGGAGTGGCCATTGAGACACAAAACAGCATGAAAACAAATAAACTTATCAAATTGCGCACCACGCTATCTGGTTTGGTGTGCATTGTTGCCCTCCGTAGTCTTAAAAAAATACATTCAAAGCCCCAGAGATGATTAATGTGTCGGATGGACCCCCTGAGCACCGACCCCCGCCCCGCTCACCTGTCCTTTTACCAGGCTGGCAGCGAACTGCCTCATCACCGCCTCCACCGTGTAGGCGCTGGACCACCCGCGGGGGGTCAGCAGCTCCATGCAGATGGCGCCGCCGTCCAGCACGTAGCCGTTCTCCAGGCGCGGCGTCAGGACCCGCATGAACGGCGGCGAGAAGGGGAAGTTGTCGGGGAAGGTGACGTTGAGCAGGATGAACTCGGTGCTGGTCTCCTTCATGTCCTGCCACAGCGCCGAGTCCTTGTCCACCTGGTGCAGCTTGACGTTCCAGTCGAACAGGTTGTCCTCCACCAGCTCCACCGTGATGAAGTTGTCCCCTAACCTCCGGATCTCCTGCAGCTCCTTCATCAGCCGCCGCGTCCGCACCTGGGTGCAGTGCTGCCGGTGAGGCGCCAGCGGCGGCACGGAGGAGGCGCTGGAGGCTTTGCTCCCGCCGCCTCCTCCCCCCACCTCCACTTCCTCCTCCGCTGCCGCCGCCTCCGCCTCCTCCTCCTCCTCCACCCACCGTCTGCTGCTTCTCCTTCGCATCCTTGCCCTGCTTGTCTTTGCCGGCCGGCTTGTCCTTGCCGTGCTGGTCCAGCTTCCTCGCCTTGATCTCCGGGGTGCTCAGCAGGTTGGTCTCGTTGGCGGTCTGACAGTGTTTGTTGGCGTTGTTCTTCTGGTTCCCCTTCGTCCCCTTCAGCGAGCCCTGGTGGTGCTTCGGATCCTCCGTGTCTCGGTCGTGCAGACGGATCAGACCGATCTTCCGCAGTAGGGTGGCCATCGTTTGGATAGACGTCTACCTCTCCGCTGATCCGCCCCCTGTTCCAGGGGCGAGGACTCGCTCCTGTTTGGAGTCAGGCACAACCTTTTACGGATCAGAAACCTCTCTTGTGTGTGTGTGTGGTTTTTTTCTTCTTCTTCTTCTTCCCCTCTCTCTTTTCTTCCGCAGTCCACCACCCCCCCTCTCTATCTCTATCTCTCTCTCTTTCTCCGTTCCCTGTAGCCTCTGGATGAGCGCACAACCGGAGAGCCTGGGGGCCGTTTGCGTCTCAGCGCATCGTCTCGACGCGGTTCATCTGCAGGCAGAAAAACACCATCGAGACAATTAAATCCACTAACACCACCAAGCAGAACATCCGACCTGACCCGCCTTCCTCCCTCACATAAACCGATCGCACATTATGACCGCAGTTGTGTCACGATAGGACGATGCGTTCCGCAGAAGCAATTAGGTGATAATCCATTTCTGCAGGACGGTGCGCGATTCATCGCCAGCGCGTACAAAAGAGAGGGGGGGTAATCAAAGGAAGATGATGTCATGGTGACAGGACGGCAAAGGAATATAATGAACGAATGTCTAAAAAAAAAAGAAAAGAAAAAAAACCCTGCCCATTTTAAATCGATCACGGTTCAACTAAATAAATGCATAAATGGATAAATAAATAAAAATCAACGCCTGTACCTTTGACAAATCCACATCAGGCCTCATCTAATCGGTTCTGTTGCCTATAGTCAAGTTGTCCGCTCTTCTCGCTCCGCCTCAAACACAGCCGGCACTTTGAAAGCAGCAGCAGTCCGGCAGATGGAGAGGGAGTCTGAGGTGACCGAGGTCCGCTGAAATCCGGAGAATGCGTGGAGTCCCCCGCGCGTCCCGAACTACAGCCCGGACAGCGCTCGCTCTCTCTCTCTCTCTCTCTCTCTCTCTCCCTCTCTCTCTCTCTCTCTCTCTGTGTATGATGAAGGGAGGAATAAAAGGTCTCCACCATCCAGTGGACCTGCCGTCGGCGAGAGCTGCAGTGATGAAGAAGAGGAGGAGGTAAAAAGAGAGAGAGGAGGAGGAGGAGGAGGAAGTTCGAGGTGTGTGTGCAGCTGCAGCAGCTCCTGCTTTAATGCAGCCGTGGATGAAACACACACACACACACACACACACACACACACACACACACACACACACACACACACACACACACACACACACACACACACACACAGAGTAAATCCTTCTCTTCTCCTCTCTCTGTGCTCACCGGTGGGAGTACTGCTTTTCAAAATAAAAGCCTTCGGGTTCCTTCAGAGCCTGGAAAAGACTGGAAGTAAATTTAAGGGTTTCCACCCAGGGCTGTCCGAAAGTATTTTTTGGGGGGCAGTGCGCAGATTTTAATTTGGGGCTCTACATGCTAACAGCAGATAACATTTCGGTTTGAGTTACTATTGATCAGAACCTTGCAGGAGTAGCAAAGATGCTCAACTAATTGGACAAGAGCTTAATTTACAGTAAACAGATTGGCAGGTTTAATGTTTTTTTTGTTGTTTTTTTAAAATTTGGAACAGATGTGTAGAATGTGGAAAATGTGCGAACCATCGCTACAAAATAAAAATTGATGTTCTGGATGTTCAAACATCCATGTATGTGTTTAAGGTGAAATAAATGGGTTTTCAGCAATATTCTGATTTATTAAATGGGTTTCTAATTTGTTACTGGACTAAAAGCACTGAGGGACATTTGGACATTTAAGGCTCCCAAATATCTAAATCTAGCAGCACAATCTTTCCTTAGTTCAGTGGTTCCCAAAGTGTGGGGCGCGCCCCCTATAGGGGGTCGCAGTGCGATTGAAAGGGGGGCGCGGAAAGCAGTATGGATAGATAAAAATAAAAAGAAACAGTTACACAAAAGTGTTTCACTGTAAAGATGGTTTGTAGCATGTGTTGTTGCAGCCTGAAGAGTAAAATAAACTTCAGTGGTTTCAAAAAAAGTTTGCAAACAAAACCTAACCAGACATGTATAGGTTCATGTCTTGTTGAACGATGTGTGTGCCCCGTTGATTGTTTTTTCTTTTTTGGCACACCTCTAATGAATGTACCGATTCATCGGCCACCACCGATTCATCGGCCACCACCGATTCATCGGCCACCACCGATTCATCGGCCACCACCGATTCATCGGCCACCACCGATTCATCGGCCACCGATTATACACTTCGGGGGCACTGCGACCCCCGAAGTGTATGATCGGGGATCGCCGATCACTGTCTCTTGTTGCCGATCACTGTCTCTTGTTGCAGATCACTGTCTCTTGTTGCCGATCACTGTCTCTTGTTGCCGATCACTGTCTCTTGTTGCCGATACTGTCTCTTGTTGCCGATCACCAAAGCGATCGCCTGTATCTCATCGCAGCCTGCGTGTGCAGCTCATCTCCTCTTTCCTTCACACTGCGCAAGCGCGCAGCAACAAGTCCTGTCGTGAGGAACTGTGACGCTCTCAGAGCGAATGGGGACGTTTGCGTGTTGCGGCGAATAATTACCTCTGGGTGAAGCGCGTCACAATGCATCAACAGGATGAATATAATATGACATTTAAAGCACTTGACTGAGTTTGGCTATATCAAGGCTCAATGTAAGGAAAAAATGACATTCATTTCAGCCAGACAGCAGGTAAAACAACGCACAACTACCAACACTCATCCAGATTAGCATCACGATCAGAAAGCTAAACAAATAACCTGAAAAATAGTTCAAGCTGGTGGTGGTTCTGCTCCACTCAGAACTTCTGCGTGACGTAAACAATAACAACCACAAAGATTTTACACATTAAAACTTTCGCTATGTCCAAACATGAGAGATAATTTATGAAAAATAATAATACTAATCAATCTCCTCTCTGTCCTCCTGTGTTCTGCAGAATAACTCCAGTCAGTCAGAAACAACCAATCAGCGTTGTTCTGGAGCTCAGCAAAGGGCAGGAAGGATTCTGGAGACAGTTTTACCAAACGGTATGAATAAAAGCAAACATGTATTTCCTATTTATGTCAAACAGGTCAACGTTTACTTGTGTCGTTTGGTTTTACTTTATGGGCTATGTGCAGGAAAAATGTCTGCAATCAATGTTTAGTTTGTAATTTCATATAAGAAATTTCAAATGGAAATATAAAATGTAGAATTAGATTAGAAAATCAGATTTTATAATAGAGAAAGTGTTTGGCTTTTTTTTTTTTGGGTTGTGTCTTTTCTTTTAGAAACCTTTTGTTGATGCCAGGATCTGGCTGAGGTCTGATCACTGGATGACTGTAAATACTTTGTGTACATGGCCTCTAAGCTCTTCACTATTGTTTATAGTGGCCAAAAATTTATTGGAAATTTCTTTAGAAAATAATCAACTTGACAATTTAGCTGACAGTGCAATATTCTGTTGTTGTTTTGTTTGTCTCATCTATTCAAGCATGAAGTGTGTTCTAAATCCATCAAAAATAAATAAATAACTGAAGTCAAAAATATTTGATTGGATATTCCTTAAGGGAAATGTGAATCATGTCTTCTAACAACAATCATAATTGCTTATGATTATTAATTTTATGAAGGATTCTTAATTAAATGAAAAAATGTATATGGACAATCCTGAGTGTCCTCTTGGTGAAACTGTAATACAACATGAGTGCCTTCAGTCAGAGGGCTTCTTCATGTGCCCTGTAATACTGACTGCTACAGGCAATCATTCCAGCCGCAGCTGTCAGCAACTCTTTAGTAGCCTATGAGTTACAACGATATTTAATTTCCCTCTGGGATTAATCATATTAATTAGTTATATTAAATGTGTTTAATAAAATATCAATTCTGAATTTGATTTAAAAAAATACCACCGAATATTTCATAAACCCTGGAAACGTCTATTTTTATTATTTATTTAGCGCTTTAATAGTGACTGAGTTGCTATTTTTAAAACATAATCATTTCAAATGCGTTAAATCTAAACCGCACCCGTCTCATTAACAAAGGGCAGTCCTTCTCTCCAGCGGCGCGACACTTTGCGACACAATACGACAACCCTTTACCACTTGTTTCCGAGGTAACACGATTGCGTAGGCAGCCGGCTCTCAACGGCGACTGGCTGGCTGCGGACCGTAAAGCGCAGCGGCGTTCCGCTTGTCCTAGCTTGGGTGGCTAAACAGTGAACGCCGGTAATTTGGTGGCGGCGTTTCTGACGCGTCGCTGTTGGAGCCGGTGTATTTGTTGAGAGCATCGAAATGGCTGAAAAGTTCGACAACCTCGAGGAGCACCTGGAGAAATTCATCGAGAACATCCGGCAGCTGGGAATCATCGTCAGCGACTTCCAGCCGAGCAGCCAGGCGGTCCTGAACCAGAAACTGTGAGTTGGCTTCTGACTAGCTTCACTTAACGACAGCCTTGCGGTAAAAAAGCTTCACGTTGAGCACCTCCATTCACCTTTCGCTCCAGGAACTTCATGATATCCGGACTGCAAGACATCGATAAGTGCCAAAAGCAGCTTCATGACATCAACGTCCCTCTGGACGTGTTCGAGTGAGTCACGCAGCTTTGTTGTTACAATTCAGCTTCCTTTCTTTACCAATAGGAGGGGAAAAAAATACCTTCCTCACTGCGACGCAGTTACCACCTGTGGCGCTTTGTAAAACCACGCAGAACTCCATAACAGAATTCGCAAATTTCAGATCATAATCACTTTCTGGTGTTTCTTTACATCCAAATGGGACATAAATTTACTACTTGCCTCTCATACCAGTAAATAAACATTCGGCCTTGCTAAATACATTGAGTTTGTGCTTTATCTGTGCCACGACTTACCATGATTTTATGTTGAACCTTGTGTTTCCAAAGGTACATCGACCAAGGCCGAAACCCACAGCTGTACACCAAGGAATGTCTGGAGAGAGCCTTGGCAAGGAACGAGCAGGTCAAAGGGAAGATCGACACCATGACGGTAAGAGATTACAGCGAGGACACCGACGTTAGAGTGGGCGAAAAAACCTGCAAAGGTCTGGGACTTGATGTCAATGTTTCCCAGAACTGGATAAGTATTGAAAAAAGTAGGGCATGGAAAGTATTTGTGTTGAATTTAATGTCTAAAAGTCACATCATCCACCTGATATCTTTTTTATTTTTGAGTCAAACTATTAAAATAATGCTTAGAAATAGATGAAATGAATGTAAAAACCTGTAAACAGTTATCAACCATGTACTCATATGTTACTGTCTCTATTTATTTCAGGTATTATTTTATAACTTGCTTATTTCTGAGCTTTCTGAGTAGTGTTTAAATCGATAAAATAAGAACTTGAGTGATTTTTACCAACAAGAATTGGGCACAAAAGTAAAAAAAGAAA
The DNA here is from genome assembly GCA_911649635.1 of Poeciliopsis gracilis. NCBI lineage: Eukaryota > Metazoa > Chordata > Actinopteri > Cyprinodontiformes > Poeciliidae > Poeciliopsis > Poeciliopsis gracilis. Next base: position 2,411,893 of record CAJVRI010000435.1, on the reverse strand, counting down.
AAAAGTTACAACACATTATTGTTTTTGAAAAAAAAATCGACGGATCCAAATACTGGAATAATTGAGTCTCTACTTGACTTTCTCCTTGATGGTGGATCTCGCATACATCATGCGTTCTGCTCAAAATGAAATTGCATTTTTATTTCATGAAGAGGAGGAGGAGAGGAGGGCTGAAGAGACTACACTCCTCTCAAAACCACAAAAATAGAAAAAGTTGGAAGAGGTGAAATAACCGTCACCCATGGCAACGGCAACAGAAAACGAGCTTAGGAATCAAAATGACGTTAATTTCTGTTGTTTAGACTCAGAAACTCTGATTTTCCACAAAATCCATAAAATCCTGAAACGAATCTGACATTCCTTCTGAGCCGAACCGCCACTGTCTTCATTCTGAAATGACCAGGATTTCTAGATCACCATTACTTCATCTTCTGTTGTTTTGTTTTCTTTCTTTTTTCCTTTGCGCTGTAGAAATTCAAGAGCCTCTTGATTTCCGAGCTCAGCAAAGTTTTTCCTGAGGAAATGGCCAAATACAAGGACATACGTGGAGAAGATGGGCCTTCCTAGTGTCCGCAGCTCGCGACTCTCTCCCCGACCTTCACCCTGTGACCCCTCCTGTATGGAAGGTCTGAATGAAGATCCGACAGGCCGTGTGTTTGACGAACGCTTACCATTTCTGCTCAACGTTGCGCGGCCGCTGAGCAGAACTCGACCCCGCCAGCTATTACCTTCTTGTACATTGAAACTTATTTAAAACCGTTCCTATTGGAGAAACGTCACCTTTTCAAAGCCTTGGATGTGTTGCGAGAGTTTGAACTCATCTTCTTCTTTAAGTTTTACAGAGAGAAAAGTTTCACGGCTCATTTCTAAGTATTGGGGAAGAGACTCCATCGGGTTCACAAACTGTATATTTATACCTGTATTTTTTTACGCTTCTTTATCATTGTGCAAACTCATGAGATTTTGTATCAAGCTCAGGATACTGAAGGCCATGGTGATTGAATGGAAATGTTTTTTGACAATAACTGTGCCTCAGTGTGCAATCTTTGTCACATGTTTATATTGTAATGTTTAATAAATCCATTTTTTTTGTATGTTGAAACAGTAGCATTTGTAAAGTGTAAGAGGAAATAAATTCTTTGAGGATAAATTGGACCTTTTCTTTAACGGAAACATGTTAGTTAGTTTTACAACATAATCTGCAGCTTTGTAATGAGCTTTAGAAGATGTGAACCATGTCTACATGAAAGTGAGTTTATTTACATTTCCAATTGAAGACAAAGAATACAAAATAAAAAAAAGAGGCACTGTACCCTACACAGATCCGCCTTTGACGTGGTTGGGATCGTTCAGCTCAGGTTGCACCTTGTGTGAAACTATATCCGGCCTGTAAAAGTCTACAGCGCTGAAACAGAGGCACAGGCGCACAGAGACAGCACGCCTCCACCTTAAGGGATTAACCGCAGCGTCGGCTTCACCTGACCCCTGAGGCCTGATACTCTGAGACAGGAGGAGGAAAGTGAGCCCTGTCATTGCCTGGTGACGCACTAAACCCTTTTTCACATTCCAACCACAAACCTCTTTGTATTCTGTTGGGATTTAGTGTGAACGAACAACACAAAGTTTGTTCCGGAGGAGAAAATATTGATGTTGCTCAATATTTTTTTTAAACAAAAACTGACATTTATAGATATGAATAATGTATGCTTTACTTGGAGACTAGAGTTGACTAGTGTAGACACCTGCCTTTGTAGGTCAACCTCATAATCTGCCGAAACCGATGGGTTGAGCAATGAGAGGATTAATGAAAGAAGGGAGCTAAGAAGCCTATGTTCACTCTGGGTGAGCTGCGAAGATTCACAGCTTAGGTGTGAGGATCCATCAACACAACAATTAGTATCCACTCAATACACAAGACAAAGTGCTTGAAAGAAAGCTATACGACATGCAGTTCACCAAAAGTTTAATTGGTCTTTCTGTCATTATCCAAAGTTTGCGACTATACCACAGTAGGAATTTAGATCGACTGGTAAATCAAGAGCTTCGACTTTTGCCTCAGCTGTCTCTTTGTTACGACAGACCGTTACAGCATCCTCATCACTACAGATGCAGCACCAGACCGCCTATCCATCTTCAGCACTACTTTTCTCTCATTCGTGAACAAGACTCTGAGATACTTAAACTCCTCCACTTAAGGAATGACCTCTTCCCCATCTCAGAGAAGGCACTCTATCCTTTTTCTTTTCATGGTCTGATTTGGACGCATCAATTCTTATCTTGGTTGCATCAAACTTTGCTGTAAACCGCTTTAGGGAAAGCTGTAGATCTCAACCCGATCCAGCCAGTAGGAACATCATCTACAAAGGGTGAAAACAAGATCCTCAGGCCACCAAAATGGACTTCCTCAACACTTTGGCTGCACCTTGAAGTTGTGTCCATAAAAGTTAAAAATAGAATCGGTGACAAAGGGCAACCTTTACATCCAGCTGCCATTGAAAACAAGCAATACTGCCAGCAATGTGGACTAAGCTTTGACACAGATCATACAGGGACCTGGTACGATCGTAGTCCAAGAGTACCACCCGCAGGATTCCTCCAGGGACACGATCGAACACCTCCAAGTTTATAAATGTCGTGTAGACTGGGAGCTGGTCCAGTGTTCCATGACAAAAACCAGGATAGAAACCATGTGTCATTTGTAACCCAGGGTAAAAACTGCCCTTAATCCCGCCTTTGCTGCTCCATTGGTTACAGTGATAGTCAATCACAGAGTAGTCAGCCAATCATTGCACCTGGAGTGGTTTTTAGGCCTGCTCCAGCTGCAAAGGAGCTGCAGGTTTGTGCTTCCAAACAATTAGTTAATCTCTTTGTTTGTTATGTACTTTTAAAACCTCACAATATAAAAATCATGTAGATCTGGGTATCCAGTGAGCTTGGAGCCAGGAAGTTCTCATACAGTGATCTATAAATGGAATTGGTGAGTAGTGAACACAATGTTTTGTTTGTTTGGTATGTTGGTATCCAATGCTAATTGTTTATCAAACATACCATCTAACTTTTTAAATTCAATACATGTATTTAAGATAATGAAATGAATGCTGACATCTTTATTTTTGTTTTAAAGATTTGATTGTGGATATGATTGTATTTATTTCTGGATATAACTGAAAAAACCGTCTAGTTAGCTAGCAGGATGGTAAATTACTGGACCTGTTTATCTCAATACAGGCCAGGTGACCCTTTTGGGGTTAAAGGATGGTGAGCTTCTGATAACTGGCTGGAGCCAGGAGAACCTGAAATTGACTCCATACTGGTCTGGTAGGAGGCTGATGGTCCACAATATTTCCCCCTCTATTTCACTACATAGACACACAACTCATTATTCATCTTTTCATCGGACACGAATTGCATTTGGACATTTTCCTCTTAAATATCTGGATAAACACACCATGGACTTTTAAATGTGTGTCGGTCAGACATTGTGCTGACCAGGCGGGGAAAAGTGAAGGACTCTTTGTGCACAATTATATAGAAGATCCACTGCAGTACCGTGTATATATTTATTGTATTTTTGTTTTTTTTTGTATGTTTTGTCTTGTAACGTTTACTTATTTTCCCCTTTAAAATACATAGTATTGAAAGCAGCTATTCTTTTGTATTGTTTTATTGATTACTGACAACAGCTCCAGTAGATGAATTTAGTCTTCTGATTTCAGATGCTACCTAGTCTTTTGCTACCTTAAATACCACTACACATTGTAATTCTGCTTCATGGTAATCTATCTGTTGGTCTAATTCGAGAAGTAAACGTCCTACGATCACCTCACGTACTCGCTCTTCTGCGGTGATGTAAACAGTTCCAGTTTTCAGCCAAAGCACGTTGCCCATCATTGATTGTCCTGCATTTCTCTGCTATTCATTTCACTCTTATTTTTGCCTCATCCCTTGGCCTCCCTTTCAGACTGTGGATGAAAGCATCCCGACCAGAGCGGCAGCAGTCAAGGGCGCCCTTTTCACTCCAATAATAAGCCAATTCGGATAGATTAGAAACATTCCAAATTAAATAGCTCTTCTTTTTTTTTTCTTTTCTTTAAACCCATTTTTTTGTTTGTGCCAGAGAACCACCGACTTTTCTTTCACAGGGTGACTCTGCGTGGGCATCCATTACGTTGTGATGCTTCGCTAAGCAGTGAGGAGCAAAAGGAAGAGGCAGTGAGTATTGTACTGTAAGGACGCCTTTGTATGCAGCACCGAGGTGCGCTGGATGACTCACTCGAAGAATCTTTCACCTCATCTGCCCTTCCTTGCACTCTCACAAACACACCTCTTCATCTTCATCCCATTCCCCTTGCTTCAAGAATGTGAGTTGGGTTTAATTGAAATGAGTCGTACGAGGGAGGGTCCTTGTCCCCCCTGCCGTTAGCCCTGATTCTCTCTGGATTTTATTGGTCCTTTGACGAGGGGAGTTCATAAACCGCACTGATGGAGGTAAAAACTGGCAGAACCGCCAAAGTTTCATTTCTCTCTGCAAGAGGAGCCCATTCTCCTCCGATTTCATGATGTAAGGAGGGCGCTGGGCAAATAGCTTTCCACAAACAAAGGCAGGTATCACCCTGGTAGGGAGTGTTTGGTGGGGTGTCGGGTGGCGTGATGCTCCGCAGGCTCTAAATACTTAATTTACTTCCCTGAAAACACGGAAAAAGGTCAAGGAGAGAAATGTGACAATAAGATACAGCTGATGAAGCGGGGGAGCCAAAGCATTTCTTGCTTTGGCTTTGCTGTATTGCCTTACAAAATAACTCGCATCCCTCTACATTTTTTTGGTTTTGTTGCGTTAATTTGCTGAGTTTGCCATTCCAACAACTCGAGATGAAACAGTTATATCAAAATTTTAGAAAGGTAATATTGCCTTCATTTTCTGTTAACTGTACTGTTAAATAAATGTCATTTATTCCATCAAGTGAGTTATCTTTTTGGATGCCTAAACTTATGACAACTTACTAAACTTTGCACTCACGTCAGTGTGTGAAATGTAAGTATTTCAATGGATTTGAAACGGGGTGCTGTCCAATGGCTCTATAATCGCCTCCTACCAACAGGAAGTAAGTCATTTTGGATCAAATGGTCATTTCTAACATTTCCATCACAGTTGGGTAATGTTGCTTAGAGGCCATCACACACTTACAGAGATCTCGCTTTGTTTTATGGCCAGTTCAACCCACTGAGTTGAGTTGGCCAACTACTGACTAATTAAGATTGATGCCAACTTTTCCTGACTGGAAATCAGGGATAAAAAAAAAATCAGGCAAAAAGTCACCCAGTATGTCACCATATTCATCTGTCCAGACCTCACAGTTCCAGTTAAACAAGACTTTTCTTGACTCGCTTCCCAAAAACAAGACTCCAGGCATGACGACTGCATGTGATGGGTTGCTGACTGGAAGAATCCACATTTTGAACCCACATTACTACAAGTAAACTGTGGAGATGTTTTACCTCACTGTGAGAGGTGGCCAGTTAAATCTGAATCCTTGTAGGGTTAGGGTTAGAAACAGGCGTCTCTGTTTTGCCTCATCTAAATTCAAAGGCAATAGGAAGTTGTGATTTACTAGTTAAAAGTTCCTAGAAACTCTGCTGAAAAATTTTATTTTTAAAGGTATAAATATATTACTAGCACCAGTTAGCTACTTTAAATGATTTTTATGAGTAGGGTTATCTCACAGCAACAGAAGATGAAATCATTTAGAGACTTTTACCAGAGGTAAATAAGTTTTCACACAAAGCCGAATGACGCAGCCGTGACGTGGCGGACGTCCATGGAGGAAACGGACTCTTCACTTCTTCCACGCGCTCTGGGTGTTTCGGCAGTTGAAACGTGAAACACCCCACGGTGTGGTCGGGTTGGCGGAGGAAACACAAAGGCAGGGGGTGCTGCTGCCTTTGATGCTATTAGCATAATGTCTTTCTGATGCTAATGCGAAGGGCCTCCGCCTGACCGCGGCGGCTCGCGCGGCCCACAGCCGTGACGGGGCTGACATGGCGGCCGCTGCTGCCTCCGCTCTCCTCTCCGCGCCATTGTGTCCGCTGCCTGTTCTCCTTCGGCTCGGTGACACTCATTCACCTTCTCAATGAGGGTCAGGAGGCAGAGCCCCTGTTCCTTCTGTCGCCGGGGTCGCCATGGAAACACCACTCCCATTGGCGTCACCCGCACTGCATCAATAGCCGTTAGCCGTGTGTGTTTAAGAGAGAGCTGCGTGGCTAACGTTACAAGGGTGTGCTGTGGTTATGAGCCCAGTTGAAAAGTATCAAAAGTCCGTTGTGGCGTCCTTCACTTACATGATATGCGCAACACGTCACGGCAGCTGGCTTACATAATGATTTGTGGATGGCGGACACGTCACAATTTGATGGAATTAGCAAAAGTCAGTGAATCCTTAAAGGGACAGTTCAGGATTTTTGAACTCAGGTTCTGTTGGAACATTTTTAAATGATGATATCTACCTTCGTTTCAGCTCACCTTCTTGTTGGACATCTGATTGGAAACTTGCACCTTTCGTTCTGACAGCTGGAGCTAACAAGTGTATTTGAGAGGAGATAAAACCACAGTGGGAAACGCGAAAGAGTTAAATGAGAGCGCCGTTTCATTAACCTTTACCTATTGTTCAACACCTTTGCATCGATGGTGTGAATGATTATTTACAGAGAAATCATTGAATACTTACAGAGGAAACTGAGGAAGGGGGCTGTGTGCCATATAATCAACACATGCTGAAAAAGGAACATGTGAAGCATTTCCCATCGGAGTGAACAGCAGGATGAAATGTGAAGTGAAAAATATATATATAGTAGCTGTTTCTGTGCAGTCAGTGGTTACTCTCATGGGAAATGCATTATTTGCTTTCAGGATGTGTTTCACAGGGGAAGATCATTGGTGGTGCACAGCCACCAGAACCACCAAAACATCGACAATATGAGAATGGATCTTGATTAAAAATTAGAATAAAGTTAATTGCATATTAATTGAAGACTATACAACAACAAAAAAAACAAAAAAAAAAAAAACATTTTCAATTAAATTTTATTTGGTTATTTAGGTAATTCAACCATCAGGTCACATATTCATGTCAAATTACATCTTAAGAAAGTTAGCATGATGACGTCTCTAATAGCTGCTACACGTTTAGAGTTGAAATGCTATGTTAGGTTTGAATCTTTTCAAAGATTCAAACCGCTTTGCTTGGGCCTTTAATCAGGCCCAAGCAAAGACACAACAAAAGAAACGCATACCTTACAAAGCGTACCGATATCCCGTCTTCCCGATTTTATATCTCCCTGTAATTGGATGATAAAGACATTAAATAAGGACCATAAATTAGCTCAACCACGCCTGCTGCACGACGCGACTCAGAGCGGCCAGCAGCGGCTGAATCGCTGCCCTCTGAACAAGAGGCACAGATGGCACTTAATGGATGGAAAACAGTATTTGCATCTGTGCTTTGTGACCCCCACTGCTGGCATGTGTGCTTTGCTCCTTCCCTCTCGCTTTCTCTTTCGCTTTTGCCGTTTTCGCTCACATCCCGGCCTGTGTGCGTGTGTGTGTCTGTGTTTGCTCACAGGCGGCGAGACTAGAGGGGGAATGAAGGCGGCAGGAGAAGAAGAGAGGAGAGCGACGACACCAGAGAGGGTTTAATTATCTGCGACAGGCTCGCTCTTTTAGCTTTGGTCGTTAAATGTTAACAGTAAAAATGACAACGAGGATGATATATCTCAGCGTGGGTGTGTGCGTCCTAATGGGAGGCACAACAAAGAGAAGGCGCAGCGCCGTGTCTGAAAAGCACGAGCAGAGGAAGTCACTGCGTTCACTTGTTGGCAGCGTCTCGTTTTATGAAATTGGTGCAGCATCACACTCATAACTATGATGAAGTGTAAATGTAAATGTAAGCAGTTCCTCTTAAGACGCAACGCGGGCGATTAGGGCGTTCTAATGAGTTCCTGGGTGCGCAATGCATGGGAAGTCGATCAGCAGAGATTCCCATGTTTTTCCAGCCGGAGGCTGTTTGTTGCCTGAGGCTGGAATTTTTTTTTATTTATTTCTTTATATATCTCTATTTGTACAAAATACACAAAACTTAAAGGCTATTATGAAACAGACAGTGGCCTATAAAAAAAATACAAAAATTAAAAATTGGGGCCAATTTATTGGTTTGTTGTTGGGAAAAATGACTTTAACATTCACTCTACCGAGTTAAAACGACTTGCATAAGACGTGTGTTTTTTCTTCTTGGACATGCAACATGACTCAAACGTTTTGACGGAATGCTGTACGCCATACAATTCAAACAACAAATATTTTTATTTACGTTGTCCCTGTGTGCCTTTTTTTTTTGTTTTACGACCAATAGCAACACAGAGATATTTTTCCGCCCTCCCCCAGCAGAATTTCCCTAGCGACCACAGAGTGCATTGATGACATTAAACGTCCAGTCACCTGCAACCCAGTCACCTGCAACCTGACGTCAGTCAGGTTGCAGCTTCTAATAGCTCGCAACAAAAGTATCGATTAATGGCCACACACCCCATACCTCTGGTGTAAAAGTGAGAATTAATGATTGCTGGAAAATTGCTGAAATGAGTCATTAGTTCTTGTGCCTTAAAGTCCATGCCATGTTTTTTTGTTTTTGTTTTGGCTTGTCGTGTCAATTCCCAAAAACTGAAATTTGACTGACAAATGTAGGCATTAATATTCAACAATACGTCCACCTGATTGTGATTGGAAAGTCTACAGGTGAAATGTGAGTCCATGAGATGAAGATTTTTATGGCAGTTTGTCCAATAAGGCTGTCTGAGAGCAGTAGCATTGAAACCTAGCAAACTGGTTCTGTTCCCAGGAATTTAAAAGCGCAACTTTTAAATTTAAAAGCTGAACAGCAACTTTACTTTGTAAAATGTGGACGTTTGTAAAAAATAAACATTGGAGTTTAACCAGCCAAGTCAGGAGGTTGAAACATTTTTAAAACATGATTCTGCTCTTCTTTTTTATATCTGGGTTAGAGAAAATGTTCAGAAGATAACATAACACCACCAAGAGATTTACATACCACCACACCTTAAACTCAGAATCTTTTTTGTTTTTAAACACAACGCTTCAGAATTCAAGTAGATTTTAGTTTCAATAAATGGAATCAAAACTTAACATAACTTGTTCCTTCAAATTGAAAACTCATGCAAAAGTGCAATATTTTTAAACAATACTTTAATGTTAATTGTAGACTGTTTTTTTTTATCCAGTTACTATTTAAAAAGCAACATTCACATAAAAGTCAGTTATGTGAAGTAAATCGGCACCTAAGCCAATTTAGGCACAAATTCATAAATGCCTAAACAAATGAATAACAGTAAAGAGCGAAGAGATGTTTTAAACTTTAAAGGAGAAGTGATGAGAAACATTTTGACATGAGCTTGTATGTGAGTTTGAGAGACTTGGTCCCCAAACGGTGGAATGAAATGTTAATTTGCTTGTTGACTATTTTCTCCCGTAGTCAGCTGCTGCTCATAAGCCCTGTTGTCCTCAGGGTGCCTCTTTTATCCCAGAGGACACATGCACATGCGCACACACACACACACACACACACATTCGTAAAACCCACCACCACGCCCCAGCTTTGTTTTGCCATTTGGCATCAACTTCTGTCCCCTGATGTGAACCCGTCGGAGGTCACGGCATAAATGCCAATCACCACTCCCATACGACACAAAACAGCTAATGCAAGGTGACCCGGCCACATTCGCATCACACAAAGTCCCGCCCCAAACATCTGACCATGTACCAGACCTACAGATCAAAAAGGTACTGCCAGTCATTAAACTACTGAGTGGATCGGTAAAAAAACAAACAAAAAGATGTAACTTTTCGGTCTGTGCCTTTATGCTAATTTTAGCATTTTATTTATAAAATATAGCTATCCAAAATAAACATGTGAAGAGGCTGCATTCATAAGCAGCAATAAGAACATTAAACTTTAAAGAAGACTTTTTTTTATTTTTTGACGTGATGAACCTGATGTGAGCGTAGTTCTGTTCTGGGTCAAGAGCCTCAGCTTGCTAGCTAGTTTGAATTTAGCACCTTTGCTAGCTAACGCTGGGAACAAACTTAAATTCATTCGCCAACATTAAAACTTCAAAACGGAACCAACAACCTAAATGTTCTTGACGAGGTTAACTATAAATACCACTCATGAGCATAGACACTTTACACAACAAGGGTTATTAAGAAACCTTAAGGAGACAAATTAAAATTTGAATCAAAAGGTTTATGTAGTATTTACTAACACAACAAAACAACCTGTGTTGGAATCTCAACACTACTGAATGTAACACGCACAAACTAATTCTTGATTAAATTATTTTTACAGCTTTAATGGGTAATGTTATTTATACGTTCTCTTAAAAATGTATTTTTATTGTAGCCTACACGGTTATGAAGTTCAAAGTAGCTTGCTAGCAAGTCTGGTTTTACCATTATCGCTCCTGCTAAACTAGCTACAGCTAACTTAAGCTCTTTCTTAAGTTAGCTTAAGAAAGCTAACTTAAGAAGAGTTAGCTTCTTAAGTTAGCTTAATAAGCTTAATAAGCTAACTTAAGAAGAAAAAAGTTTTGAAAAAGTTAGGGTTAGACAGAAGAAAGACAGAAGAAAACTTTTTCAACCTCGTACATTTATTTATGCTACTATAATCAGTATTAACATTTAATTCTTTATGTTCTGCATCGCACACAATGAACCAGACATTTCTGTTATTCACAACGTTTGAGCAGAATTTGCTGCCAAGATAAAGTCGATAGTGTAACAATATCATCTCGCGATGCTTGATCAACAATTAGATAGCGAAAATATTTAAAATCTATCAGAAATATTTTCTTGTAGTGCACAGAAAGTTTCTGGGTAAAAAGTTATGATAACAATTTGACATTAAGGCAAGATTTAATGTTTAAATCTGTGATTGTCAACATTCCTGTCCTCTGCACATTTTTCACAAGCCATTGCTATGTTCATAAAAGTTGGAATGAAGTCAAACTAAATCTGCAATTATTTGGTATTAATAGAAACTTATAATCACAGGGAGATATTAAAAAACAAAACCCTGCAAATTGGGTGGTAATTTTTTAAGGCTTTACTGTGAGGGTCGAGGTTACAGTGAGATGCTTGCAGTCTAATGAGCGAACAAGTGTGCGCGCGTTTGCATGTGTATTTATTGCATCTGGTCACTGACTGTGCAATGGTAGGCTATGCTTTGTTCGATTTGTGCTGAAGACCCCGTAGCTGCAGCTGTGGCGTTACGCAGCAACATCAAAGGTTCATTAATCAACGTCTGGGATAATGACTGTTACAACGCCTGCTCTGCAGAGCTGTTTTGCATGTAGGCATTTTTTTTTTTTATCTTTATAGACAAACGTGCCCATCTGTGTGGTGTTACTGTGTGTTTGTTTCCGTTCACATTTGCAGTCTCCACAGCCGTCTCAAAGAAAGTCTTGAGAAGCTTTATGCGAGGCTTGAAATGAGCAAAAGATTGTTTTTCCGAGAACGAACCAGACGTACGCACACAGTTGCACCGTTCTCTCCCTGTTATCCGGGCTGGTTTCTTTTTCACTTTCCCATTGAGTCAAACAAGAAAACAGTGAGCTCCAGGTGTGATTCCAATTCACCCGAATGTGTCAGTTAACCTATCAGAGGTTCCCAAAAGCCATGACATCATCATCTGGGCTTCCTCCCCCTTTATAGAGACAATAATCATCCTGTATGTACATTTCTGGTTTTGTAGACACTAATAAATAAATATCTGACCAATTATTTCTCTCATTAATGTGGAATTGACAAAATATAAGAAATAGAGAAACCCTCATATATCTTTTTATTCAGTGTGTATAAACTTTGTATGCTTTTAAAGAATGATGGAAAATATTTGAGTATTTCTAAAAAGTTGCTAGAAACAAATGTAAATGAAGCGGGCTGCATTTTGTTGGCTTTTTGACAAACTGCTAGCGTTTTATCAGTGATTGTAGCGTAACACAATCTCTGGATCCCATCAGCCGTTGGCGATTAGAAACATCTCAGGTTCTGTTTCACACCAACAGTTTTGTGCTCTATTAAGACTCAAACTATGGTGACTTGGCGCCTGGCGTTGTTCAGTCTGATGGCTCTCAAACGGTTACATAACGACCTCTGGACTCCAGGCTGGACAACCAGTTCTGTTGCATCCGAAGTCGTAACACAAACATTAATGCCAGCGTACGAGTTAATCTGCTATTAAGATTTGTTGTTGTCCCTCCGGCCCCCTAAACACATATATTTATTCTCCATCTCTCTCATTTCGACTTTGAATGACCACCGACTTCAATTAGACATGAGAGAAAAAGCCACATGGATGAACGGGGAGCATGAATTTTTTAGGTTCATTTCATGTAAGTTTTACTCACCCTCCCCTCCTCCAAACACTTTTTCACTCTGCTTTATGAATAAGTCACACTTGTGCAGGTTTTCAGATTCAAAAATTGTTAAAGGGACATACATTTTTTTTCTTGATTCCTGAATGTGGGACTGTAAAAGTGGCTCCTCGAGTTCGGCGGGGAACGATGACTCTGAATTAGGGAAAGCGGGAGAGAGAAGTAGAAGCACCTGCTCCGAAAAACAGAAAAGAAAATCATTGCAGACACGGCTGAAAGTGGGCTTATGTGCCTCTTCGGCCTGTGGTGTAACAGCCAACGCGAATGATAAACTATAAGCATCTGTGGTCATGCTTTTTTTTTTTTTTTTTTTTTTTTTCTTTTAATGGCTTTTGCCGCTTCGAGTTATGAAATTCCAGCGGAGGGAGATTTGTAATCGTCTTGTACGCCTCGCACCGATCCCCGGAGTGTTCCAGCGGGTGGAGATGGAGGTGGGGGTACGCAATCGGGACGTTATTTTTAAACGGGCAGTTAAATTTAGCCAACTGCTGACTTTTCGTACAGCATCAGCGCTTTGTTTGCTCACCGCAGACACGCCGAGGTGAAACGAGAAGGCCCGGAAGTGAAGGCCAGCTAGGAGAAACGCAGCGTAAAAATACATATGAATGACGTCACCGAGAGTTATTTGGAGTTGCTGCAGCGGAACATGAGCTGCAGCGTTGCTAATTTTACAGATGGTAGCCGTGACTCTGGCACTTTATGGAGAAAAAAAAATCAGAGAGAGAAGCAACTTTAATTTTTAATTTTCTTGTTTTTCTTCTTCCCACATTCATTTATTTTCTGGTCGTAAAATAATTCAGTTTGTGAGTGAAAATATACGTAAAGTGTTAAAAGTAAAATTTAACTGATGTCGCTAATCTCTCTCCTTGCAAGTTTTCTTTACATTACAATTGAATTTGACTGAGGAGGCTAGTAGATTTTTCTCTCAGTAAATTTTCTATATAAAAAAAAGAACATATTTTACCTCCGAATGGATTTGGATTAATATGGTACAGAAAGTGTGAAAACTCGATTATTTTTGTTTTCCTGGGCGTTGAATATGACAAACTACTAATTTTGTCATTAGCTGTGTTTTCATTGACCATGTCATTGCGCAATATGACATTTCTAAAATATATTTGCTCAATGGAAACACACCAATTTTTTATATTAAAAAAAAAGGAAAGTTTTTTGATCAAAACATTTGATGATAACTTTTATTCAATTTTCTATTTTTTGCTAAGCGTGTACAAACTTGTAAAACCGAAACCAGGAAGTGACGACCTTCTGATTGCAAACACTTTCTTACTGCAACGACTTGCAAATAAATTGACACGAAGGTGAACGTATGTGACCAAATCGGCCGCAGAAAAATCGTGTTAACCGGCTCTAAAAAAAATGAAAGTGAACATAAAAGCATGAAAACACGCGGTGGTGCAGTGCAGAACAGGCTTTCTGCATTTAAAAAAATTTTTTTTTTTTTGCTCTAGCTAACCACCGTTGTGTCGACGATAAACACTGACACAATGCGCATGCTGCGACTTTTGTGTTTGGATACATGAACGCCTATAATAACGCTTCCCGATATCCCCGACTTAAAACTGGCATTAATATTCATCTGTGAATGTGCAAAGGCTCGAGACTAATCCTCCCCTCAAAGACCCGGCAGCTTTGCATTTCATTTTTCAGCTCTTCCCTTCCTCTTAACCTACTTTACAGCCCCCTCGCCCTCCTCCCATTCCTCTGCACAATAAAATTCACCAGGCGGTGTCATGGTTGGGATGTCTCCGGCTTTTCTTTTCTATGCTCATATAAGCTCATTTAAGGCAATTAATCCCCATGAGTTTGTAGGCTTTAATGCCGCTGATAAACTACAAAACAGTGAGGACCTTCAGTTTACCCAAGGAGATGTTCCCTTTGTTTTCCATCTATTATACCCATTATAGTTGGTAATCTATCTCTTTTTTGTGTTTGTTTTTTAAAGCGGGTACCTGTTAATCCTGTTTTTAATCTTTTTTTTTTTATTTTGTGCATGCAAAATCTTGGGGCAAATGTGTCATTCACAGAATCTTAATGGTTGAAAAACCATTGAGATTCTGGAGTCGTTTGATTAAAAACGATTCCTTCATCTGAGATCGTGACCCGACCCGAATGAAGACGTCAAAATCCCGAGCAACAGAGGCGTCGAAACGCAGACGTATGATGGGAAATTATCATCACGGCTAATTAAATTAGACTCGAGTCAGTTTTTCACATCAGACGCAACTAAAGAGCTTAATGCGCTTCATGTTTTATGTTGCTGTCTGTTCCAAATGACATTGAATTAATGGATTTCCTCAAAATGCACCATTATGACAATGCAGACAGTTTTTCTTTTTGCCGTGTTTGGGAAATCTATTCACTGGGAAACAACAAAAAAACAAAACAAAATAAATAAATCACATTTGCATCTATTAAGCAAAAGATACAAGGATTCACATGGTTCGTGCAATACATTTTTGATCCATCTTCAGTAAAAATAGTAAATGTTACTCATAGAGCTCCTAACCACACACTGCATTACAGAAGAAATAGACCTTTTTGTAAAAAATGGGCCACGTTAGGTTGCGATGGTTGCCACGGAGATTAAAAGATTTCTCAAACATGCGTGGAAGAATCAAGGCAGCACTCGCACCGTGTTTTCAGTGAGAGAATAACATGACAGCATGACAGCATAATGTAAAAGCTCAAAAAAGTCGGCTTTAAAAGATACTGCCAGTTTAATAAACTTACAAAATTCTCAAAAAAAAAAAAACCCTGGTGGTCTCAATAGAAAATTTATGTATAGAAGTTTGAGGAAATAAATTCATTTCATACAATGTGGAAAAAGTTGAAGCACTGCGAATAGTTTCCAGATCCGCCGTATTTACTTAGGTGAGTACTATCGCAGCTTTCATAGTTTTACGTGTAAAAATAAAGTAACTATTCTTTACTATTTCTTTATGTGCAACTTTGTGTTTTCCTACTGAAACAAATAAAGCCCGTGGAGTGGAGAGTAGGAACTCTTAAAAGTTTGAGGGTTTTTTTGCCAGATCCTGTAAGTGGGTGTCTCTCTCTTCTTGGAAGCCTCTCCACTGTGTCTGTATGTGGACAGCTGGATCAGTGAGGCTCGCTGACGGCATGCCGGTGACGTAACATGGATGCTGATGGATTAGACGGTGACGTCATGCATTCGTGGGCTCGAAAAAGCCTCTGATGTTGGAGCTTCCCGGAATAATAAAGCTGAGTTTCTCCTGCCCGATGGTGACGTGTTCTGGGATTTTGTGTTGCGCTATTCGGAGAAAACGGCCCTAATCTGCTTTGTCCTGTCACTGCGGTGCAACAGGTAAAAAGACTGACAAGAAAATTTAAAGGGAGAATTTTTTTTTTTAAACAATCCAATCCAAATCGATTCAATTCATAGTCCACAAAGTTAGTTTTTGAAGACGGGTGTGTGTGGCCCAGGTCGGGCTCACCTCGACAGCAAACACAACTCCCAGAATCACCAGACCAAAAATGAGGAGAGAAGACGACAGCTACATTTCCATTGACCACAAAATTGCACAAATTAGAAGTACAAAAATACATTTTCTTAATGGGAACGTGCCACCTTTGAGAAAAATAAATAGAAAAGCCTCACAAATTTGTGTTAGAATGGGGTTGTTGTTTTAGCCGTATTGAAATTTGTGTATTTCGTAAAGATGCAATGGAAACACTTTTATCGCATCAAAAGAGTCACCTGATCAATGACTGGATATTACCTCTGACGGAAACACCAAAACTGCCAATAAAATGTTTTTTGACATTAGCGGAACAGACAACATTTGAAACGATGCTTTTCCAATTGCTTTAGCCGTATGTCGAGCTCTCAACTGTCTCAACTTACTGTCATATTGTCCATAATATGTTAGCAATTGGGTAAAATCGAAAACTTCAACAGAGTCCTGAGACTGAGCTTTTCTCTGCAAGCTTGTAAAACGATTTTACAAGCAATCGTTTCTCAGTGGCTGAGAGTCCAGACACTATGTACGAAGTAAAGCGTAGAACAGCTAGGAACTCCTTAAACCCAGAAAAGTCTTAGTAAGCATGATAAAACATTAAGATAAAAATAATACAAGAAAATAAAAAGACAGACGTGCCCAGGGCCGTGCAGAGACCTTTGGAGGGGCAGGGGCTCAAAGTTAAAAAAGGCACACAGAGGGATCAGACGTGTCTGAAGATGTCAGAGCAACGTTGCAATTCGGTGACGTATTGATGAACCGAGCGACTTCCACACCTACATTCTCGCCTAAAAACGTTGTGTCACTTAAAGTGTAAAATAGCTAAATAATTTGCCGCTCTTCACCGCCATCGACGCTCTGCCTGAACACCTGGTTGGGACCCGCAATGAATTATGGGATATGGTGGGCCGTGAAGGACACGCCATTTTTTGTGTGTGGAGATATCAATATTACGATTATTATTACTAAAAAAAAATAACAATAATGAATTACAATGACTTTGTTGCGTCTATCATAATCAACAGTTATAATAATTATCAATATAAATGTTAATGATTAATATTTATTATATTGATTATTATTGTTAACAATACTTGTTATGATTTATTAGTCATTTTAGTATAGTACTTTGCAATATGATAATTACTGTATTACTAAGAATTACATTAATTCTATACTAATAATAATTCATATAAACAAGTAAAAAAATGTTTCCATCATCCATCTAATATCTAATGTCCACAAAATCTTTTTGTGCTGGAGACTGGAGCAGACTGGAGGAAGCTAAGATCCTCCCACGTTTGCCACAAGATGCTGCAGCAACGGTAGCATGTTGACTGAATGTCAGTCAACATACAGCACAACAATATGCTTCTTCTTCAGATTGTTGCCTGGCCCTCTTTTTTCCCTCCTCATAACAGATGTAGCAGCCTGGTCTTATCACTTGTTTTCAGACTAGACGTCGAGTGGTCAGGGCACTGATGTTCACTCTCTTCCCTAGCCGGGGAAGTTTCTTCGACATCTGATCCCTTTTCCGTCAAACCGGACGGTGAGTTTTCAGCCGGTTCAGACTGAAAACTCACGCAATCCTCGTCAGTTGTCTCTACAGCAGCATCGTCTTCTGAGGTTTCCCTGCCAGGGAGGCTTGTTTCCCAGCTGGAGGAGGATTAAAGACAAAGGCGTCAAAGGCATCATAATCATTGCAGTCATCTTGATGGCTACTTGTTTCGAACGTGATGTGAGGAAAGAGTTTGTTGAACACCTTCCTTACACCAGTCGTAATCAGGTAGCCTGCGCCGAAAGACGGGGGGGAAAAACAGGCTCACTAAAATGTTTTCCATTGTAAAAATTGTTGAAAAAAAACAAAGTGTCAAAGGTCAAAGAGTTGCTTGTCTGCTGTCTTATATTTTGAGACGGAAGCATTTATAACCCTAGATGCTCTTTCATCTATGTGACATAGTTGAGATCTCTAGTTCTGGAGGAATGTCTTGCTTCTGATCGTTACTATGGAAACGGTCAGATCCGTTCTGCATTCCTAACTATTAACCCTTTAATACTAAGTATTATATTAATACTATATTAATAGGGTTAATAGTTAGTAATGCAGAACTGCCTCAAATGATCACTAAATCATTAGTGGGATTTTAATAGTTAAATATGAAGTTTAGATTGAGAATGGTATATTAAAACCATTCATTTAAGTTGAGTTTTTAATCATTTTATAAGGTTTACAGTTTGAACAGGTTTAAAAATGAACAAAACATTTATCCATTGGTGTGAATATTTGGTATTTAGAGCCACAGATCCGACCCCTTCCTCACCATGGACCCTCAGCATCATTAGACTGAGGGCAGCCAGACTAGTTTATTTTGATTCATTATTATCTTTAGCTAAATATTATTGCTGAGGGGCACAAGCAGGCCTTCTGACATACAGATAAAATATTGAAAAAAAATGTTTAAAAAAGAAAAACATCAAAAAGGACACCAGGGGCATCAAGAATAAAAGGGGCAGGGGCTCCGGCCCCTTGTGCCCCCTTCTCTGCACGTGCCTGGACGTGCCTTTTAATCAAATCCAATTGATGACGCTCACTGCCTAACCCTTCGATTAATACCAAGCCACCATTATTTCACGCCTGACTCCGAACAAACTCCTAAACATGAGTCATTGTGTATTGACTGAAGTGTGTTCCTGTACTCACAAAGTTTGCCCCTCACACAAGGAAATGCACATAAATTTCTGCTAATAAGTGTGTGAACAGGGTATCACAGGAAGCGCAGGGCCGGCGTCTCTGGGCGGTGGCGGGCTTGTTTGTGCGCGCATGTGCTAATTAATCCACGTTGGCAAGTCACTTTCCTGTTTACCGTCATTTCTCAGCGAACGATTCCCTCCGCCTGCGTGTCCGAGAGCCGAAAAGTTAAAAATGTGTGTATGTGTTATACGTGATGCATTCGGAGTTCATAGTGTGAGTGCGTTCTGGCCCTGTGTTCTGTTTAAATGTCGCTACATGAGGTCGGGCTGACTCTTCCCTCACAAACATGCACACGTAACTGTGCTGTTGTGTCTGCTCACAGCAGCTCAGCTCCTTAAGCTCATATAAGCGCCTGTGCGCCACAATCAACAGACGCAGGAATAGTCCCTGTAAGTGGCTTAAACTCAGTCACGGAAACAAAACACAAAGACTTCTGGATCAATGAACGAGTCTGGGGTTTTTTTTCTGTTGTTTGGTTTGGCTCATCGTCCCGACTTCCCTCCCCTTAAACAGCAGCAGGGAAACCTTCTGAACAGAGTTTAATTCGATTAGTCTTACATAATAGCGAGCAACAATTCAATCAGATAAATAATTTCTTAATTTAGCCGGCAGGGAAACGCTAGTGACCTGTCCCGGCCCCGCCAAGGGCAGCTCTTACGTAAAGGGTTTTTGCACAGTCTGATGACTCGGTAGTAATTCCCTCCTTCCCCATTTGGCCGATGGCTGAGGATGACACAGCACAAAACTGCTGCGTCGCTGCGTCGCGTCGTCCCGGAGCTATTTTGAGACTCGAATGCTGTTTGCATGTGATTCAGGTTGCCCACTCCTGGGCCGGCATCTCATTTCGAAAAGCGTTTCGATGCGGACGGCTCGGCGGACCCCAGGAGGCTAACGGGTTGCAAATTGAACTGGAGTTTAATAAATGACGAAATGTTTGTCTGAGCTATATTTGGGACGTGGGGGATAGGATGAGGCAAAACAGTTCTATTAATCATGCTGTGTTGTTCTTTTGTAGTCTGGGGGATTATAAACCGGAATGAAAGTGTGGCGCAGATATGATGAACCCCAACGCAGCTTCAGCAGACCGGACGGGGGGATCAGTTGGTGTATGTACTGGTCCCTTGTTCCCTCATTATAACAGGATGGAGCAGAACAGGAACTTATAATTTAGTTTTTATCTCACTGTGACTTTTTGTGTGTCTGATTAAGTTCATATTAACTTGTTTTTATCAGTTAAATTTATCTTAGTTTAGTTTTTTTTTCATATTCTGGTTGTTTTTTACATGCAGAATTCAAAAAGGTCCCAGTATTGCATTAGGATTATGTGAATCATTTTCAGACAAAATGTTTTCAGTTATTGTTGAAAAGCCAACTGACTGGCGTTTTCTCAACTCTGGCGGCCATTTTCCAGGAGGAATCTGGAGCGCCTTTATTTGGCGACGACTGATGGAAATTTGTTTTTATTTCGCATCGGTTTGAAAGGCCAGTAAATATTCACTCATGAACACAAAACTTCCTTCATTTTTGTGTTTTTTATTAGTTTAGTAAACGCACAGCATTATCCCTTCCAGTCAGTTATAGTTTTCCCTCATTAATTACCATTTTTATTTATTTCGGTTCATAAAAACAAAAACAAAAATTAAATAATAAAACAAAACTGGAATCAGTTAAATATAATAACCGTGACTGGGACTTTGTTAAAGACTCGCTGTGGTTTGCTCCGATCACAAAGGCGTAGAAATGGATTTTTAAACCTTTTATAGGTTTTAATAGGTTTTCTTTCAGGACTGCCCGTCGTTTAGCTCCCCGTTTTTAGCTTGCGGTGGTGCTGAAACATTTCTACTTTTGCAAGGCACTGAAGTTACAAGGTCAATTAAAACAATGACAATCAAGAAGCACCACATGCATTTTCACATCGAAGCAACGTTTCGACGTACGCAGGGACGGGCCGACGACCTGACAGGGTTAAACCCCGTCTCCCACTCCCCAGGGCGCGGTCTAGACCAAATCGACTACACAACAGCCGAGGAGCGGGGCCGTGATAATGATATGATAATTAGGAGTAAAACACGGCTGAAACCAAACGTGGGCCCGGATGCATAATCGCCAAGGAGTCTGGGGCCTGTTTCATCTGATGTATGCTAATTCAAGGCATGTGAAGCATGGTAATGTGGACATCATTTCGTATTCAGGAGAGTAACCCCCCCCCGGTTTCCAGATGAAGTCCCGCCACCTCCGTGCCCCAGTATTTGAACCTTTTTCTGCGTAGCTCAGCACTGTCAAGATGTCAGGAACATTAGCTCATTCAGGGCTGAAAGGGAAAACAACTCCCTCTCATCTTCAAAAATAAAGAGGGTACTGAATAATGACTTAGGTTTTTTTTTTTTAAGAGAAATTGTACATTATCTTTTTACTCTGCTGGTAATTAGCCACAAAGTTTTGCTGTTGAGACATTATTCTTCTGATAAATTTGAATCTAAATGAATTCTTCAGCCAACTTTTCAATCTATGTTATACTCTAATACCTCTTAAAGGGGCAGTATTATGTAGTTTCTGGCATAGAGTACAATTTTGTAACACAAACATTGGATGTTAAAAATGCTATATGAAATTTGACTTAAAAGAAATGTGACTTTGTAATTCAACGCCTTGAAATTAAAATCCGTCTCTTTAAGAAACTCCCGCTCTTTCTGAAACTCCGCCTTCAGGAAGTCCTCACGATATCGCTCCCCTATTAAACCTTTAACAACGTTTTAAACCCAGCGGACGGAGAGTGCTAATTGCTGGTGGCTAGTCTGAAGGAGTTCCGTGGCGGAGTTGAAGGGGAAGTTTTCCCTGCGAGGTGGAATATCAGAATTTTGGAAAAAGCAGCTTGGTGGAAGAGCTGTGTCTTGGAAAGCGGAGCAAGGTCCAACCAAGCTGAATGGTTGCCATGGAGATCAGATGATTTATCAAACATGCATGAAAGAATCAAAGCATATCCTCCAGGTATGTTTTTGATGAAGGAATAACATTGCAACACTACAGACATAAGTACGTCAAACTTTAAAGGGACAATAAGTGTTTTATGTTTGACCAGATTTCCACAGAGCTGGTCGTTCTAATCAAGCGTCTCCTCAGCCTTGTGAATTAGCACGGCTCTGGCTCTGGGTTCAGAAACGAGCTGTCGGGGCGGCGTGTTGCATGTTCCGTTGACTCACACAATCCTCCGAGCTCGTCAAAAGTAGGCCGTGGCACGGTCGCCTGCCGCTCCGCTCCGCGCGGCGTAATGCAGGCGCACAGAGAGCGTCTGACGGCACGCCCACGGAGGAGAAGAAAAGAACGGTTTAATAAAAGCACAAGGCGGCGGGGAGGAAACGAGAGGAAGGTGGGAGCAGCCTTCCTAGGAGACCGCGATTAACATTTGATTGGCTGTCACAGTTAACTCCAGCCAGGCTCTCGGTGTCCTTGGAGGAAACGCAACGGCTGATTGTTTAGGGAAAGAAAGGAAGGAGCTGCAAAAAACCTAAAACCGCGCAGGAGTGTCGTAGAGCAGAGCAGGGCGCGAGAGAGGGGGATGGGAGGATGCAAGAAGGAGAGTGTTAATTAGCAGAAAGGAAGAAATCAGCTCAAGTCTTTCGTCTGAGAGTCAGCTGTGTGGATTCGGCTCCACTCAACCATTTCTGACCTGCAACGACAACAATTAAATTACAAACAATGTTTGTCATTTAGAAGTCAAAAGCAGGCACTTCCTGTGGCTGTCTAATGAGCTTCATTAAAGGAAATCATAGGCCCCGCCCACGGAGATAAACAACTGACATTGTCGTTAGCGATCAAGAAAAGTCATCATCAGCCATGAGACGAAATGTTGGCATCTTGTTCCTTTGTTTGTTATTCATTGAAACGTCTATGGAACGCCAACGGTGCCACATACGCATGAACATTACTCATATTTTACACGTTCGCATACTTTTAACGTGCACATGAGATTTGTCCGTTAGCTACGCATGACAATTTCAATGCCTATTGGACATGTGAACATCAGGTATGTTGGGCGTTGTTTATGTATAAAGTCGTGTCAAAGTAAAAGTAGCGACGATCCCCTCAGACGTGGGAGCAGCGACATGTACGTGTGACGTTTCTGGGAAAATTGCAGTCTGCGATTCTACAGGAAGAGCCGAAACGCTCAACTTCTGACGAACTGTGCGATGCCGTCGGAGCTCTGGTGGACACGTCTGGAAAAACCAGGTCATCCCAGCACA
The DNA here is from genome assembly GCA_911649635.1 of Poeciliopsis gracilis. Lineage (NCBI taxonomy): Eukaryota > Metazoa > Chordata > Actinopteri > Cyprinodontiformes > Poeciliidae > Poeciliopsis > Poeciliopsis gracilis. The sequence continues at coordinate 2,388,905 of CAJVRI010000435.1, read as the reverse complement.
GTAAAAACAGAAACGATTTATTAAAAAACGCGAGTTTTTTTTTTTGTTTGTTTATTTGTTTGGTTTTGTTTTTTAAAACTGACGTTTTTACATTAAGAAAATGTTGTGATTCTCATTTGTGCAATTTCATGGCCGGTGGCTCCGTGTGGGCGGGATGTTAATGCAGTGAGCTGCTGGTCGTCTTGCAGTCAACAAATGGCAAACAGAGCAATAGGACAAGTGGATGGATTCCTTTATGAACCACTCTAATATGAGCTCACGGCACCTTGTGGGTTGTCTCTGTGTTTTAGTGGGAAAGACCAAGATTTGGAGTCAAACCTCCGTTGTTACTTGCCAAGTTAAGAAGTTGCAGCCCCAGGGCGGCTCCTTTTCATTCCACTTCACTATTATTCTCTACTTTGTGGTTCTAAGTCATATAAAATTCCTCCAGCAATCCATTCAACTGTAGTGTATTTGTGAGAAAATTCAAGGGGTGTACAATTCTCAGTGCTTCTCAGAGCATTAAAATGTCTTTGCTGCTAATGCTATTTTTAAAATAAAATTTAGCTCACCATGTATGTAAAAAAAAAAGCAAACAAGAAAAAAGAAAAGTCAACACTAAAACTAGAAGATCTAAGGATTTTACACATCACAAGTTTGTGAAAAGTTTTAATGAAAAATAGCAAAGGAGAGGGAAGTAGCTCGGTCATGCTAGCTTGACTCTGACATGCAGATGTGCTGTGGAATTCAATGTGTTTCAGCTCAGTTAAAAAAAAACACTAATTCTGAGAGATAATCAGCAGAGCAGATGTTTAAATTAGCTCGTCTACCGCCGCAGACTGTCACTGATTAGTCATCGCAACGTAAAACATCACGCCTGAAAACATAAAACTGTAACTGGCCGAATGCTCTTTCCTCTGTGTGGGAAATGTTTGGGTATTTTTCCATGTTGGGTCTTGATGCAGTGGTGGAGCTGCTGTCCATCAGTTGTCAGTCGGTAGCCGACGAGGATGAAAACGAGTGGTTCTGAGTTGTTCCTGTGTTATTTTCCCTTCGCCGTGGCGCGCTGCGCTAAATTAATAATACCTACGTCTCCACATTTCATTCTGTTAACAGAATTGTTTGACTGCGGCAGAGGATGGTCAGGCTTTTTGCCCTGCGGGTATTTATAGGTATTTTGTTTCAAATCCATCAAATAGTTTCATCTGGACAGTCTGACTTTTATTATTTATTTATTTTTTTAAAAATAAAAGCTCATTTCAAAGAAAGGTGTGTATTTTCTTGTGAGCTTGTGCAAATCGAGATCAAGACAACTGTCCAGCACAGTCAGCTCTTTTTTATTTATTCATTTTTTTGCCTGCTCCTGAAATGTTTGTGCGCGCCTCTGCTCACGTCCGTAGGAAGGTACTGGAAGCAGTTCTTTTCTTTGCACCACTGTGACAACCCAGTAGCAGCTCGTCAAAAGTTGTGGAGCAAGAAGTAAGTAATGAAAGATACATTTTTCATTGGACACGAGGTTAATATTTCACAACCGGCGTGGAGAAAACGATGCCCCGAGACTCTCCCTCAGTCTGAAGCCAGGGCTCGGTGGAAATCAGCGAAGCCTTGAGGCAGCGCATCACATCTGAGCGTGTTCTCCGTCTTCCAGGCGGCAGATTCCTGGGGAATCTCCCCAACTCTTCGTAGGCGCGCCGGATTCACGCTGCGTTGGCATTTTATGATGTTGTGGCTGTTTTGATGTCTGAGTTTGTGTCTCCCTCCCCCGGTAACGGTGCGCCAGAAAGCAGAAGGATTGTCGGAGAAAGACGCACTGCAGCAACCGGCCTCATGATTCATGGTTTCTGTTTGTCCAAGTCCGACAGAACAAGCTGTGCTCCCTTTCGTTAGGCCGCTAATGCCGGCGCAATATTCTGGCGGAATCAATTAAACGCCAAGGGAGCCAAACGGTGCTCCTGCTCCAGAACCGTTTTGTGGGTTTTGGACCGACCAAACACGGCATCACGGCTCTTCCCGATATCCTTTGAGGGAGTGATGTATTTAAACGTTAACGAAAATTGTGTTTTCACCTTCCTCGATGAAACTCACATCACTCTGCAGACCTGAAAAGAAACTGAAAACGTTTCAGCATAAAATGCATTTTTTATTTTCCTGCAGAGAGCCAGTATTTTATTTTCTTGGCTTAGAAAATAAATTGCTTCGACTGAACCGAAGACGATAAAAGATTTATTTATCTCTTAAGGCTGAACTTGTCTGCCATTTCTCCAGCTTGGTTGTGTATCGGTGTGTGTGTGTGTGTGTGTGTGTGTGTGTGTGTGTGTGTGTGTGTGTGTGTGCGTGTGTATGTACTTGCTGTCCTGGTAACAGTCTGCCGAAAAGTACAGAATTTGCATCACATAAAACAAGCGAGGGAAGTCATTCTTGAAAAATGATCATTATTACAAATATACATAAATAATAAAAAATATGAAAATATATATTTGCAAAAGTATCAACTATTGATATAGCGATATCAATTGTTGGATAGAGCTATAACTCAACACTATCTATCTATCGATCATCGATCGATAGATAGATTTTCTCACATTAAAGGAAAACCTGTTAAGAGGCTTTTTCCCACTTTCTCTGGACATGGAGAGCAGAAAGCCAGTCTGAACGGATCCATCTGAAGCAATAAAAACACATGAAAGGAAGCAAGAGAGAGGCTGACGTCAAGCAAAGTGAAGTCACGTACTGGATGGATCCGTCTGGCTCAGCGGTCGTTGTTCTGGGCCGATAGGTCTGCGTTTGATGAACGGGCCATCGGCGCGGTCCGCTGATGCCGTCCACAGGCCGCGCTCTCCTGGGTGGGCGGGTCTGACCGCAACAAAAGGATGCGGAGCGCAATCAATGGGCCTTCCTGCCGTTCTGATGTCTCACCTGCAAAGGCGTCAGACAGAGCGCGCGCCGTGTGTTTACACAACCTTAAATAAGCATCGATTTCCTGAACTGTGTTGCTGCGACTAGCGGCTTTCACTGGAGGACCGGCTGATAAAGAGGGAGAGAGTGACCATTGTGGCGGCAACAAAAAGGTTGCTAAGCGACACGTTATCTGTGAGGTACGTGTTTCTTCAAAAACACAAAACAAATGGGACAAATTGACCATTGTATTCGTGGTATGCCTTTCTGAGTGCATCATTTTAAAAGCAGTGTTACATTATGAGGATATTACATGTCATTGTAAGAAGCTTGTTGACAATAAAAACTTTCATCAGTATAGATTGGTCTGAACGTCACCTCGTGTATAAAAAACGCTGACGTTCGGACAGACCATGAATTAACTTCACTGCTGGCGAGTTGAGATGGCGACTATTTGAGATGCCAGCTGGCATTCTGGGTAAGGCTGTCGAAAGCGATCACATGTCCGTCTCAACGCTCAGTTATAATCACAACAGCGATATTATAGTGCTGTTGTTCTCGCTTGAAAAAGGTAAATAGTCAAAAGTAGACGAACCGCAGCAGAAAACAGATCAAAATAGACGGCTGTTGAATTGACCAGTTTTCCTGAAATCGTTTAGTATTACTGCGACCATGAGGTTCCACCTCCCCCCTTCTTATCTGGGAGACCTCCGTCCCGGTGGGGGTGCATGGACATTAACCCGGCATGAGAGGAACTCTCTTCTCGTCTCAGCCCACATCCTCCCCATGCAGCGGGCGCCATATGCTACAAACACACTCAGACCCAAAGACACCAACACGCACAGACTGCAGACTATTGGCTTCAGTTCTTCTTCTTCTTCTTCGTTTTTTCATTCTTCTCTGCATCAAGAAGATTTTTCTTTTGGGTGTTGCTATGACGATACATTGCGGCGACCGGGGGAGCGTGGAGATGAGTAATGAGGTGTCAGGACAGCACCACGGGTTGCTGGTGACCCCTCGCCCCGGAGGGTGCTGAGAACACAGGTAGTGAGGGAAACAAGGGCGCGCACTAATCTTCCCTTAAAAGCTCATCTCACGCCTGGCTGTTTACAGCCCACTTACTGTTTCTGGGAATAAAAACAGTAGTTAGCGGCGCCGGATATCGGCCAGGGACAGAGACGAGAACAGGACGGACCACGAGTGATCGCACACGGTCCGTTGCTTGCGTTAAAAAGATAGCCTTTGTGAAATGGAAAAACAAAACTGGTTGTTAAAGCTCTGCTGGACGCGTAGGAAACGCCTCACACTGGCATTTCTCTGTCACTGCGCGCTGTGCTTTTCAACCTGGTTGGGTGACGTACAGCAGGGGACCCGTCGGCGTCCCTCAGGGCCCACTTCCCTTTTTAGATGTGTCCCTTCGACCAGCACTCAGAGTATCTTTGACTAATATTGAAGTTTATTTGAAGATCTGATACCTTTAAGCATGAAAAAACAGGCAAAAAGACACAAAAATCTGCACGAGGATCAAAACCCATTGAGTAAATAATGAGTTAATCTGTTTCATGTGTCTTTCTGGGATTCTTTTCAGCACTTTTTCCAGGCTAAATTGTCTCACCTTTGATCTCTTTTCATATCCTGTCCTCACTGTTCCCCCTTCCCTTTGTAGCTGCGCATCCTGGTGAATCATCCGATGAAGCTTTCTTTCTCTCTCCATCTCTCAGTGCATTATTGATCTGAGCAGCGCGAGCGGCCACAAAAGCTCTGCGTTTGCGCAAGAGTGTGAACTGAACCGACCTCCACCGCATCCAGATTTAATTTCTCTGATAATTTAACCGAGAGCGGCTGAGGGAAGCAGGTGTGAAAAGGTTTTCCTTCTTTGTGTCGAGCGCAACGGCGACGCGTCACGTTTCATGCCGGGAGAGTGCGAGAGTGGCTCCTCGCTCCGGCGCAGTTTGATACGGTCACGGCTGTGTTGCGGCTGCAACGGACGACGGCTTTTTAAGCCGTTTTGTCACAGCAGGTGCAGCACGACCAGTAACTCCACCACGAATCGCCCGATTTTCTGGCTCGGATGACGCAACTTTACAAACAGATTTCTGCTCCTTTTTGCTTTCCTGCCACTTATGAATGTTTAAGGTCGTCAACTTCAAAATACAAAATTTAGTTTTCAAGTGAAAGTACCTAAACCATCCTATGACCCAGCTTGATTCGGAAACGTTGCTTTTAAAGGGGCAGCACTGTTTGCTGTCCAGTAACTATATTAACTTTAGTTGTAAAAATGCTCAACGGTAAAAGAAATTCAACTTCATAATTTAGTGCCTTGGAGTTGGGCCTCTGTCTCTTTAAAATCTCCTGCTCTTTCTGAAACCCCGCCTCCAGGAAGTCACCACATCTCCCAGGAGGAGCTTTGCCCTCGAAGGCGGGGCCAGGTCCAACCAGGCGTTTTGCACAGATCAAACGTTGCCGTGGGAGATCAAAGGGTTTGTCAAAGATGAAAGAATCAAAGCAACACTTCCAGTTTGTTTTTGATGAAAGAATAACAATATAACATAACGTAATGCTCAAAAAAGAAGTTGATATTTTGAACTACTGCTCCTTTAAGTTGGTTGAAACCAAAGTCACAGTGATCTATGAGTTTTAGTCTAAAAAAAGAAAAGAAATAGCCTGAAGGCTTATACTTGCCCACCATATTGAGTACTTCTTAAAAATCAATATTAAGAAATTATTTACTTAAAGCAAGCTGCTATATCCGGCTGAAACGTTACTTGAACAAGAACACTCTCTCTTAAACTGAGCTCCAGTAATTTTCTAATTCAGCGACTAACATGTATAACTGCACTGGTTTGTGCAGCTGCACACGTCTATCTAGATGGCAATTACTGTTTCAGAGAATCACTAATGGAGCCAAACAGGTCGGTGCGTAAGCTTTGGTTCTGGCAGCGCGAACCCACCGCGACTTCAAACTGCTTTAATAAAGACTTTCCCCGGAGCAGCAGGAGGAGCAGACCCCGGTCTGTGATGAATCACTACAAATCAAAAAGACCCCAGTCACACATCCGCGCCCCAGAAATCATAAACACGCTAATAACGGAGCGTCTTGATTGGAGTCTTTGCTTTATGAGCTGGAATGCGAAGCGGTCCGCCGGGCCGGGCCGCGCTGCCGCTGCTCTTCGTTACGGCTAAACGTTGGCGGCAAACGCATCACATTAAAGTCTGCAGGAGAGACATTACTTTTGTTTCGCTTTACATGAACATTTTGAGACTCCGCTGAACCTCTGGAGGACGACTGATTGTATCGCCAAAAGGTTTTGGGTAACCAAGCCTTTTGTACAAACGCTGGGCAATGACCCAGAGTGTCTGTAAAAAAATTTTTTTCTAATTTTTTCAACAAAATCCAAAAAGAGTTGCAAACTGCCAGATTATTTTACCAACAGTGAAATAATCTGTGGGACTCATAACGTTCATCAAAATCAAGGAAATATTGACTTAAAAGCTCCTCCATCTTGCTGAGACGAGACTTTGTTCTATTTAAGGTGTGCTAAGAATCTCACACTAGAAACTAGACAGAAGAGACTCTGTAAGATTGTCTGTTTTGTAGCGTTGGACTTGAACATCCACAAAACAAACGAGGGAAAAGCCCTGAAAATATATTTTTTAAAAAAACGGCGCAATTGGGAATCAAGTCTGTCGTTTGAAAGCGTGCTGCGTTCATGAACAGGCCGTAAACTAGCTGCCCAGTCAAAGAAGAGAAAAAGGCAACAGTCCCAGTGTAACCTTTATTTGCCCCAACATTAGGAGTGTGGATTACAGATGGAGGCATTTGGCACGCGTCATGAGCACACAAATTACACACACACACACACCCACACACACTGAAGGATTTCTCTCAGGAGGGAAGCTGTTGGTCACGGGCATCCAGCTGAGGGAGTCACCCGATCACCATATGTCAGCTCCGTCCCCCCGAAGTCAGCCGATCTTTTCTGTTCCTCACCAAAATCACCTTCGGCTCGTCAAACTGTTTCGCAGGTATTCCTCTTCGGCCGTGGAGGAACCGTGGCCTGTCGCTGCCGTGGCAACGCCGTGTCCGTGCAATCAGACACTCTGCGGAGGAGAGACTGCTAATGTGTGCGCAGAAGGAGTGGAGCAGTGGACAGTGGAGCTTTGTCTCAAGTGCCAATTTATTAGGTGGGGGGGAAAAAAAACAGATCTGTTGTCTGATCCAAGGTTTCTGAATGTAAACCGTAAACCTCCCACTGCTGCTACTGCTTATTGGGCCCCTGTTTCTGTGGAAAATGACACATTGGGCCACACAGATCCAGTTATTTCTTTGGACATGTCCAAGAGATTCTCTGATGTGGGTTTTGCAACTTTTCTCCCGGGACACTCTGCAACTTTAAACGTCCTTCAAGACCCGACTCCTCTCCAGCTGTTCTCTCTCTCAGGCGCGACACGTTGCCCGGTCTGCCAAGGTTCTCGTTTCGGCTGAAGCTTCCATCGTATCGAACTTTGGTCATTATTTCGTTTCGAAGGTGATCGACTTCTTGCTCGCTTTGAAAGCGGCAACTCGTCCTCGGGCCTGCAGGCGTCTCAGATCGGGGCGAAGACGACAGCCGCTGCGTTTAGCGGCGGCGGCGTCGTGCTCCAGGCGTCCCGGCTGCGTGCTGACGTCTTCGCCGCACCCTGTCCGGCCCTGACACGATAACGTCCAGAGGAAGCGTCCGGGGTGCGCTTCCTTTTTCCCACCCCCCAATCTCTCTCCTGTCCAATTTGTGTCTGATAATCTGCTCCGGCATCGCCATGGCAACTGAAAGGCCGCAATCAAGTGAGCGGCCGTAAAAGCGGCGCCTGAGCAAAAAATGAAGGGATAATAATAATGGAAGGTAAAAACACCGTTAACTCTGGAGTGGAGATGAGGGGAACGAAATGCTAGTGATTATTGTGGAGGTTTTTTTTTTCTTCTTTTTTTTTCTTGGCATTGTTCAAAATGAAAGACTGGAACAATTAAGTATTGAATTTAAGTGCAATTTAGGATCCGCGACAATTTGAGAGTTATTATTTCTGAGACAATAAATGTGAAGCAATCAGTCATCCCTAATAAGGTTTTGATTGGGAGCACTTCAGACAATAAAGGCTAAATCAGCTGAAATGTCTTTTCGCTGGCCGGGATCATTGCAGTCGACCCGGTGCTGCTTTGTGTCGGGCTTTTATGGTCTCCTCGGAGCTAACACGCCTTTCAAACGCCTTCGCACACCTCTTAAAGAGAACTACTAATACTGTGTCATAATGAGACTTGAGGAGGAATGCGTTTTCCCTTCCCCCCAAATGTCCGTTTCTGAGCGTCTCGTGAGCGCTTTTTTGTTTTATTTCATCTACTCTCTACGCTCTGAGAAAGAGCAACGGCCACACCCAAACTGGCAACGCAAGCTTGCAGCTGCCCCGGATGCCAGATCGCCATAACTTCACCCTCTCAGACGAACGGGCAGGGCCATCAAATCTGGAGCGACACCTCCCTCCCCACGGTGAGCAGATCGGAGCCGCAGTGGGACAGACTGATGCCCAATGCGCCCCAGAGGGGTGTGTGTGTGTGTGTGTGTGTGTGTGTGTGTGTGTGTGTGTGTGTGTGTGTGTGTGTGTGTGTGTGTGTGTGTGTGGCAGAGACAGACTGGCAGCTTTCTGCACCCAGCTGAGAAGCAAGGAAGAAGAAAGAGATTGGGGGAGAGTAGATGGAGGAAACGGGGTGATAAAGGTGCAGAGAAGCCAAAGGCAATATATTATGAAATAATGATGACAGGAGATGGAAGAGAAAAGAGAAGAGGAGGAAGAATCAGGTGGGGTGAATAAAAAGTCGATGTTCCACCTCAGAAGGCCCGTTCCTCCGTATTCATCTTCTAGCTCCTGTAACTCTCTCCGTCAGTCTCAATCAGAACCGTTTGCTCCGATCTCATTGTGGATTTTGTCTTTTGTTCATAATCTTCTAAAGACATGAACTTTTAAACATGCAGTATCCTAATCTAAAGGATAAGTAAGTCCAGTTTTTGCAGGAAAACTGTGAGAGTACCATCATAGACACTAAAGCTAAAACGGTTTTGCACGGTTGTCTCATTGAAAGAAATGTAACTTTGTAATTTAATGCAATAAAATTGCGATTCTCTCTCTTTTTTTTAATACAAAAACTCCAGGACTTTTTGAAACGCCGCCTTCAAAAAGTCGTCACAACACGTCTACTCTATTAACCCTTTAGCAGCGTTTTTTTTTTCCAGCTTTTTATTGAGAAGTAGCTCCTGCAATGAGTTCAGCAGATGCGCAGTTCCATCAGGTGTTTGCTGATTGCTGCTGGCTAGTCTGAAGGAGCTGAGTGGGGGAGTCGCGCTGGAGGACTTCGTCTTTGAAGGCGGAGCTAGGTCCAACCAGCCGTTTAGCACAGCTGAATGGTTGCCATGGAGATTAAAGGATTTCTCAAGACATGCATGAACGAATCAAGGCAACACTTCAGGCACGTAGTTGATGAGGGAATAACTTTAAAACATGACGTAAATATCAATAAAGTCAATTTTACGTAAAACAATCTCTTTGGAGAATTCTTGACTTTAGACAAGTTCCTGTGTTTTGCTGGAAAAGTCTCTTATAAGTTTGTCTTATTTCGAGTACTAAGGTATTTGCCCTTGAAACCAGACAAGGTTTTGAGTTTTGATCGTAACGTTCCGGCCGAGAACAGAATATTCACACAAACGGACAGGATTACTCACCGAACGATGCACTTCAGCTCTCACACCTTGATCTCCGTGTCCTTTAATCTTGGTTGTGTTTTCTTGTTTCTTGGCGTCCTCCAGTCATTGTGACACACAGGCAGTCGCCGGGGCCAGATGGATCAGCATCTCTCTTCTCTGTTTGGTGTGTTTTGTTTCTCCTCACATGTGGGTGGAGAAGATTGTGTGCGCTTTCGTATTCCACGGGCGGACATGTGAGTAATCCCAGCATGCACACGTGTGTGTGTGTGTGTGTGTGTGTGTGTGTGTGTGTGTGTGTGTGTGTGGTGTGTGTGTGTGTGTGTGTGTGGATGCTGATACGCTAACGTGAGCATTTTTAGGAGGAGCGTGAGTCATTAACCTGGGAATCTGGTCATTTTCGCTCGGGCCAGAAAATGAGCACATTCCCAGTGAATCAACTTTTAGGAAATACACGCAACAACCTTTGATAAAACACAACATCCTAGAATTTACACTGAATAGATTTTCTTTTTTTTTAATTGCACGTAGAGATGCTGACTGGTTCAAACAACAGGCTCTGTGATGAACGACTTGGCCCCGTCAGCGGTATTAGGAGACGTCACAACGCATCCGCAGGATGATTGATTTTCTTCACAGGCAGTTAATATTTGGCGCCTTCCCACTTTTATGGCTGAATGAGCCGTGGTTGAAGCAGCTCCTTTATTGGATCAGCATGTGATCATCAATAGAAGAATGTCAGTGAAACGGACACACCGAAGGCATTGGACATGTATTTCTGTTGTTTCAGCTACCAGTAGTCTTGTTGAATCAAACGTCTGTTAAAGGGGCGGCATCCAGGGAAATCTACTACTTTGATCTTTTCGTCATAGCGACGTTATTCTCTCGTCAAAAACACACCTGGAGCATTGCCTTGATTCTTTCACAATTGTCTGAGAAGTCCTTTAATCTCCCGTGGCAACCAGTCAGCTGTGCAAAACGCCTGGGTGGACATAGCTCCGCCTTCAAGCACCAAGCTCCTCCTCAGAGCTGCACAAAACAGCCCTCCCTCACTCAGCTCCTTCAGACTAGCCAGCAGCAATTAGCACATTTCTTTTAAGTCACATTGACCGTTTTTAAGACAACTGAATGTAACGTAATTGCTCTATTGTGTTACAAAATGGCACAATTACCACCACCCCTTGAAAATAATTTCAAAAAATTGGTGCAGTAGCTCAATAGGGAAGCTTTATTGCTGCAATTTCTGTTGAAACGAGAAGTTTATGTAAAACATACATCTGATTCTTCCTCTCCTTGCTCTGGCTCTTAAGAAACAGAAACAGTTTTGGCGATTCTGACCGACCAAAAACAAGAGGCGTTTGGTCTGATTCAACCATAAGGCAGGGAGAAAATTAAAGGCATGTGTGTCTTTTTATTTGGTTTTCAACCGTAGGTGTGAAGCGTACCTCCAAAAAATGTGTCACCGTTATTCATGTTGGAGGGACGAGTGAATGAGTAAAAAAAGATGAGAATGATTCATCCGTTTTCTGCTTCCCTCCCCTCTCTGCTCTTCTTGAACATTCAAAGGGAATCCTGAGATCCTCCTTGTTCGTCAGAGGTTCTCTCTCTCTCTTTTTCTCTCTTTCTCTCTTTTTCTCTCTCTTTCTCTTTTTTTTCCCATCTGTCTTCCTTTTTGTCACTCACACATGCAAAGACACAAGTTCAAACATGTCCAAATATCCACCAAAACTCCAAAGGTGCATCAGTCACACAACTTGCTGTCAGAAAGCAAACAGCTCCATGCATAATTCATAGAAAACAGACTCTACATTATTCATGTTTTGATGTATGGTTATGTAAGCCTCAGCGTTATCCACCTCAACACACAAACAAACACACACACACACACAAAGCTATTTGTGTGTTTTCTTTATTTCTACTTATCTGCATATGTCAGACCATGCGTCCCGGTAAATCGTTCATTTCATGTCTTCTGGTTTTAAAAAAAAAAGCAGATTAAAGCGCTCGCTAGCAGCTTGTTGTGGTTACAGTTGGTTGCTAAGCAGGACATCAGGAGTCGTTTCAAAGGAATCCCCCCGAAAAACGGAAACAGCGATTCGGCGTAAAGAGCCGCTAAATTAGGGCGACGCTACGAAAGTTGGAACAATAAAGTTACGAGAATGAAGTCAGAATATGACGAGGATAAAGTTGTATAAGGATAAAGTTGTAGTATTGGTATTGTTATGACTTTATTTTCATACAACTTTATTCTCATATTATTTCAGCTGCATTCTTATAATTTTATTACTTTAGTTTTGTTTCTTGGTATGGCCCAAATACTCCAACTATGGCAGAATTCATAAAAATGATTATTATTATTTTTTTTAGCTGATAGGTTCATTTTTGAGATGCATATCTCAGTTTCCATCAATCATCAATCCTCCTTTATTCTCATATTTTGTTTTTATAATGTTTTTATTCACTCTAGTTCAGTCTAAAGGACTTTGTTCATTTCCAAAATGATAAATGTAAATCTAAATCTACATATGTACGTAAATATATATATAGGGTTATATATATATATATATATATATATATATATATATATATATATATATATATATATATATAGAGGGTTAGTTTAGTAAAATTCTCACGTCTTCAGTGTTTCATCAAATTCCAAACTGGTCTGCAGAGTCTGTCTGAGTTTCTTCCCTCAGGTTTTTATTATTATTATTATTATTATTATTATTATTATAATGGTTGTAGATTATTTCAGAACTGCATCGACTGAGGAGAACCTGTTTTCCGATTGATATCATAAGAAACAAATAAAACACTTCCTTCTGCTTGGCGCCTGCAGACGGCCATGTTTATCTCCCTTCACCTCCCCGGCTACAAACGCACGTGCGTTTGCTCGTCTGCGGCTTCATTAAACAGGAAGCCGGCTTCATTATTAATTTCCTGTCTTAATGTCAGCAAGATGGATGAGAGCGATTAGGTGTTACAGAGACAAACACAACAAAACAGATCAAGCTTCTTTTTTTTTTTTTCCCCCCTTCTCCTCTCTGCAGCGTCGCCGCGAATTGATTCATCACTGCCTGGGACTCTGGATGTCTGCGGCTGATAAAAAGGTCATTTTCTGTGCAGACGGCGTTGGTAAGCAGAAATATGACGAGAACCAACAGGGCCATGAAATCACACACCCAGCGAAATATGTGCGAGGTGATGATCTGGCAAAGCGACGGCCGAGCCACTGTTGTCGCACAGCGCGCCACAAACGGTGATGCATGAATTATTTGGCAACTTTTGTCAGCATATGTTTTAACGAAATTCATAAAACCACGAGTTATTTGAATATAATTTCTGAAGTCTGTATTAGCCCCTCTTGTCATGGCGCAGGGTCGAGTCGCCCTTCATTCACGTATTTTGCGTAACATCAAGTCGATTTGGTACCACTGGTTTCTGTATATGTATTTATATATTTACAAAATGTTTCAAAAACACTTTTAATTACCAGTAAATTCACTTTGAAAAAAAAAAGCAGTCAGTTCTATTATTTCAAAGCATTTGTCCTTCATTTCCTCACTGGCATGAAGTTGATTTAATTAACCTTTTGTAGCCTCACTATAAGGTTCAAGTTTGACTTATTATTTTATCTAATTGGTGGCTTTTGTCTTTTTTTGCTTTTTGCCTTTTGTGTGATTTTAATCCGCGGTTAAATTGACTAAATTCCCTGATCTGATAAGAGCTCCGGCTCCGTTACTCCACCTCGGTGTGTTGGTGCCTGATGAGGCTCGAAAGGTGAGGAAAAAAAAGAAAAAAAAAAGAGGAACATTTTATTCAGCACATCAAGTTCTTTCATGTTCTTCTCCCTCCAGACGGACAAAAGCTGCTAAATTCAATGTTCTTTTGCTCTGGCTGTCACAGTGTCTCTGTATTTTTTTTTCCCCCCGTACAGGTGCAAAAGATTTTACTATCTTAAAAAGAAAAAAAGAAACTTAGATATGGAGGATAAACAGCTGGACTGTTGCTGACTGGGCCCAAAGTTTTCATCTCGTTTGGAAATCAAGGTCCCAGAGTTTGGAGGAAGAGTGGAGAATCACTGCTGCTTAAAGTTGGATGGTTTGTGCGGCTGTCGTCTTCGCCCCGATCTTCCGCCGGCTTTACTGAAGTCCAGTCAACTCAACCATCCACCAGATCATTTTAGAGAACGCCGCGCTTCCCTCTGACGACAAACTTTACAGAGATGCTGATTTCATTTCCCATCAGGCCTTTATGTTTGCCTACTCTGCTGAAAGTACCAAAAGGCTCAACGATGATCGTTTTCCTGTTCTTGATTGGCCAACGAACCTTTACACTGTAGGTGGAAACAAAACCACTTTACAAATGCGACGTGCAAGAACAGTTAACCACAGAAGAACTAGGCGTTCACCAGAGGAAGCAAATCTCTTTACTCCACCTGACTCAAATGAACGTCTCCTACGTGAATCCTGCGGTAGTTTATGACTGTGACAGTATGCTAACACCAGCTGAACTCCAGTATGCTTGTTGGCTGGTTTTACTTCTCTGTTGCCGACTGCAGATGGTCTGTATTCATGCCGGCTCTGTGATCCATCATGGCTTTCAGAATCATAACCGTTGCATCAGAGCCTCAGACTCTGGCCCTTGTAAGTTATTGCATGAGCCAACAGATGCACCATCGAATTCAATTACGCCCTGAAACATCCCGCTTCACCCTGACAGAAATGACATGAGAGAAAATGAAAGGCCTTTTTTTTTTTTTTTTGGCCAGCGAAATCCCTCCCATGGCTTCGGTCGTCCCAAACTGTCAAAAGCTTCTGCTCTCTGCCAGTCAGGGGACAGATTACTGCCGTAATGGACTGGCGAAAATGGATTACGAAGCCCAGTAGCAACAGATCATTCAATTTCTAGTGACAACGCTCCCCGGGAAAACGCGATTATTTCAAATACGCAAGAGGCACCCCACAAAACCTGCTAACCTAATGAAAGTTAATCAGTTAATAATCAGAAGCTCGGAAATTGTAGCTGAGACGGCAGATCTGATTTACGTCCCATCAAGAAAACAGAAATCGATGGGCGCTCCCCACGGGGGAGAACCCGCAGCACTTTGTACTTGTTTACAACCCCCAGCGACGTCAGAGGAGAGTCGGAGCTACTAGTGTCTATAACATGCAAATTACATGTCTATTTCATATGTACGTGTGTTAGAAAGTTTATTGACAAATGAGACTGGGTAACTAATTGATCACATTTTTGTCGACATGTCTAGAAAATGAGCAACATTTTCCACTCAAAACCACTTTTTGCTGATAAACTATGGAATAAATAGATATAAAAGCTCAACAACAAAGACTTTTAATATCTTTCATCTGTTGTTTAGGTTAACAACAGATTGGTGCATTTCAGAAATCCGTGATTATTCATGTAACTTCTTCCAAAAGAATGCCGTTTTAAAAACAGAAGACGTTAGCTTTGCTGCTGCTACATGTTAGCATTGAGACGCAATTTTAGATCAGCTAACTCTTTGTTTTGAACCACTCGAACTCAACGCTCAGTCTTTAAAGGAGCCCCATCAGATTGTTTTCTGAATCAAGCCCCAGTGGGAGAGAAGAGGCTTTGTTTCCCATCGCCGTCACTTCAGGATGTCACTTGTGCATCAGATTTTCGAGCGAACCAGAAACGCACAAACACAAACGGTCCAGTTGGTTTATTTCGCAAAATTGTGACACTTTTTTTTTGCATCACTCGAGACTTAAGCTTCCCATCGCATGGACGCAAAAGCTAAATGCGCCACAGTTACAGGAACACCGAGGACTAATTGACTGGACCTCTGTCAAATTAGCTCAATCAGTGAAGGTGAGTACTTTTGCAGTCGCTTGGTTTATGTCACATTTTTTTAAAACGGTCATGTCAGAGTGAAACAGTTTCACTTTAATATTAGAGGTCATAGCCAAATTTTGTTGACCATGGTTGATTTGTGGGAAGCAATAAAAGGGCAAAACAGCAAAGGGGGTGAATACTTTCTATTGTTATGCGTTAAATTCAGCAAAACAGCAACATGTAACAGGGAACCTGAATTTGTCTAAACAAATGGCCGAACTGACCCCTGCCATTTCCCCAGATCAAAGTCTTGAAACGAATAAATTAATATGATGAGATGCACATTTTCCCACATTACACACGTTATGGTTCAACTGAATCAACGTATATCGAGTCACTGATGCGAAAGCTCGCATTTGATTCACAAAAAGGATGTTTGCTCGTGGCGCTAGCTTAGCTTTCCCAATCATCTCGGTCTTCAGCTCACATTTCACATGACCACGACTCATTACCTCGTTTATGCACGCCCATGCCCGCCTCCTGCTTCCATTTTGGTGAATAATGGATGAGACGCCTGCTTGTCTTTGCCTCTGACAGATGCTCCCCTCTTGTCACTCATCCAGGACGCCCCCCCCTTCTCTCCTCCCCATTGGTCCGCCGTTCTCCGGCACACTCACATCCTGTTCAGAGGTTGCACAAGGGCATGTTGGGAACAGTATGGCTGCTTGGGCAAAACACAAATGCTGCGCCGTTCGGGCCAAAACAATTGTCACGGGAACTCTCATTCACGTCGAAGTGTCCGGAGTAAAGAGGGTGTTGCTAACTCGCAGCTGAGTCTATTTCCAACCCGTTTCTCCTTTTAATTCCTGCGCCAGTGGATGAAAGCTCTGGAAATTACGATGAGAGGCCTTGAGAAATAAGAAACACGCTGGCTGTGAATGCAGCCGTGTAATTCCCCTCCCTCCTGGCTCTCGCAGGCTCTTCCTATCGCCACCATTGATCGAGCGAGTCGTAGGGGATCTCTGTCTCGAGTTCGTCTGGGAGGAGAAACCAAAGGAGGAGCAGAACGGGGCTGGGAGGGGAACCGGAGCGAGGAGACGGCGGTGAACAGAAGATGAAAGGTGGCGGTGGTAGAAGAGCAGACTCAAAGAGAAACAGTGGGAGAGTGAAGGCGGGAGAACATCTTCCACACAACACTGGGAATTAGAACTTCGTCTGCTGTTTGCAGTTCAAACCCGATTGTTTTTCCCTACAGCTCATTCCAAAGAAAGGTTTTCCTTCCAGCCTGGTTTGAGAAGTCTATATTTGTTCAGATTGCAGGGCCAGAGTTTGGTGGGGCTGAAAAGTTTTGGTGCTAGAATAAGGTTTTGGCCGTATCTAAATAGATGCAATGGAAACATTTTTCCCGTATTACACGACTCACGTGATCAACAGCCGGATGTTACCACCGGCAAAAACAAGGAAGAGGGTGACGACGGGAAGCAGTGGGAGGACGATGGTTTTGTTTTGGTTTCGTGACAGTGCAGCTGGCGCCATCAGAGCTCTCGCAGCATCGCACAGCTCATAAAACGTTCAAACGTGTTGAATCCATAGCTGTTCTGTAAAATGTCCAATTTCCCCAAAATGCATCCATATCTTTAGCATGCCTGTTTACTAAAGATATGGACATGAGACTCCAAGACCATTTTGGATCTACACAGCAGCTCTGAAGGCAAAACAGAGTTCAACCTGGTGCTAAGAAGATGTAACCAATAAGTACAGTTAGCTAAACATGCTTACCTCCCCGGTGAGATAAATCTTTGCTCCAATCCTCCACCGGATGTTGCAGAATGAGACCATGAGCTCAGTGTGTACAGCTCTCCTTCCACCGTTCCGCCATTCTTTAGAAACCTCCCAACTGTGGCCCTACAAAAGAAAACTAAGGCAATTTTCACAGCCAGGGATGACGTCTGGGGAGATAATTACAGGAGTGCTTGTGATATTCATGTTACTTTGAACCATGCAAGCTGCTTTAAAATATCTAATCAATGCCGCCAATTAAAGTGCAGCCGCTCTGGCGCAGTGTGGCGTCCATCAGTGCTCGCGCCACTTCTTTCTGCTGATTTTAGGCATCCTTTTATCTGTTCGCGACGGGACGGAACGGGGTCACCAAAGTTCATCTGATTAGCGCTCCGTAACCCACGTTTGTGATCTAAGTAGATGCAGAGGTTACGACCAAACCCAAAGTTTCTCTTCAAGTATTCCTGAATGATACCAACAGAAACGGGGCAACTGCTTTTCGGGACCATCATCTCGCAACATTTAGTTTAGTTAAATTCTTTTTTTTTTTTTTTTTTTTTACGTGCAAAAACTGTCTGACAACATGTTACAATAACACAGGAAGCTTATTTTTTCAAAGTCATATAGTCACCATGTTACTCATTCAGCTATAAATGTCAGAGTTTAGAACTAAATATCTCAGATAAGTAAAGCTAAATGTTTGGCTTCAAACTAGGTATTTAGCTTGACAGCTAAACAATACACTCCAAACTAAGCATTTAGCTTGATAGCAAAAACACCTAACTCCAAATAAAATATTCAGCTGGTATGTTAAAAAAAAAAAAAATTTAGGAAGCTAAACATTTAGTGCTCTGTAGGACTATTTCCTAGATAAATAGCTTTCTAATTTAGCTAGGAAGCTGAATATTCCTAGCTAAATATTTAGCTTCAACCAAGTACTTAGCTTGTTTTTAAACTAAATAAACTAAATATTTATCTTCAAAATTAAATATTTAGTTTGGGCCAGATTATTTAGCATTTTAACTAAATAGTTAGCTTGGAGCTAAATATTTCATTCGCTAAACAAAATATTTAGCTTGAAACTGCTGCATTTATAAATGAATGAGTCACGTGGTGAAAATGTGACTTCGAAACTTTAACCTCCGTATTTCTTTTGCTGTTTAAGTCAATTCGCTGCTGGGAATTTTTGACTGTGCAGCATTTCCAATAGGAGCCCATAAAGTGCCGTTTCAGCCGTATTGATTCTGTTGCGGCAGTGCACATGTGTTGTACAGATGGCATGTGAGCCCCTGCGATACGCAAGGAGCATCTGCAAAGGAAAACTGTGTTAGATGCCTGTCAGTTAAATCAATGTTTTCTTTACTGAAGCTTTTTCAGGACAAAGACTTTTGTGCAACGGCTCCGTTAGTCTCTTGGATGTTTGGGTTAGCAGGAAGGATTTCTCTTTGTAATTTTCACGACTGGCCCGTTCAGACTGTATGTCTCTTGTCTTGTTTGTCATTGGTAATTCATAAAGAACAAGCAAACATTAGAACTGCACAGAAGTACTTTTTGTCACTCTGATTCAGGATATTTTCGTTTGATGGGGGTATTCAGTGTACAATCCAATCTGCAAACGCAACCAAATTACAGCGATTTCCCCCAAACTGAAGCTACTGGCAGAAAGATGAGTCCTAGTGACTGGCACCTTCCAATCGAGTCTCTGCTTCAGCTTAGCAGCAAATCTGACAGCATATGTGCTCATACCGAACCTCCTGCTATACAGAAAGAGTCGATTTTCACGGCAGAGTTCTTTCTGACTTGCTTCCAAGAAGCAGAACAGCTGCCTGTGTCTGAAAATGTTCCAGGCCAAGGCTTGCTTGCGTGAGAAAGTTTTCTTTGCCTGATCAGTCTGGAGAGCTGAGTAGTCAAAACACTTCAAAGCTATCTGTAGTAAAACAGTTGAATTTGTGATAAGTTATTGTTCGGTGTTTCTGTTCTTCGGACTGAAAGAACCCACACATGCTCTTCTCTATAAAGACGCTGTCCGGCTCCACCTGGGAAGTATCCCGGTGTTCTCTGGCCAGAGGGAATATTTCATCCCTCCAATGAGTTCTGGTCCATCTTTGAGGGTCTTCGCCCGTCGGATCAATCCAAAATAACAAATATATCAATACCAAGTGGCTGTTGGCATCGGATCGGCACCAGTGTGGTAAGATCGATGCTTCCGTATCATATTCCCTCTTGAAATTTCAAATGAAATCTACCTCAAAAAATATTTTGTTTCGATTTGCTCTAAAATGATATATGGTTTTTGTACTTGGTTTATTTAGAAAAAATATTCACACAAACTTGCTTTCTTATTCTGTTTGTCATGTCGATGTGTTGTTAAAGTATTTTGTAGACGCCTATAAACTTTGAACAAATTCTGTCCTTGGTTATAACAAATAATTCTGAGAGAAAATGACAAAAACTCAAATGTCAGAAGTTTGATGATGCATCAAACTTGAATGAAAAGTATCAGTGTAGCTATTGACATTGGCCCTGTGTTTACTTGGCTTCACATTGATACCAAAACATGACTTGTCGCATTGCGTTAGCGACATTCCCTGTCCTGACGCAGCTGAACACTGTGAATCCCACATTATTGATCCCAACACACAGACCCCATTCAGAACCGAAACACATTAAACTGGACAGACATGACAAATCACTAAATCTTCTTTTTTTCCCTCACGTTACGACCTGAGCACAGAGTTTCCAACAACCTGGCATACATGGTCATGACATCAAACGGTGCGTGACGACAGTTCAAACATTAAATCGACTGTGTCAGACTTGTACTGTACCGCTTCCCCCAGACTGACACTTCTAGATGTGCTGAACGTCCCCAATCAGAGATGTCACGGCGGGTGTTCTGCCCCTGACAGCTGATGGAAAGCTCCCGCATGTACCGCTGATTGGGAGGTGGCGAAAAGCGCAACATGTTTTCTAATCCACAAAAACCCCAGTGGAAGTTTTTTTTTTTTTTTTTCCTTTCCTTTCTCCATCTGAATGCTGAATTTTGGTCTGAGGAAACGGACGGTGTGCTCATTTTTGTTTGTTGTCGCCATGTGGGGTTGAAACGAGGCGAAGCGGTGACCACGCTTCGGCGTTGGCACGGCGATCAATGGGATGGGTGTGAAACGATGTGTTACGATTAGGACCAAAAGACAAAGAAGGCGATTTGTCCCATCTTTATGCAGAAACTTGTACGCCCTCCTGCACAAAGGTGGCGACTGTGTAGGACATTGTTTGCACGGCAGAAATGAGATCACTCCTGACGCCCTGGAGGTCACAATTCGAGTTGGAGGGGTGGGGGAAAAAGGAGGATTTTCAGTATTTACAGGCTGCGAGATGAGACGAGGCAGGAAGAGAGGGTGAGTGCGTGTTCGGAGAGTAAAGCATGAAAATAGATAAGACGCGGGAGGAGGGGAGGAGGTGCGTGGCGCGAGAGGAGGGGAGACACGTCGATGCCCCGTTGCATTTTTATGAGGTCTGGGCTTGAGGCACCATGGGAACGCAGACGGAGTTCGCCGCGCAAGGACGACGTGTCACCTTATCACGCCGTCTTGTCCTTGTCCGCTCTCTCTCTCTCTTCTGTGTCTCTGTATTTCACCTGTTTTTTGTTTTTTTTTGTCTTTAAATCTTTTAACTCTTTCTGGTTTTGTTTCATGTTTTTCTTGCCATTTCAGCCAACACGGAATCGCTCCAATACTTACAAACGAGTCTCACAGACACATTTATTTTCTTCTGGTTACACAAAGCATTTTCTGGAGCACTCAGGTTTGGCGTCTGTGATTGTCGCAGACGTTTACAAAGCGAAAACGCCTGAATGGCGAGCAGCGCTGTGCGTTCTCAGCCTGATCTTAATCAATACGTCTGTTGTGTTCATCCAAGCCCTTCTACAAAAGAAAGAAAGAAAAAAAAAACTGGAGTCTTTCTGTGGGCTTGAAAACAGCATAAGAGAGTCTGGATGGAGCTTTGTCGCCCCCTGGTGATCGCACTGAGCAGCTCAGTTTGAGCTTTCTCCTCGGTTTTATCGATCCGTATTGAACAATGATCACTGAAAGAGAATTACCACTTTTTTCAGAATTCTGAGGGGAAAAAAATAATTTTGAGATTAAAGTTAAAATTCTGAAAAAAAAAACAGATTTTTTTGGGGGAAAAAGAGATTAAAGTAAAGATTCTGTCAAAAGTTGGAATTCTGAAAAAAAAAAATACTTTGAGATTAAAAGTCAAAATTTTGATCCCTATTTAAATATATATTTTTTTGAGAATGAAGTTTGAATTCTCAGATTAAAGTCGGAATTCTGAGAAAAAAATATTTTGAGATTTAGATCAGAATTCAGTGAAAAAAGACAGAATTCTGAAAAAAAAAGATTTCTGAGAGAAAAAAACCAACAAATTTTAAGATAAAAGTTTTAATTCTGAGATTAAAGTCAAAACTCTGAATTCGGAAAAAGAGGAATTATGAGATTGAAGTCAGAATTTGGAGGGGGGGAAAAAAAAGCCAGAATTTTTTTTTTTGTTGTCTTTTTTCAGTGTTCCTAATCCTCTTCCTCAGATCTCACCCCAGTGCCTTTCCATTTCTTTTTATGCAATCGTAACAGATGAAGCACAGCATTGAATCCTCTTATCGCGGGTCCGCCCACTTGTGCCGGACTTCATCTCCATACTCATTTGGCTGGAGCGAGGCGCGCCGCGGCACCCCGGGGTCACAGAGCCGTGCTATCGGTGGAGCTCCCTGATTAAAGTCTCCTCTGTCTCCATGACCATATCCAGCCGACCAGGACGGCAGCTAATGCGAATTATAATGAAGACTGGAGGCCGAGATTGGTTTGGGAATTGAGTGGGACGCCGCAATGACGGTGTTGTGCAGGACTCTTGAAAGATTTCAGCAGCTCCACAGCAATGACTGTGTCTTCAACGCAGCCGAATGCGAGAAGCACACAGCCACTGATCCTGACAGAAAGAAGCTGCGTTAGCATTAGCATTAGAATTGTACCGCGCTTGAACCTGTCACGTCACAACCACAAAGCCTTCCTGTCTTTTACTGGGATTTTATAAGATAGACCAACACAAAGTATGACATGAATGTGAACTGGAAGAAAAAGAAAAAAAAATGTAACTAAAATCTTAAAACTGTGGGAAACTAAAGGTTTACAAAAAAAATAATAATAAAAATGCAATTATTAATAAGAGATTGTCTGAACACAATGTTGGTTAATTAGCTAATTTAAACACCTGCTACTGATGACCTGTCAGAGAACTTGTGTGGGTCGCCTGTTCTTTTAAAATGACCTGAAACACCAATGTCTGCAGCACAGAAATTGGTGTTGAGGTTGTCAAAGTCAAGCTAGCGTAAACGACCCACATCCTCGCTACTTCTTTAATTTAAAACTTCTCACTGACTGGTGAAATGTGACACCCTTGAGCCTTTTTATCCAGTTGTTAGTGGGAACAATAAGTAGCAAAGCACCGTGTCCCTTTTCCTTTTAACGTTTATGACGTAGCGTGCTACGTTGACAACTGGACAGCTAAAACCAATGGCAGCCAACGTCAGCGAGCTGCTTTTTGCCCTCAATGAGGGAGCTGTTGGTGCTAACTTTAGCTAACTCTACATTAGCATTAGCTAATGCTAAAAGATAATGCTAAAAGCTGTGTGAGTAAACTAAGAATACATCTAATATCTCTCCCGTGTTTTCAATGAATACTAATCTACACCTCTACTTTGTGTGGTTTAAAACAAGGAAGGAGCAGTTTGACAATCAGGAGTTGTACAGCACTGTGTGTGTGCAGCAGATTTAACGAGACAGAAAGAGGAAAAACAAAAAAACGTAGTATTGGAACTAATATTTTGCGTTATGTGGCAGCCATGTTGGAGCAGCAAACTGATTGTCTGATATATCACGACGTCTACGTTCAAGTTCAAAATAATTCTTCATGAGAGAAATATCTTGAACATGATGAAGTGTTCACTTGGAGATGTTCAGAAAATGTTTAGCACTATAATATATGTATAATTCAGATTTCTTTTATTTAGTTTTGAGAGGTTTTCAAGTAGAAAACTTTTTTTTTTTTTTTAAATCAGGCAAAGTTACCTGTATTGTAATTCTGCTCCAAATAAAGAACCTTATGATTAATTGTGAATCATTTCTAAGTAAATATTGTTTTTATTGACAGTTATGTTGACTGACCTTTGACCTTCTCGCGATGTCTTCATGATGTGGTTGTTGTTTTTAACGTGCTTTGCAAATGAAAAGAAGAACATAGTCGTGATGCGACCAACTTCCTAGAAACTTGCAGTGGCTCCAAAATGTTGAGCGTGGTGAAAATCTGAGGTTCAACTAGACGCCATCAGCGCCATCTGCTGCCCGTCAGATGAATGTCACGTCTTGTTGCAGGTTCCGCATCCGGACCAGCAGGTGGCAGCAAATACCAGCGCCTGACAACGTGTGAGCCTCACGCAGGTTCCTCCTCGCTTCTTCTCCTGTTAGGAACCCATTAAATCTCAAGCATCCTTCAAAACCTGCCGGGGTGAAACTGCTATCAGCAGATCAGTCTCTCTCTCTCTCTCTCTCTCTCTCTCTCTCTCTCTCTCTCTCTCTCTCTCTCTCTCTCTCTCTCTCTCTCTCTCTCTCTCTCTTTCTCTCTCTCTCTGTGTGTGTGTGTGTTGGTGGTGAGAACAAGGGCAGGAGGTTGAGTGGCGGTAATGAGCTGCAATCAGGGGGATAAATGTCGACACGGCCGCACGCGCGCGCACGTCGAGCGCAAATCTACGGTGGCCGGAGATAATTTGGCAGCGCGGAATGAGATTAACGAGCTCGCGCCTCTCGCTCGCAGACACGCAGGTAACAACCGCGTTAGACTCAAAACACCTGGCGGATGTTGAGTCTAATGTCGGCAGATGTGAAACGTTCATTCACGTGTTGTTTCTTTTTTGTTTGTTTTTTTTGTTTGTTTGTTTCCGGCGGGTTTTATTCTGGCATGTTTGTGGCGCTTAACACAGGGATTCATTTTAAAGCGTTTATATGGTGATAAGTGGCTTTATAAATAACACAGGGTTCAAACGTGACCAAGAAAACAAACGCAGAACATTTGCAAAGCGTGCATAAACTGCCACAACTAAGTTTATTTCCAAACAATTGTGTGGGAATATAATAAAAAGAGAGAAGAAAATGTTCTAAAAGGCATCAAACTCTGTCATATATCATCACATGACTTTTAAAATATTTGAAAGAGGAGGGCAAAAAGAATTACTGATTTAAAATGAGCTCCTATTTACTGTAAGTTTTGTCTTCCTTCAACCGTACTGAGATGTTGACACTGGAAACTCGACCAAAAATACTTGATAAGACTTTGTGTTTTTTTTTTTTGTTTTTTTTTGCAGTGTGTCTGAGTGTCATTTTCTGTGTAAAGTGAGACAGCATTTGATTCTTACGGGTTAAGGACGAGGCCAGGGCTGAACATTTTCGAAATGTCGAACATGGCCACCAGTTTTACACCCGTCTGGCGCTTGGACTGAGCCGTTCCCCCCGTCTCCGCGTGCGCAGACACCGACATCAGATAACGCTCTCCAAAAGTCTCCACGGCGAGCCGTTTGAAGCCGCAGCCCCACCGCCGCCGCCGCCACCGACGCCCCACCTCCCCCAGCTGTCGCCTCTTGTTCCCCGAGAGCGGTGCGGTGTGTGCCGGGTGACGGGGTCAGGGTGAAGGGGTCCCCTCCATCTCCATATAGGCTGTAGGCTACAGCTGCTCCTATGAGATTGGTACCTCAAACGCCGAGGCTGCGCCTAAGAAGTCTCCCCGTGTGTGTGTTTGTGTGTGAGATAAGGGGATAGAGACATCTTCATGGTGTAGGAGTGGAAGGATTATCCCCGTCTCTGCTGTATTAAATACAAAGGTGGAGGGCGGAGGAGGGTGGGGTAGTGGGCGAGTTCAGCAGGTGCTGCAGCGCCCACCCCTTGCTACGACCTTTAACCTGCACAACAGCAGTCCTGGCTTCAAGCCTGACGTTTACAGCAGCAGTACACACACACACACACACACACACACACACACACACACACATGCTCTGTGCTGCATAGGTAGACAGGCAGTCTTAAAATTTGATAAAAATCAATTATTTAAAAAAAAAAAAAAAAGTCATAAATCTACAGCGTTCAGTCTGGATTGAAGTCCGGGAGTAAAACACATCTGGATGAGAAGCTGTTGCACCTTTGTGTTACATCGCAAATTTTCGCTCTCTCCCGCAGTAATTTACTCGTCGGGTCTGCGCTGGAATTATTTCTGCTCCAATATGAGGGGTTTTTTTTATTTCGTGTAGATTAATATCTCGTTTGTGACAAATCTGGAGTTTGAAGGATTTTTCTTTAGGATACAACTTATGTGCAAAATGCAACAGCAAAAGAAATCAAAGACGGGCTTTCCATCCCTTCTGAAACAAACAGAAACTTCACTTAAGAAGGAAAGAAAGAATATTTGTGGTAATGCACACGCATCGTCAAACCTGCACTTTACAATTCAAACTATTGCCGTATTTTGTTCCAGTCGTCGTTCCGCCTGTTAGCAAATGAAACGTTTTCCTGAAAACTATTGCCGTGTTTTTGTCTTCTTACTCAACATGCTGCACAAAACAATTATGTCTCGCCCAGCTACTGTCACAACAATGTAACTGAAACAAACTATATTACTTTGAATTCTTTTTAGTTCAGCTCATTTTGAAACAACGCGACATGCACATCTGTATCTGCAGCTGAAGCGAGCAGCAATCTCAACAAACACCCTTACAGATGAGTAGCAAAGGTATTGAGGCAAAAAAAACAAACAAAAAAAAATTGACTAATCCACATCGCCGCACCTTTTACAACCCTAACCCTTTACAGAAGATGTTTAATATAATTTACCTCCTTTTGCCTGAGTTACATTTGGGTCAATATGTTGTGAAATGTCATTTTTGGAGATGAACAACCAGAGTGTCTTTAGTATCGCAATCAAGTTTGACGTTATGGTTTTTTTTTAAAACCACAACCCAGCAAACGAACCCTTCGATGTGGAAAAGCGACACTGAAAATATGCATGAACTATTGATAATGCTTTTCATCAGCTAAAATAAGCATTTAGACTCACAGAGGGTTATAATTAGTACCAAATGCTCGATGCTGAGCGTTCAGCTCTGCTCTGACTGCTGACTCTGTCACCACAGTTTCCAAGCGGCGCTGGCCTGCAGTGGAGACTAAGTGATCCCAGCTACAGAGCGTCGAGTAAACGCCTGAGTGTGTGCATTCACCCCCCCCCCCTCCTCTGTGTCCCCCGGACCCTCTTCGCACACACACATTTATCATGCACATGGCTAATATTTACCCCAACCTCATCACTATTCATCCCTTGATGCGTCAGCGTCGCCGGGACCGATTGCTTCCCATCCCTAAACAAACATGTGGCGCAGAACAGGGGAGAGGCGTGCGGCAGGGACACGAAATGCTCTCGCGTCGTTTTCCCAGAAATCAGAAACACATTGAGGGCGGCCGAGAAGGCCCGCCAGAGAGGAAAATCTGCTGATGTCGCCGTCTTCCCGAAAATCCGTTCAGGACGCCTTCCGTTTAAATCAAAACGTTGACAACGTAATGACACAGCACGCCGAGGGGTTGTTGTTGTCGCAGCGCAAATATGTGCTGCTGCGTGTTGTTTACAGAGAGCCAGTTGGATGTCTGATCTGTTTCTGGTTGAGGTCAGGCTCTTTAAAAAAAACAAACAAAAAAAAACAAAAACAAACCCACAGTTCACTTTATGAACGCGTGGATTTACGGGCCGTTTATGGGGTTGCATTTCATCCGTCCTCCTACGGCTCTTCCTGGACAGATTGCCATTTAAAGTGGTTGAATAATTGAGGAGTAACATTTGCGCCAGCCATCCCGGAGTGCGTGCGTGTGTGTGTGCGTGTGTGTGTGTGTGTGTGTGGTGTGTGTGTGCGTGTGTGTGTGCGTGTGTGTGTGTGTGTGTGTGTTAAGAGAGAGCAGCTTCTTTGAACCGGGTCACACTCACCTGCTGAAGTGGCGGAGAAGCCATTATTAGCTCCATCATTAGCATATCACTTAAAGCAGAAGTGCCACTTTGGCATAAGACAGTTGATTTAACAAAAAGTATGCGCTTTAATAGCTCATTACTGCACACAATGGACTTGATATCCCTTTTAGAACTAAAATCATTAAAACACTTCATTATTAACATGAAATTGATGGGAAAACTCGGCCATCATCTGCTGCTTTGAGCTCAACGCCGACAACAGTTTGGGTTTGCAAAGCTGTCAAACCGACTAAACAGTTTCCCAGAACCTGTGACCCATGATTTGAAATGTTTTCTTTTTCCTGTGCCATCGCAATGCCACCTACTGTCTACAACTTGCTTGTTATTGCTCTCATTGCACATTTGTATTGTTCAGGCCAGTAGCTACTATCTAGTAGCCATTTCCTGTCTCATGAAGCGCGCTATGTTCTCTTTTCTTTATGCTAAATTAGACATCATTGGTTCATCGTTTCCAGTGGTGAGCACCCTTCTGCTAATCCGCTAACAGCGAAGCTATTTTTTTGTTTGGCGCTTTAGCATTCTTGCTAACTTTGTAGCCGTTTTAGCACAACTCAGCCGCCCCAAAATTATAATTTCTGTTTAAATTCTAGAGCCATAATTTACTTTGTAGGCACTCAGGTGAATAAATGTCAGCGTCTGTGTTGAAGGTTTGGTTGTCACAAAATCCAACATTTAAATATACTCGCCAAAATGAATGCTTCCTCCAGCGTTCTGACTTAAATCAGGCACAATATATCGTTGATGGCGAGATTTATTTTTCTACGTCCTGCTGTGGAAAATTCCTGATTCGAGTCCCACAATCCTTTCTGTTCGTTAATCCTGCAAGTGTGGTCCTCCATTTTGTATTTTCTTGCAATAGTTCATAACCCTGACCTTTGAACTTCAACGTCTTAGAGGGTAACCTAAGCCCACCCGAGGATTAATCCTCAAAATGGCCGCCTGAGTGAGCTGTTTATCCAGGGACCTTTTATTAAGAAAAGGTCCCTAACCTGAATAAATACTGTTTCTCTGGCAAACACATGCCGACCCAATTAATCAAAGCCTCGTGTGCGTGTGTGTGTGTGTGTGTGTGTGTGTCAGATTTCAGGCAGCACACCTCATGAGTGTGTTTTCACACCGTGCCGTGTTTCTTTAACCTCTTCTGGACTCCTCCAGGCCTCACCAGGAAAGGAATCACAACAGACTTGGGTTACACATGTCCTACAGAGTGCATGCATGTGTGTGTGTGTGTGTGTGTGTGCGTGCCCTGCTGGGTTTCTTAATTTTAACAAGGATTAGCTCTATATTTTCCTTTCATCAGTTCTCTGATGGATCCCCAAATATGTCCGAAATCAAATCGGGACAAGCGGCGCCCTGTGCGGATGTTTGCCCGGCAAAGCCCGCCTTCTGCCCGACTCGGTTTGAGGTTGTCGAGGCCTCGCTCGACAAGGGACAACACCCGCGCCCGTGAGTCGTTACAATAATCCGCCTCTGTCCTAAAATTGGGAGCGGTGCGGGTTGGTCTCCAGAAAGTTTCGGCTGAGGCCGACGACGCGGGGCTCCGCCTCCCTCTCCCACCCGGCGCAGACAAGGGCCCACAGAAGACAGCGGACCACCGCGGCTGGAAGTCAAGAAGCTAGAAGATGAAAAAACACGCGGGGCCGTCGCCGCCGCCGCCGTGGCGCAAGTCCTCGCTCGCAGACCGGAGGGAGAATGTAATCATTCTTCTTGAAATGTACAGCAGAGGCAGAATGCGAACAGACAGCATGCGTAATGGCATTTCCATACCGTGCCACACAAAAATGTATATTGACAATATGCAGACACACACACACACACACACACACACACACAAAGATGCAGGGCGTTATAAACAGCTCTTTATACTCTCCCATTCAAATCAATTTGTTTACGCTGGGCTGCCAAAGGGACCAAATCTAACTGTTTCCCCTTGAATACATTAGACTGTAAGTGAGGTTAGAAAGTGATAATGACTTCCCCTGCTGCTCTCCCTCTCTTCTCCTCGCCCTCTCTTTACCCCTCTCCACCTCCCCGCCCTCTTCCCTCCTCTCTTCTCTTCTCTCCATCTCGACTCGTCTGCATCTGTGTCTCAGATGGGGGAAGACTTTGACTCGCGCTCGTCTGATTGAAGCCGGATGGACTCCGTCTTTCTCCCCCCGCTCCACTGTCTCTCTTTGGTCCCAGGCGCAAAACTGCAAAGTCAAAAGAACCGCTGCTCCACATCCATCTCTCCGAAGGAAAGAAAGACGAAGAAGAAGAAGAAAAAAAAAGAGGTTCTTTATGCTTTAGGCCAGGATGGTGGAGCGGCACATTATCAGGCACTGAAAGGCTGAGGACCGGCGACCCCCGAACAGACAATTTTATTATTAATACTTGTAAGCAAGTCAACAGCAGCAGGGAAAATTGTGTCTGTTAGCCGACTTGGATCATTTTGGTCAAACGCTGAGTTTACATTTTACATCGTCTTGCTGAAATGTGCAAGGATTTCCTTGAAACAATGCATATTCCCTACAGACGTGAGATATGGACTTAAGGTTTTACCAGGATGTTTTGTGGTACTGTTGTGATAATTATAAAAATGATAAGAATGATTTATTGCTTCTTTTTTAGGCATCTGAATGACTGTGACTGAACGGCACAGCAATCATAACCCCACAAATACTGATCTAAAAAAAAAAAACAGTCCTATTGGTGACGCATTTACCAGAAGTACGATTTCATCCAGTCATATTTCACTGGTTGATTTAAGTCAGTGTAGAAAACGCTAAAGCTAACAATCACGACAACACGGACAGAATTTTAAACATCCTTAACTGGAAATTATTGTGATTGGTCAGAATAAGAAATTCGTCACAATAACGATGTTTACCCATCCTAATTATTCCAGATATCATCTAACGATAGCAGCACAACAGACGCTGTTTCAACTCCAACAGGTTGGAGCCCCATTGTGTAACTTCTTCATGTTATAGATTCAACAAAGTGTTGGAAACATTCCTTAAATATTTAATCCATATTCACAAAACAGCAGTCGCCGTTACGACTGCTAACAATACTCAAGGTTGTGGCGTATCGATTGTCCCAAAGTGTCCGGAGGAAATACCTCCTACCCCGTTACACCAACACCACACGTCCAAAGCAATCATACGAAGCAGGATGGATCCACGGTCTCACTTTGTATATCGTCACCGTCCCAAACTAATAGCGAATATCATTTTTTACCAGAAGACTCATAGGACAAAAAGAATAACATTCAATTTTGGTAAAAGTGGCTGAAGCCAGGGTTTTAGGAAAGTGACGAAATGTCAAATTCTCCAACTGCTTGGGTGTTAAAACACACCGGAGCTGTAATAAATGTTTCTTTTCAGGCTATAGCTGTTTCTATTTCTATTACCTCTAAGATCAGCAACTCATTTACATGAACACATTGTTCATTTTTATACCAATCCACATTTTTCACTTCCGTTACGATACAGAAGTTTGAGATTGAGTATCAGCCGATACCAAACCGATCTGATACAAAAAAAAAACAAAAAAACAGCTGAATTGACCTATTATGTAACATAACTGTCCTGAATTACAAATTTATTTGATAACTCTGCAAAAGTACAGCACTCTCATTTGCACCAATAGCTTCACGACCTGAGTTAAACATGTAAGCATGTTTAACCAGTGAAACGGCCAACGTCAAATAAATATTAAAGAAATTGAAGCTGACAAAAAACAACAGCTTGACCACTTTGGTGGATTAAATTACTGCAGCATTGAAACAGACAATCGAAACAGTTATCTTCTGGACTGAAGAAATCTTCCCAACACTTTTAATACGACAACCAAAAGGGGTTTGACAAATGGTCGTTAACGGCACGTTTCACTCCGAGACGCCGTCGCTTTCCGCTTCTCAGAATGAAAAGTGAGGAATGAAACAGGAAACAGTGGCGAAGCTCTGCTCCCGAGAAAGAGAAGCAGCGGGTTTTGGCGATGGACGAACTCCTCGGCTGGGTTCTCTGTGAGGAAAAAATATTCAAACGTGTGAATGGATGTAAATTCAGCGGGATGTCACCCAATGTAAATAAATAAATAAGTGGACGGGCTGGAGCGGGGAAACAAAGCTAAATCAAAAATAAACAGGGAGGACTTATTGTACGAGTGTTAGCAGATGCACAGCGGTGGCATGTGTGACCAAAGCTCTGTCAAGCCTCTGGGTATCAACACAATAGGGACAGGCTGTCATCCCCCGTGGCTATTAATATTACATTACTGTCACTTCAGACCAATCTCTCAGTTAAACAGCACTGTGTGTGTGTGTGTGTGTGTGTGTGTGGGTGTGTGTGTGTGTGTGTGTGTGTGTGTAGGAACGGCGGCGTGCATGCAAAATCAGATATAGTCACATTTGCAGCAAAAGCTCTTTTATTCTTTGATTCATTATGCAGGGCGGCAGGAGCTGGAGCTCCATGATGACTGAGCGCTGAATAATGTAAAGCAGCGTTAGCGTGACAGCGTGTTTGGAGGTGACTATCTGAGGTGGGGATCAGGTAGGACACGATGGCCATGATGACATGTATGGACTCCTGAGGTCATGTCTGGTTCTCAGGGAAGCACCAGCAGAGTATCGTCTGACAAACATGTGGGTCTGGTTTAATGCTGGATTACCGCCCGTCGAAGGCTTTTGACACAATGTTCCTTGGCTTCTTCTGGCCTGCGGAGGACAGCCGGGCGAGGTTTGTGTTTTGGCCCCGCTCCTCGTTCGACTTCCTGGCCGGATTTCACGGCTTATGAAGGAATCGATAGCTGTTGCGGCTGGTTTTATTGGCCGATGTTCCGAGCTGTTTTCGCACCTTATGGTCCGGCAGACTTGGTTCAATCGGAGAGCAAAGTCGCAACGTTTGTTACATTTTCAGCTGGTGCGGATGGCTTTCACCCGGTTCATCTTTATGATGGGACAGAAAGAAACTCACTTCTCTGAGTTCAGGTTTTAAATCCTGTTGATTGGACTGGTTGTGCTGCAGCTACACACACATGAATACAGAGTGTGGGAAAACAGAGGGACGGTCTGCAGATGCTAATACAGAATGAGTGAAATTAATGGAGCCACTTTATAAATAATGTGTTTGAAATTCTAATAATTTGAGTATAACAGCTTCAAGTCAGGTTTCAAGCCTTGATTTGAATGACTCCAGTCCCCACCGGTGGTTCATGGTTTTGCTTTATTTGCGTTTGAAATACGACTTTGCCTTTGCTAGCTGTCATAGTAACTTGAAGCAGAAACAAGAAAGCTGCATGCGGATGTGACGTCAGCGCCGTACGTGGAAAGAGCCCATTAGAAAATCCACTTAAAACCTTCCATGCTTGTTTTTTGGATAATGAAGCGAATTGCAGAAAAGCAAACCAGACTTCATGTTTGCAGCAGAGCCTTGTTTTCCTTTTGTTCTGATTTTTATGTTGCTGGTGTTTCGGAGCGTCCAGCTTAACGTTTCTTTCCTATATTCTGCTTTCTGAAATGTATCATCTCTAATTTTCTCCTGAATAGGAATCAGTCGATCCAAAACCCTCAACAAATAAACTTCCGCCAATGCACAGCGCCGATTATAACTATTATTAAATGTAAAAAAAAAAAAGGGGGCTTTTTTTGACAGCTTGACTTTGCATTTATACAACAATCTGAAACACAACCTTTTTTTCAGACTCTCAGCAACCTGCATAACCAAACCTGGAAAGTACATGCTATTCTCTGCAGCTGGGGGGGCGCAGGGTGACTCAGTTGGTCGAGCGCACGCACCATGTGTAGAGGCTGGAGTCCTTGGGGTTGATTCCCGGACTCGGGAATCAACCCGAGTCTCCTCCCTACATCCTGTACATCTACCACTCAATGAAGGCCAAAAACACTTCAAATTGAATTCTCTCTGCTTCGTCCTGATAGCAACTTTACAATTGGATTTGGATTTGAACTTTACTTTAATCTAAACCACTGCATGAAAGCTCTGGCCGGACGAAAGTATTTATCCCCACCTATCAGCGCCAAGCTTTCATGGTACTGTTAAAGTAAATGAATCCCCAAACTGTGACGCTGCCACCATCAGCATGACGTTTGCTGTCCTGTTCACCTGAGATGTTTCTCAGCCACTTCTCTGTCTAATGTTCTTCCTACTCATGGTTCTGCCAATGTCTTGACATGTTAGCATTTCTATCAAGCCATGATTCAATTTTATCCAGCAGTAGAAGTAAAAAAAGAGCTTAATCCAAATGCACTCCACAATTCCCAAATGGATTTTTCAGAACCAAGAACCCAACTTACTCCTCTTCGCAATTAAGCACAAATTTGCGTTAATGTGTCACATAAAGTCCCCAATGCGAACACTCAAGTTTGTGGTTCAACGTGACAAAAAGTGAAAAGATTTCAGAGCTCCGGAACAACTTTTGAAAGGTTCTGCACACATTGATTTGTTTTTCTCAAATTTATTCTGTCACGCCCTCCCCTACCAAAAAACAACAACAAAAAAAAACACGGTAATAGGATGTGCAAGAGCGACTCGGCATTGCAACATCGTTTGCATCTTTGCAAGTGTTAAAGGTTTTGATTGTTTGTTGTAAGGCTTCGGAGACCAGCAGAGGGCTGTCTAAAAAATTAGCCAAAGATTCCCCAAAGAATGGCACGGTAGGAGCACACGCAACTTTTCGAGAAAACTTGCAATGCAGATGAGCCAGAAAGGAGTGACACTCGCTCACGCTCGCGCGCGCGCCACCTGCGCGACGCCCAGCTTCGTGTGGAATCCGGTCGGGAAACGTGGGAGCGACGGCGGAGCATGTGGAAGGGAAGAGGAGGCAGCAGCCTGCCAGAGTGTTGTTATTCAGGTCCACACGCCTCGGCATCTGTGTCAGCTAATGAGAGAAACTCTGCTCTGTTTCATCTGGTCTCCCCGGACCGGGAATTAGCATCTCCAAAGACAGACGCGGCGAGAGAGAGGGACGGACGGATGGAGGGAGGGAGGAAGACGGAGAGGGAGAGTCGTGGAAAAATAGGAGGCAGGGAGCAAAAGGAGAGAGAAATAAAAAGAGTGATGGGCAGCAAAAGGTGGGAAAAGATGGAGGGAATAACTTCCCAGACTGGGGTAGGGGAGGGATTTAAACACAAACTCCCTGTTTCCCACTGCCTCACACACACACACACACACACACACACACACACACACACACACACACACACACACACACATGCTGGAGCATATTGACAAGGGCGAGTTAAGTGAGGTGACTGAGTGTGAGACAGCTCTTAATAGGTCCCTGATGGACCCCCGAGATGAGAGGCAGCCACACAACACAGAGCCCGAGAGGCAGCGGAGGGGCTCGGGGGTTGCAGGTCAGAGGTCAGTCAATCATTACCTCCTCCCCGATCCGCCCTACCGCCACCGCCACCGCCAGTTCCTCCGCCGCTCCGCTGAAGAGCGCCTAATGATTATTAACACGTTAAAACACTTAAGGAGCAGTGGGAGCGAACGCACCCCTGAGAGACATGGAGATGAGAGCTGGGAGGAGGAGGAGGAGGAGAGGGGCAGTGGGGGTAGGGGGAGGGGGGGGTGGTAATGATGTGCCTGCGCATGATTTGCCGGATAGCAACCGCTAATCACTTTGTCCCCGTGGTGACACCATTGGGACGGATTCTCGTGCAGACACTTTCCGCTAATCCAGACCTTACTTTCACAGAGGAACACTGATATCAACCTAATAAATATTTCTCTTTTGAATTTCTTCTTCTTCTTCTTTTTTTTCAAAGACACGATGCATATTTTAACAGCGGCTCATTAGTATTAAACGCATGCGTGCGCGCGCGTGGCCTAATTGGGGTGTGTTTGTGCCTATGCAGGCTGTGGGTTTTATTTCGAACTTGCGTTTGTTTTAGTTTGTGAGTTTTGCAACAGCTGCTAAGCATGTGCACAGGCATGTTTCGGTGTGTGTGTGTGTGTGTGTGTGTGTGTGTGTGTGTGTGTGTGTGTGTGTGTGTGTGTGTGTGACGTGACGGAGAGGCCCCTCTCATCTATGCTTAGCCCAGTAAATAGTGAGTGATTGAAGGGTTTGATGTGAAGTGATTCAGCTGGGAGCTCGTCTGTCTGCGCTGAGCCCGGCAGCTCATAATCTCGCGCAGTGAGGCTCTTCCCCACCAAAAAATAAAGCCAACAGAAAGACCTGTTTTTTTTTTTTGTTTTTTTTTTCTCTCCCCGCCACTGACGATGAACCCACACCAAAGAAAACCCACCCACAACAGTTATCCCCTCAGGATTGGCATCCTCCAGCAAAGCAAAGCTGGCTAATGAAACGAGAGCGAAGAAGAAAGCGAGACCTAAACGGAGAAAAACGGTGCGAAGTGAACTGTCAGCTCGGCAGAGTATTTCACAAATCAAAAATACTTGATCAAATCATTTCCATTAAAAACAGCAACAAAAAAACAATGATTCCTACCGTTGCCATGATGGCATACGTATTCTACGCTGCTTCACTCTGTACATCCCTCTGAATACTAAGACATAATTGTAATCACTACAGTCTGGGCTACCACAGTTGGAGAAATGCTGCTTATGGCGTGTATGGGTGAGCAGATGTAGCACAGCTAGCACGACGAGACAATAAATTAGCACGAAGTGTTGCGGCATCGACTCTCTGCAATTAATCATTCGTCATTCAAGGCGCCGCGATGGACGCCTGGAAGTGAAGGAGTGTTGAACAGAGCGACTGAAGTTGTTTTCTGTGCAACAGCGTGAGAGCGATCAGCTATTTAACAAAAGCGCTGACTTGTTACCTTGTGAATATATTTGGTCAACACGGACCGAACGGCTTCCTCCACCTCCTCCGTTGCCATTGCTAAAACTACGGGCAGTTCTAAAGCAGCGCAGAAAATTGACATCATCATCCACAAGTTCTCCTTCTCAGGGAGAAATCCACGTCAATTGGAGAAAGGACTGATGGAGCAGTGAAGGGAGATGAGAATCGAGCAGAATTGCGCTCAGGCTTGGTCTAAAAGGCCAAAAGACCCAAGACTGAGGTGGAGGTTTACCTTCCAGCAAGACAATCATCTTAAACATGCAGCCAGATATACAGTGAAATGCTCTGATGAAAGCGTATTTCTTTGTTGTCACAGCCTACTCAAAGTCTCCACGTAAGCCCAACTGTGGCAAAAGATGAAATCTCTGGACTTGCAGCTGTAACTGCAGGTGAATAATTACGATGCACGCCACACCTTAAACCTGATGAAACACACCAAACGTTTTGGCTGTAACCTGACAAAATTGATCAACTCAAAGCTTAATGATGATACTTTTCCAAGCCACCATAAGCATTTACATTCCTCATAAACTTACCACGGCACATGAAGTCATGATCATTTTAGTCTCCATAACCGACTCTACAGGTTGAGAATAAAACAGAAAAATGAGCTCCTTGACTCACAGGTCAGTTCTCCATCTGTCATAAATAGCATCATGCAGCCTTTCAGAACTGACACAAAGCATTTCATCTGTTCCATCAGGGATCGTGTGTGTGTGCGTGCGTGTGTGTGTGTCTCAAGGGTGTATTGTGTCAGAGGGGGGTCAGCTGAGCGGCTGCTGGGAGGAGGATCTGCCAGTAAAGTGGTCAAGCAGCCCCAGATGGGTTTCTAATAGTCCTAATCCAACAGGTCAACGTGCCGGGCTCTGCCTCTGTAAACCTGCCTTTCCTCTCCTGCTGCCTCCTCCAGCTCTCTTTGAACCCCACTCTGCTTACCTAACCGCCCCCCATACGCACACACACACACACACACACACACACACACACACACACACACCCCCTCACCCCCCCCCCCCACACACACACACGCACACCCCGCGGCCTCCAGCTCCTGTCTGTCCACAGAGGCAGCTAGAAGCTAATGAGGCTTGGCTGGCGTTTATCCAGCCGTCTATCCCCCTGTGTGCTCCGTGTGTGTGTGTGTGTGTGTGTGTGTGTGTGTGCGTCTACACACTCGAGGAGAAATTCGAAGTATCTCCACGCTAAATGTATTACATTCATCTAAATCAAAATAAGTGTATTAAGATGGATCCGCTGACCGTGCAATTGCACAAATTGGAATTCCGATAACAAATTTGCTTCAATGAAATGCAGCTATTTTTTGGGACAAAATTATTTTTTGTGCCAAGATGAGGTGGTTTGTCAACTGTAGAGAAATTTGTGTATTTTGCAAAAGTGCAACGGAAACACTTTTTTTTTGCATCACACGAGTTACGTGATCAACAACCGGATGTTACTACTGGCAGAAATGACGAAGAAGTCTGCAGGAAGTGGTTGAAAGATATCATGGCTGGGCCACCATAGGAAATTTACCTGGATGATAAACTGTCCCAGTAATTATAGCGACAAATTATATGATTATTGCTTTGAGACCACTTTCAAGTAATGTATTGATAACGGCATAATAATGCAATTTCGCCCCCTCAAACAACAATGTACATTAATTTAGTAAAGATCATTCAACACTGGAACAATTAATCATGCAATTAATTGATTGGTTATTGACATATCAGCTGAACAAACTTGTCATTTTAATAATAGTTTCTTGTGTAATAGAAACTCTGCAATAGTAAAATAGTTTTTTTTATAACTTTAGCTCCATTAGAAATGTGTCCAAATCTTTGTCTGTAGTCTGCTAATGTTGAAACAACACAATTACAAAATTGTGTTAGATTAATTAAGAATCTAATTAAATAAGAAATTAGATTAAAATCACACTTTGTTAAAAATCATGGCAGCAACGGATGTAAACACTTACATGATGTATTTATAATTCAGCCATGGCGCCAGCGCTCATCATCTGTTGGCCATCAGAAGGAAGTTGGAGATTTTACAGAGATTCAACACGTTTGGAGGAAACGCGACTTTTTATGAACTGTGTGATGCTGTGAGATCTCTGGTGGAGCCAGGTGCTCATCATCCCAAAAAAACATGAAACAAAACAAAACAAAAAACATTCTTCTACCACTTCCTGTCGCCTTCTTTGTGGTTTTCGCCAGTAGCAACATCCGGCTGTTGATCACGTGACTCGTAATGCGGGAAAAAAATGTTTCCATTGCAGTTTCACAACATGCCACTAACCTAATACAGCCAGAAAAGAAAAGTGAAAATTTAACATGGCAGTTGCCATGTTAGCTCTAAGCAAATTTATTTTCACAATTTCAATTCGGATGATGGAAATGCGGAATGGCGGCGCGGCTCAGCGCACGTTTGTAATGGGGACGCAGCTGCTTTGGGCGCCTTATCGTTTGAGTCGTTTGCACATGAGAGCACTTTTAAAAACAGAAGAGCCGGGCGCCGAACAGAAAAACTAAAGCATGTTGGGAACGGGAATTCCTCCTCAGACGTTGATGGGCGGAAGGCAGGCAGGTTTTCCGCCCCATTAAAAGCTTCCCAGCGCGCGGTGGAGGGAGATGCGCTCCACCTCCAATAAGACATACCTCTCCTTCCCTCTCCAGGGAACAAACAGATGGGAAATCATTCCTGCCTCCCTGGTGCCCGTGATACACCTGCCTGCTTTGCGCACAGAGGAACTCTCCCTGAGAACCAACAAACCAAGCGGCCTCCTGACGCACGCTTTGATGCTGAAGCATCCCCTGCTCTCCTCTATGAGGACATTCCCAATTACCTCATTAGCTCCCATTGCCGGAATTTGCAGACAAATCCGACTAATGAGACGATTTTTATTTATTTATTTATTTATGCTCCACAGAGAGAAGATTTCAAAGGCCGCTTCGGTCTGACAGTCCACTTCCTGCGCCGCACATTTGATGGGATTTTGCAGAGAGGGGCAGAGCGCATGAAAGGAGACGCTGCGGAGTCACGTGTGAGAAAAGAGACGGTGGAGAGAAAAGAAGAAGAAGAAAAAAAAAAAAAACGCCTGTCACACACCACTGCTGTCATTAGTGCGAAGTGACAGTTTGCGGTGGCCCCTTCACACGGCGCAGAGAGTGTGTCTGTGTGTGTCAGGGAGGCGAGACAGCAGGATGTAATGTATTATATCAACAACAGGTTCACTTCGCCACTCACAGCCAGCGAGCCGGTGTTAATTTCGCGAGATTATTATTATTCAGCCGAGCCGAGCTGGAGGTGTGATGACCCGAGCAGGTGACGGGACTGATTAACCACCGTTTGACCCTGCCTGCCTCAGACAGCTGCTCTGTCTGCTGCGGGAGTGTGTGTGTGTGTGTGTGTGTGTGTGTGTGTGTGTGTGTGTGTGTGTGTGGGGGTGTGTGTGTGTGTGTGTGTGTGTGTGTGTGTGTGTGTGTGTGTGTGTGTGCTCTAACTGTGAGCTTAAGAAGGCATTTCTTATTCCTCCGCCAGTGAGGGCGAAGTAATTGTGCACTCACCTGTCCATCAAGAGATTCAGGCATCATATTTCAGTGGTTATCCCACACATGACTTCATTTGCATAGAAACACATTAAATGATCTGGCAGCTGTTTGCAAATAAATAATAGCTTCTTTTTTTTCTTTTTTTTTTTAATGCTCTTGATTTAAAATGCTGAGCTAAATTAGGTATGTGGAGCCACCACTGGAATGTGAATTTGTCAGTGTAAAATGTGATGATTGTAACGGTGACATTTCCTTTTGTGAATATCGTTCATTATTAGTGCATTAGTCTCCTTTTACCCGGATAGTGACAACGTGCCGGTTACAATGTCGATGTCTGAGATGTTTCTTTGTTTCTACTTATTTATTATAGATTCTTATTTTCTATAATATTCTTTGAGGTTTTGGTTATGCAGCATAATTAGGTTCTCGTTTTGCACGTAATTAGGCCTTTCAGGCTTAGTTTTCCATCGACATGTCAAAAAATGGCAAAGCACAAATCATGCAAATTAGGCACGTGATACAAACCCCATATAGAGCCCAATGCTGCAAAGGTGAAAATGGCTGTAGCACCTAAATAAAATCATATAACATCATGCTATGCTATGCAGATACTTTGTCTGCGCTGACAAAGTTTAACTCACATCTGCATGCCAAATGCTTGAAGTGGCTAACATAGTTTGTGTATAAAGCTGCGTGATGCTGCAGCTACGCGATCGATCTGATACAAAGTAAATACCTGTGTCACTGTTACCAATACAATACCAATACCAGTCTTTATTATCTAAGGTTTATTTATGACATAATAACGTCATAAACGGAAACGATAGAAAGCAGCACAAATAACTAAATAAATAAAGTGCAAAGATTTTCACTGGAGAGCAAAGTAAACCACATCTTTTGGATGGTAAAGTTGAGGGGCTACAACTGGGAATCAGAAACTAAAATATTGATCTCACCCTCGGTTTTCGTGATCCTGAGCGTTCAGTAATGTTCTCTGGAAACGTCGCAGAGCAGCTGGGTTTCATACTGCCACTAAATCACACAAAGGAGGATTATTTACTGATTTAAGACGATTGGCTGCGATTGATTTCGTATAGCGGTGCAAGAGAAAGGCGGCCGAATGCAAATGCTAACTTTTTAGATTTTTGTTTTGAATTACGCACATTGGTTCTCGTTCACTTGAAAACAATTCACTGCTTTGCTGTTGTTTTCCACTCGCAAACGATTTCAATAAAAAATACTTCGAAGTTTGCCATAACTTGACAGAATGTAAAAATGTCCTGGGGTGGAAAAACTTTAGCCACTTTAAATTAGGTTGTTTTTTTTTCTTTAAATCATGATCACTTTTTCTCTTAGCAAGAAAAATAAAAAATAGAAATAGAAAAGCCTTTTAAAGAAATCAGTATAATCAATAGTCTTAGTATTGAATGTAATTGTTTTTTAATGTCTTGTTTTTCTCTCTTTCTGCAGACTTCCAGGATGTTGACTGGTTCTCTCCTCTACTTCTCCTTCCCCACCTTTCTTCCCTTTCCTCTTCCTTCGTTTTCATCTCTGCGTCTGTCACATTTGAAATAAACCCAGAGAAATGTCTAAGAAAGTTTCACACACCGGGCGAAAGCCCAAAATGCTCCGCTTATGAAAGCCACCTCAGCTGCACACTGAAGGGAAAAACTCCCGAGTGTCACGCTGCAGATGGTTATAAAAAAAAAAATAACAATTTGAAACCGAT